>PVHT021183524.1:17685536-17747421 GCA_004024745.2 Catagonus wagneri
ACAGAAGAGTGGATAGGGAAGATATGGTACATACACACAATGGAATGTTACTCAGCCATTAAAAGGAACGAATTACCAACATTTATAGCAACATGGATGGACTTAGAAATTATCATGCGAAGTGAAACCAGTCAGACAATTAGACAGCAACACCCAATGCTACCGCTTACATGTGGAAACTAAAAAGACACAATGAATCTTCTTACAGAACAGACAATGACTCACAGACTTTGGAAAACCTTGGTTTTTCAAATAAGACAATCTGGGGGGTAGGGGGATGCACTGGGGGTTTGGGATACAAAATCTGTAAAATTGACTTGTGATGATTTATATACACCTATAATTGAAATAAAATCCATTAAAGTACAAAAAAAAAAAAAAGAGAGAGAGACTTGGGTTAGGTAACTTTGGTAAGAAGAGACCCAATACTGAGCTTTCTTTTTTGATGGTGTTAAAAAGTGTCAGAGATGTGAGGCTGATCAAACATATCATGGCCCCAGATCACCAACAACCACATAGGTATCAATAATAAGTTTAGTTTTTATTCTAGAATCCATGACAAATCCTTGAAAGAATTTAATATGGGGACATGAATACCTTTTTAAGTAAAATATGTTGCCAGAAACTGTACCAAAGTTACTATATAGATATTAGCCAGCGTGTATATAGAAGCAAAACTGATTTTAGATAAAAGGAGAATATGGTCCAGTTGTCAAGTTCTTTATAGTATTGTAGGCATTTGAGATAAACACCAGGAGTAAATAACCTAAAGCAACATAATATTTATAATGTGCATGTAAAATTATGTTGGCGAATGTCCTAGAATATACAATTAAGCTATGTATACAAGTAGCACTTTGGATCAGCAGTAGAGACCGCTTTCCCTTTACACAAAATTTATGTAAGTGTATCTTCAGGATTACTAATGTGAAAGCATGAAAAGCAACATCATAGTTCTGTTTCTAAACAGTTCAAGAAGTCTGCTTGCCTGCATGTATCTTTTAATAGACAAAAAATTAGTATCAAGCTAGAAGACCATGGACTTATAAAGCAAATACTACTGAAAAGCCATTTCCCTTGCTGTAATCATTTCTTCATTTAAACCTTCTGCTTAATAATGGAACTACTGGGAGCATAATGAGGCAAAAAGCTATCAAAGTGATTGTTGCTATGAATGCGGAGATTGAATAATTGTTCACTTTTCAACAAAGTATTCCTATAACCATAGGCAAAGACTGAGTTGGGACAAACATTTACATTTGAAACAGCCTGCTCCTCAGTAAGAGCCAGACCCGCCTACAATTAGTTCTACGCAGGACAGAGATTTCTAGATAACACACACTATGAAATGTCAGGAGGTATCCCTATTTTTATTTTTTCAACTTAACTTTTTTGGCCATATCTGCAGCATGCAGAAGTTCCCATGCTAGGGACTGAACCCTCGCCACAGCAGCAACCCGAGCCACAGCAGTGATAATACTGGATACTTAGCCTGCTGCACAAGGGAACTCGTTTTTCCTTTCAAATAAAGTTACAAAAACCTTGATATATGATAGAAATAATGGAGATCATTCACAGCTGTATCACATAGGAGGGCAAAAGCCCATTGGTTTCCCTTTGCCCATCTAAGGTGGTATCTCAGGAGGCTCTGCAAGACGCTAAGGCCTTGGAGAAAAAGGCTTGATAAGTAGTATTCTAAACCAACAATTTGGATGGTTCCAAGTAGTTCAAACCACCATCACAACAGAAAACCCTTCTTTGATAAAGTATGTTAGAGGAACACATAGAACTATAAAACCAAAGTATTGACTAGGACTTAGAACTCATGCCCAACTAACAGTATGTTAGAGGAACGCATAGAACTATAAAACCGAAGTATTGAATAGTCCTTAGAACTCATGCCCAACTAACCACACATCTCAAGAATCCCATTTAAATTATTTCTGATAGACAAGTAATCCAGTTTAGGGGTTGAAGAGCTATCTTCTCATACATTCTCTAGTTAAAGTTCTCGTTTTAATTCATCTGCTATAAGAGGATGCTGTTTTGGGTTCTCTGACCATTGATTTTATATATATCTCCTAAAACACACATCATTGAACTTGCTGTTAAGAAGAAAAAAAGCAGCTGATGTCTGGGAGCTGGTCTGGTACCATTTGTCAGGTCTTGGTGTTGCTGGATGCTGATCTGGCATTCACAGCTAGATCTTTACATTCTCCTCTTAGACGTATACCAACTTTATAGACCATGTATAGTCAGATAAGGCTACTCTGGACCCTGATGGATCAAGACAAAAATCAAGACCACTTGTCAATCTTGTCTCAATACAGACAAAATTGCTAGCCTTGTCCAAACCACAAAAATGACCAAACAGCCCACATCATAGCTAATACGTGTGACTACTGCTTCTTTATCTATCACAGATTTATCCCTGCTCTAAATTTCTGTTCCTCTAGATTATATTTATAAAAACACTCCATTTTACCCCTACTTCCTGATATTTAATCCAGAGAAAAGCCCAACTCCCTCCCCTAATTTCCCTAACCCAAACTCAAATCCTTTTAAGTTCTAACATTCCCATATTGAAACACCTCATAGTCGCTCGCTGCAAAGAACAATAAATCAACATGTTCCTGGTAGTCTTTGGCTGAGATTAAAGTTAATATTTTCAACTCCTAAAATTTCACATCACCATCACCCATGGCATAACATCCTGTCTGGATATTTATCGTAATTTGGAAGTCCTGCCCCGATTTCATTTCAAACTTTACATGAAACCTCATTGCCACGACTCTTTCTCATGTAACATTTATGAAGACCTGCTCAGTGCTAAATTACATGTGTGTCCAAACTGTCTCCATTAGTCCTAAAAACAATCTTGAAAGAGAATATAGAGTCATTTTTATTTTTCACTTAGGGAACTGAAGTGCAGAGAAGTGAACCCACTCTTGCACGTTCATGCAGAGAATAAATGAAAGAAGCAGGATTTGTACCAAAGTTTGTGTACAAGTCCTATTATGCAAATAGCAGACTACCTGATATCATTCCAAGGTGACCCATACTTTCTAGCTCCCATGATCCTGTTGCTGCTATGGATGTGTTTCATTCATTGCTATTTATTGTCCTTCAGTGTCTAGCTCAAAATGTTGACTTTTCCTTGATAACTTCTCTGAAGCACTCATTCGCTTGCTCATTTACTTAATCAAAATTCATTGGACCTTACCTATATTTACACTAGAATAAAACTTCATGAAAGCAGGGCTACACTTTTCCAGTGAAATTAGTAAGACGCAGGGCAAGTTTGGGGGAGGAGGCAGGTCATGATGAAGAAGATCTCCAAAAAATAGTTAAGTACTATTCATCTAAAGGTTATAATTATTACTGTTATTACTATTGCTAATGTACTTCTGTACATTTTGTATATTTCATCCTTCTCCACGTCTATACCACTTGCCCAGGAACATATTTATTATTCATAATTTTTCCTTGCAAATATCAGATGAATGTTGGCATTTGCAGCTGAAGGTTCTAGTAGCCTACTCTCTCTATGCTTGGCCAGTCACTAACAGTGCTCCTGGCTGAGTAAGCCTCACATAGGTCATGCTGGCTGTACCACGACCCTCTGCTTCATCCCTAACCTAGCCCATCAGCCTCTGCCATAGCATCCCCTTCCACTGCCACATGATCCTCTGGGTGTCCCCCTTGTTCCCAAAGAGGTGTTCATCCCAAGAGGAACCCTGCAGTGGCTCAGGGAGGCAAATTAAACCTCCATACCTCCCGTGGCTTCCCTCGATTATGTGACCTTCCTCCAGGTAGATGTGGCACGGCCTGGGGGATGGTAACTATCCAGGGTTCTAACGGGAAAATGAGGAGATACCGCATCCTCCATCCCAAGTATGGCGCCCAATTCAATAAGGCAGGCTAAGTGCAGACAGCCCTCCCACGGCCACCCCTGCCTACGTATACATGTGAAGGGAGGTTATCATTGCATGGAGGGAATGTGACAATCCAGGAGACCAAGGACTGAAAGAAGAAGAGAACTCGACTGAGGAGCATACATTTTCTCCACTACCCTGAGATCAAATAAGCTACACCCCAGACACTGGGACATTTTAGAGGGGCATTTTATTCCATACAACCTTCTTCTAGACTATTAAACTAAAGCAGTCAGAAGAGAACTTCCACAGACTTTCAGAATGAAATCCACACCACTCACTAACTTCCACACCCTGATAAGGTGTTTTTACTTCAGGTAACACAGATGAGCTCTTT
This sequence comes from Catagonus wagneri, assembly GCA_004024745.2. NCBI lineage: Eukaryota > Metazoa > Chordata > Mammalia > Artiodactyla > Tayassuidae > Catagonus > Catagonus wagneri. The sequence continues at coordinate 17,689,809 of PVHT021183524.1, forward strand.
GTAAAGACAGCCTCTTTACGTGTTCATGAAATTCTGCTCATCTTCTCCAAGACATGATTCCCTCTAATTTCTTCTCTACCTCCTACTTGTGAGGACTTTTTTTCTTTTCTTTTCTTTTTTCGCATATATGCACAAATGCAAATCCTTTATTTTGCTTTCATATAAGGGCAAATATATTAAATGCATTTTTCAGAAAATCATTTTGTTCCTTAAGAATATTATAACATCTGGGATGACATTTATATTTTTCTTTTTTAAAATTAAAGTATAGGAGTTCCCGTCATGGCTCAGTGGTTAACAACTCCGACTAGGAACCATGAGGTTGCAGGTTTGATCCCTGGCCTTGCTCAGCAGGTTAAGGATCCGGCATTGCCGTGAGCTGTGGTGTAGGTTGCAGACACGGCTCGGATCCTGCATTGCTGTGGCTGTGGCGAAGACCAGCAGCTACAGCTTCTGTTAGACCCCTAGCCTGGGAATATCCATATGCCACGGGTGCGGCCCTAGATAAGGCAAAAAGACAATAATAATAATAATAATAATAATAATAATAATAATAATAATAAATAAAATTATAGCTGATTTACAGAGTTCCTGTCGTGGCGCAGTTGAAACAAATCTGACTAGGAACCATGCAGTTGCGGGTCTGATCCCTGGCCTCACTTAGTGGGTTAAGTATCTGGCATTGCCATGAGCTGTGATGGAGGTAGCAGACGTGGCTCAGATCTGGCATTGCTGTGGCTGTGGCATAGGCTGGCAGATGTGGCACTGATTTGACCCCTAGCCTGGGAACCTCCATATGCCGTGGGTGCAGCCCTAAAACGCAAAATAAATAAATAAATAAATAAATAAATAAATAAATAAATGAAGTTGATCTACTAGCATTTTTTCTTGTGTATCGGATTACTCTCCTTGTTATGTAAAATATTATTTCTCCTATATTAAAAAAAAAAAAAAGCAAACCTTACTTTGACTTGACTTACCCCTCCAGGTAGCCCCCATTTTGACCCATTTGGTAAAAATTCTCTTCAAAATGATTGCCATTATTTGCTATCAATTCCCTCTTGCCAGTCTTCCTTACCCCAGACAGAGATACCCCCTTCCTCTAAAATTTTGTTTATGAAAGTCGCTGGTGAACTCTACTATGCTTAAATCCAGTGTTCAAATCTCAATTCTAATCTTTTAAAACTATCAGCAGCATTTCATAGAGTTCATCACATTATTCTCCTTGAAATTCTTATCTTGGTGTTCTGGGCAATGTGTTCTACCGCATTTCCTCTTATCTTCCATGGTTTATGTTCAGTCTCTTTCTGAGTCCTCCTCCTCTCCCCTGTCTCTTATCTTCAGAGTGACTCAAGGCTTAATCCATGGCTTTCCCCTCCTTTATAGCTATCCTCTGTCTCACCCAGGTTCATGGTATAGTTTTATTTTATTTTATTTATTTATTTTTGTATTTATAATTTCAGCCCAGACCTCAGTCCTGCATTCCAGGCTCATGTCTTCAATAAACTGTTCATCATCTCCTATAGAATGTTTAGTAAGTATCTCAAATATATCACCCTCAAAAAATAAACCCTCAGTTTTTGTCAACTGTGTTTCCATAGCTCAACAGATAGTAAAAAAAGAAATAAAGAAATAAATTAATTCTTCTTATTGCTCGGGACAAAAACTTGGAAGTCATTTTTGATGTTTCCCTTTAATTCCCACCCCCACAATGTATTTGATCTGGAAATCCTGCTGTCTCTATCTTCAAAATAGAACCAGATTTCAACCACTTCCTATCCTTTCCACCACTAATATCCTGTTTGAAGCCACCATAAACTATCATCTCAAGGTTTTCAAAAGCTTCCGAATAATGTTGCCTTTTCCGTCCTTCACCCTTTACAGTCTATAACTCACAAAGTAGCCTTTTAAACGTGGGATCGTGTGGCTCCTCTACTGAAAACCAGCTAACAGTCTCCTATTTTCTTTGGAATAAACCCCACCATCCTTACAGTGGTCTCCAAAATCCCATGTGACATGGAACCTATTTCATTCCGATCTCGTCCCCACTCCCCCCACCCCTTAATCTCTCCAATCCATCCCAGTTTCCCTCTCAGGCACAGTCTCTAAGAACCTTTGCATTCTCTGTTACCTCTGGAATATTCTTCCCTCTAATCGCCATAGGGATAGCCCATTATCCTCTTCATGCCTTTGCTCAAATACTGGCTTCTTGAGGCTGCCTACTCTGACACCTTATTTCAAACTGCCATTTCTCTACTTGACTCCCTTTAGGCTATTTTAGCTTTTGTTTATTTTCCTATAGTGGTTTTTTGGCTTCTAATATACTCTTTGGATTACTTGTTTATTATATTTATTTTTTCTATCTTCTTTTCATAAAACATAAACTCCATCAGGGTCAGATTTTTTTTTTTCCACTTTCTCTCACTATTGTATCACAAGCATTTAGGGTCTAAGATAGGAATAAATCATTCAATTAAAATCTGAGCTAGGCATTCCACATATAAAATGTCTTGAGTGATGCAAGCTCGTAATAAATATTCATTTTCTTCTCTCCCTTACCTTCCTATTTATTTCCAGGAAGCATTTTATACTGCTTATGTTACTGATGAATTACCTTATACACATACGGTATTATTTGGCTACAAAATCTGCAGTTTGTCCTCCTCTAGTGTAAACCACATTCAAAATAAATAGAACCATCTCTGTACAATCCTGGCTTGAAGAATTAGGAGGAATTATCCCAGATTTGAAAGATCAGCATTCTGTTTCTTATTTTAAAGTGGGATTGATTGCAGAGAACAGAGTGTCTATACAGGGAGTCAGTCTTTTGATTAATTCAAAATTGTTTATCAAACTCTGCCATGGAAACATTGCAATTTTTAACTACCCTGAACACATTTTCAGCTACAGATAGTGTCTTAGGAATGACTAATAGTTTCATCTTAATTTAAGCTTCACCCCCACTCCCTGACCTCTTTCCATTCCTACCTTAATCGGTAGCTTTCCAATAAAATATCTCAGGCCAGTGAATTAATAAAATAACAGATAAAGAGCTCTGTATATCCCAGTGCTGGTACTTAGATCCAGGCATGAATTTTCTCTGAGATGTCAAATTGAATTAGTAGCATTAGCATATTTGAATTTCACTGTCCGTGGTTTTGACACAATTTCTTAACAGCAAGAATGTTTCTACCAGTCACAGTAATTTGTAGGCTGCCAGTCCCCTGATAACAAATTTCTGGGGTTCTTGGCATTGATATTCTTTTCTACAGTAGTACAGGCAACATGGTATAACTGACATGTCCAAAAAATTTATAGAAAAATTGGAAAGATAACAGGGCAAACAGAAAAAAAAAGTTAGATGAATTAACTAGACAGCACCAGCCAAAGTGTAGATTATAGAACATGTTTCATCACCTCTGTTGTAATTATAACCTTGATTATCTGAGAGATGTTTCCCAGAGACAGCAAGATGTTTCAATCCAAAATTTTTATAGTTTTGAAATCTGCAGTTCAAAGGGAATGTTTGACAAATTGGCCCCCAAATTAACTTGGCATCTGTTTTGGGTCACTGGCAACTATCTGCTTGGCATGGTTTTGCTCTTGCCTTGCATTTTACCCTAGTTCTTCCTACAACCCCTCCTTATGTGTTTTTCAGCAACTAAACCATGTGATGTTTTTGTGGCAGAAAGAGGAGTTTTATTCATAGCTTCCTGTGCCTGAAAACAATATAATTTGTAGACTTCCAGATTTATTTTCTCCTTAAATTTACAGAGACTAGGGAAATGATTTTTCAGGAAGGTCCTGGATTTGATGTGTTTAATAAAAGACTAGCCTGCTGCCCCACTTCTCTGGATGTTCCAAAGATCCTATAATAATCTTCTTTGTTGGAAACACTAATTCATTATCTCTTCTTACCTCCTATAGAGTGAGGATTGAACCTAAATCTGCAGCTTTGCACATAATTATGCAGAAGAGGAAAAAAACTACCCTCACCAGCAACCACAGATACACATAAACATGCACAGAAGATCTGTATTACAGGGGGCTACTGCACAGGCATAATTAATGTAAGACAAAATTAGGAGAGCAAGGATGATAACAGGGCTGTTTTCCTGTTTAAGTTGAAAAGATAGCAGCCTGCTGCTTGAGTCATTCCAGAAATTTCTACCGTTCCCCAAATATCTCAAAACATTCTTACTTCATCAACTGATATGCAATATCCATGAGAAATAGGCATTTCAGTTAGATATTAGGATTAAAATAAAAAACAGCCCTGATTTACATAATTTTCTCAGTTGAGTCATTTCTGGATTAAGGCAGAGAATTCATCTACAGATGATAGATATATGTTAGTTTTAACATGTGATCTTCTCAGAGTTCAGTTTTTATGGGAGAAATATGCAGGTAATAATAAATGTTACAATTGCCTAAAGTTGAAGAAGAGAAGGATTTCTATACAAAAGAAAGCAGTGCAATGGAAGTATAGAGAACAAATATAAAATTGTGTTTATCACATTATCTTTTAAAGGTCAGACTTTAATTATGTCAGTATCCATGGATACCAGGACTACTTTGTCACTGCTACTTTAACATTTGAATTGACTTCAGATTTGGAAATCAGAAACCTGTCGAACTGAACTGGCTTAATGGAAAGATAAGACCAGCTGGAAAGATGATAGAATTTCAGAAACAAAGTCAACTTTAGAAACAACTCTTTACAGATAAGGAAACAAAGCCCAGCATGATTAAGCTAAATGGTTCCCAGATTATAGAAAATTTTTAAAGTAATACATAGGTTTCCTGAATCCTAAACCTGATTCACTTGAAATAAAAACATGCTAAAAAGTTAATAAATCATATTAGGTTAAAATTTGACCTTAAATTTAATAGACTAAAGGACTAAAGAAGGGCCAGCATTGAAATTTAAAGGCCTTTAGTACTTTACTTTTCTTTTTGGTTTCCTGATCTGTCTGTCTGTATATTAGTTCCCAAAAGATCTTTGGAATCTATTGATTTATTTTGATAAAATTCTATTTGCAACTAAGGATATACACAGGAGATTTAATCACCCTGATAGTTATTCCAGGACCCTTTCTTCTCTTTATATGTCACATTAATGACATCAGTCTGGTTATAAAAATATATGCACATTTGCCTCCTTCTGTTAGGAACTTCATTTATGTAATCAAAGGTCCACGCTATGAGGAAACCCAGGCCACATGGGCGGCCACGTGGAAATGTTCTGGCTGAAGTTCCTGTTAGACAGTGTAACCATCAGTTATGTGATGTGCTTGATGATGCCTTCAGGTTGACGGCAGCTTTAGTCATCGCCTGATTACAAGAGAAACCTTGAGCCAATACTGTCTGGCTGAGGCCAGTCCACTCCCCAAACCATGAGGCATACCGATAAAAGGATTGCTTTAATCCATTACATTTTGAAATAATTTATTACATGGTATTGAGGAATAGATGGACCTTCCATGATACTAACTTTTTCTCCATCCTAACTGGCAACTTTGAATCAGTCTCTTTGGTTTGCTCCTTCATTTTGGCCTGAGCTCTTGGAATGCTCCAACGCTGAGTTCTGAGCTATCTGTTCTTTTCTAGCTACATATTCTAACTAGCCAATCCGTGGCCTTAAATATCTATATAGAGATAACCCCTGAAAAAGTATATCTTGACCCAACGTCTTCAATGAGTTCTAGTTTGTATCATCAGCTGCCTTTGGATATTTCTATTTGAATGTCTAAAATGTGTCTTCCATTGGAATATTCTTCCCCAGCCTTTTCTATCTCAGTAAATGGTACTATCATCCACCCGGCTGCAAGTGATTGCTATATCTAGAAATAATTCTAAATTTTGTCCTTTCCCTCAACACCCATGCTATCCAATGCATCAATAAATTCTTTGACTCTACTTTGAAAACACACCCCAAGTTGTGCCGCTTTTCTCTCTACTACCTCCAATCTTGGTCTGTTGTACTAGCATGGTCACATTTTTTCCTGCTCAGAAGCCTACAATCCATTCTCCTCAAGGCAATGAATATGGTCCTCAGGGGGAAGAAAAAAAAGAAGTAAATGATATCATGTACTCCTGTTTAAAATCTTCCCTTGGTTTGCAAGTATAATGATCCAAGTTGAGAGAGGTCTCCTCTGATGATCCAATTTAAAGTCACAATATTCCAACACCCTTGCCCAATTTTCTTTTTAAAGGTTTCTTCATAGTGGCTTTCATAGTCAGAAACTGTTTCATTTAGCATTTCTTTGCTTGTTTAATGTTGTCTCTCCTCATTTCCTTGTGTCTTATTCCCCACTGTATTCTAGTACAGAGAAGGATGACCAGTACCAAGTTTATATTCATTTGTTTGCTGAATCAAAGAATGAATACCTTTGTATTTTATGAGATAAATTGTCCCTGATATATCAGAGAATTATTTCAAATTTTAGATCTTAAAAAGAGTTATCACATGTCTCGTTTCACCTCCTTACTTCATAAATGGGGATAATGCCAGATCTATTGGTACTAGCAATCATTAGTTTTACAATAACTTCAAATAGGATCCTGAACATAAACAATATTTTTGTTATTTTCACACCTCTCATGTGAGATCTTGCATTTGTGTATCTCTATGTGTAAATGGGTATGTTGATTCAAACTCAGTTTGACTTTGCAGTCAAACTCTTGGTGTTAGAACTATGGTAACCAGAAATGTTTCTTGTTACACACTTGGTTAAATGGCACCATCTCCTCTTTGGAAGAGCTATGCAGGTGTATGTTATAGTGATCAGATGCTGCATGCTGATTCTCTTGGTATTCTTTCTTAATTTTCTGGATCTTTACCAAACATTGACTGGTTCTATAGCTTTTGGCCTTTGGGAGCTTATAATTACTGCAGAGTTTAAGACTGAAGGACTACTGACTAGTGAACTAGTAGCATCAATCTCCAGTGAAAATAGAATGAGCTCTAAAATTCTTGTACATAGAAAACACAACACTCTAAAATAGCCCGCAGGGAGTTCCCGTCGTGGTGCAGTGGTTAACGAATCCGACTAGGAACCATGAGGTTGCGGGTTCGATCCCTGCCCTTGCTCAGTGGGTTAACGATCCGGCGTTGCCGTGAGCTGTGGTGTAGGTTGCAGACACGGCTCGGATCCTGCGTTGCTGTGGCTGCGGCGCAGGCCAGTTGCCACAGCTCCGATTAGACCCCTAGCCTGGGAACCTCCACATGCCGCGGGTGCAGCCATAAAATGACAAAAGGCAAAAAAAAAAAAAAAAAAAATAGCCCGCAAGGTCTCTAATTCAAATTTTGTTGTTCAGTTAAGAAGAAGTCATCATTGGGTCAGGCAATTTTTTAAAGAAGGATAGTCTACTCTAATTGTAAAATAACCAGTTATCTAGAGATTCATGAAATGTTGGAGTTCTCTGAAAATTAAAGGGAGGATTTAGAGCCTAGTTCAGCTTGATTTCTTTTAGCATGACTGATTGATGGCTTTAGATAAAAAATTCTGGGAAAAATAAATAAGAAGTAATAAAAGAATATTTTCATAGAAAACAGATAAGCACTTGAAGCAATAAAATAATTTACAAAACTCAAAACAATATTTAAGGAATGTAATTATATATACACATATAATACACATATATATGGAATGATTATTTTAAAGATATACTGTAGAACTTTTAAATGACCAACTATATATTCCCATATAGATGATTATACATTATATTGCACATGATTTAAAACAGTTTAGCAATTTCTAGCATTATAATAATGCAATGAAATGCATAACTCTTTTTTGCTTATGCTGACTAGGAGAAAATTTATAGCAGGAACTTCATGCTCATAGGACTAAACCAAACTGGAGATTCCAAAGAAATCACTGATATTGTCCAGAGAAGAAAGTTAACAAGACTTGCTTAACAATAACTCTGAAACCATCACCACTGAAATATATGGAAACATTAGCGAGACTAAATGTGCCAGGATTTTTCTTTCCTCTTCCCTGTTTGACTAACCAGTTTTTTCTACTTGAGGTAATGCTCTTCACGCATACGTTCTTGGATGAAAGAGTACTAGCCTGCATCTGACTGGAAAGGTCCTATATGACTCTCCAGCTGATACTAGACCTTTCTCTCTGTAGCCAGTGGGTTGATTACATTCCACTTTTTTTTTTTTAATGGAGTCAATTCTTTTACTTAATTTGCCTCTTGACAAATAATTTGATGCCAAAGATAAACGCTTTTTCTTGTTTAGCAGAAATATTGCAAAATGGAATTTTTACTGACATTTCAATAGCTCCTTGTCTTTTGCATTATAGCTTAAGAGCACTAAGGATCACTGGGTCTGTCAGCTTAAATAGTTTAAGGTTTCTTCATTTAATTAATGTACAGTTCAATAAATGAGACCCCTTTGTTTATGGCTGGATTCATTTTGCCAAGTCCTGTTGTTTTTTGAAGTGGTTACTCTACAAGTTTGTTTCTTTTAATGTGTTTTAATTCAAAGACATTAAATTCTCATAGGCTTACTATAGAAAAAGTCACAGAAAATATATAAATCCTGCTCCAATAAGCATTGTATTTTTCATAAAATGAATAATACATATCTATAGTTTGTCACAATTATGTGCTATATTCAGTTCATGAACCAGAGAGAAAAACTGGCTTTGGGTTCATGGATATTAAATGATATTGTGGATTCATTACATGTCCTCATTACATTCCCCATAAAATGCGTTGATATGGTTGTCAATAGTGCATGGGAACACAAAAAAAGTTGCACATTTCATACCTTGTTATAGGCCATTTTAAAAAATTGAGGGCAGTATTGAGATAATTTTTAATGCCTACTGTTTGGGGGAAGACTTCAATACTCTTCTTAAGTAAAAAAATAAATAAATGGAATAAACAGGAAATTATAAAATAAATAAATAGATTTTCTTATAGGTCATAGAGACACTGGATGGACAACAAGAAAGAGAATGTAAAAATTAAGCAAAAAACTTGGAAATTGGGAGAATTATTTCTCTTTCCCAGGCTATTACAGCACAAAAAGAAATTATCATTTATTTTATATCTTCTTTTCCAATATTCCAGTAATCCAGTCTAAAAAATTAGAAGGCTATACTATATGTAAGAAATATGCATTTTGAGTGGCATCTTGAAGCATTTCATTACACAGAATATATGACATTTCAGAATTTGAAAATGTCACATCAAGATGGACAGTATGAATTGCACAAACTCTGGCAATATATATATTTTTTAATGTTCTGTTAATCTTGAAGCTGTTACAAAGGTTTCTTACAAAGTAACCTATATAATAAAGCAAATAATAGGGTAATACTGCTGAACATATTATTACTGGAATTAGGGGGTTAAAAATCCTCAACTTTTTGCTAATATAAACTTCTCAAAGTTCTTTTATTTTTAGATCAAACCCTAAGGTAAATTTTCCACTAAGAAGCAAACTAAGATTAAGTTCCAGATGTAAAAGGGTGTTCCTCCACCCAAATGAAACCTGCTTTATGTCCTCTGATTCTTAATCCGAAGTTTGTTCTTTCCAGTGTGATTTTTTTGAATAAATAATTTCAGTTACATCAATAATATTATTTTTACAATAATTACTCTTTTATAGCATTGGAACATAATTATTAACATTCAAGATGATGACTCAGGATATCTGATCATCCAGAAAGGATAAGATAGGCTAACCTTTGTGAACTGAAAATTTGGCTAGAAAAGGATTCCATTTGAGATGGTTTTACCCAGGCAAAATTGCTATGAGAGGGGAGCATTTTACATATGCTTTTTAAAATGTATAAATTCTGGATGAAAGAGCACAGATTCATTGCATTTTAAACATTTTTTAGAAGTTCAGATTTTCCATTTGTGCTGAGGTTAAAGCTAGTTAACTTGATACATTCAAAGGAAGAAGCAGCTTAGTATAGCTTTGGGCAGAAGTATTGAACACTGGCATATTTCCATCTATTGAACTCTATCACATTCAATGAATCTAAAATAAGAATCATGCTTGGTAGTTTAGATGGTGTGGGTACCAACATTAATGCTCTGCATAGGGACCACTGCCCTGCACAATATCAAAAAGCATCAATTTTATTCTCATCACCAGGCCACTATTTACACTTTTTTAAGTGCAAACCTTCATTTGCCAATCTCGTGCTTAGGATTTATTTTCCTGGGGCTAAATGTAAGATGGAAGCACAACGCAGTGTGATCAAAGATTTTCATTGATTCATTTAGCTGGAGCAAGTTTTTATATTTGGGGACAGTCAGAATTAATAACATTTCTTCAGCAGAAGATATTATATTGAACTCACGTTCTCATCAGCTTCCACGCTACAGAGGGGTGATTATATGAAGTGATAGAATTAATTGATTTTTTAATGAATTTTTAATTTTAGAACAGCTTTAGATATACAGAAAAAAAGTATGAAGATAGTACAGAAATTCCTGTCTCCTCAACAATCAGCTTCCTTAATATGGTGGCTTTCTTCCAAAGAGTACACTTTACATCTGTGGTCTTCCTCTCAAACACTCATAACCTCAATCTAATCGTGAGAGAAACATCAGAGAAATTCCAATAGGAGAGTATTCTAAAAATACAGGACCAGCACTCTTCAAACTTGTCAAAGTCAAGAGAGAGAGAGAAGGGGGGAGGGGGAGAGGGAGAGGGGTGGGGGGAGGAGAGGGAGAGAGGGGGAGAGAGAGAGAGAGAGACAGGGGGGTGGGGAGAGAAAAGAAAGTCTGAGAGCTTGTAACAGCCAAGGAAGAGAAGCCTAAAGAGGTGAAACAAATAAATGTAATGTGGTTACCTGAATGGGATCTTGGTACAGAAAAGGGACATTACATAAAAACTGTGGAAATCTGAATAGTAATAGTGTTTGCCAGGTTTCGACATTGTAAAGCACTCTTTTTCTCCCTCCTGCTTTTCATACTGTAGCCTTTGGATGGAAGTTCCTATCTGCAGCCAACAAATATAGAGTGGGGATTTATGCTCCATCTTCTTGAAGGTAGAGTGTTTACAAACACTTTTGGAATTCTCCTGCTGGTGAAATTTGTCTACCCTCTCTCTGTTTATTTACTCATTCATTTGTATCCGTATGGACTCATAAATATATATTTTTGGTTATAAAGCAATAAACTTTATTTTATATCTGAAGTTCTAGCCTCGGCCAATGAAAGCTCTTTTAGTTGGCTCCAGTATTCCTTTGACACACCCTCATCAATGTGAGTTGTTTTGGTTTGGTTTTGTCTTTGGGAAGATCCTAACTTTCTGATACCACAAGCTCATTTTGTATTTTTTATGCCTTATTCCTAGAATCAGCCATTTCTCCAAGGGGCTGTAGTTCCTTTTATTAGAGAATGACATTAATTAGAAACCAAGATATGGAGCTAGGTATGCTCACTGCTACTGGGGTGTAGTTGTCTAAGATAACGGCTTCAAAAAAAAAATGCAATAGGGTACTTCCCAACCAATTATGTTCCTCATTAAAGTACTCACTTTGGGTTTTCTATAATTATTTTAACACCTTAAATTTTTCAAACCCAATTCAGAAATTCTGATTTAGGATGACTTTATAAACTACACCAAAATATTGTCAAGTAATCAAAAACCATTGTTATTTTATACTGACTTCCCCTCAACCTAAAACATAATAGTTTTATGAAGATTGATCATTGAAAAATCAAATCAAATCAGGAATAAATATTTCACTCTCATGGCAATTTGAAGTGTACATAACTGAAAATTTATTCCTAACAATATTTTAGAAAAAAAAATATACTCTTACTGGATTAATTTTAGCTCTTTCTTAGCTGTTTACTTTGAAGGGGGCCATAATATATATGCTTAGGAAATTGTCTAGAGTCAACAAATAGGTTGGAAGTAGATCATTCTTTTTAAGTAGAGGTCAGAAACTTCCTTTCCATTGCTGAATTGATTAGGCCAGTCTGGGTTGGAAGTTACTATATAATTATAAGACACTCAAAATGAGGTGACTGGAGCGGTTAAGCTGGAAATTATTGACGTTTGCAAATCGGAGCCAAGGTAGTTGCCATCTGGTGAAGTGGAGGATAATGTGTTGAAACTGTAGAGATTTAAGAAATATTGAATCAATTCAGCTTTCAAGAGTCATGAAGCTGACTCTAGGGTTAGAGATAGTAATCCATGATCAAATGGACCAAATAAGAAGACCTTATAATTCAACGTGAGAGAGACTGGATATAGTATTGAAGCCAGGGCAGGAAAAGTATTAAACTAAATGTAGTATCTGGGGCTCCACTACCATACACATATTTTAAAAAATCTATTACTTTATCTGTTTTTCTCACTGACAGTTTTGTCATTATGTAGAAGAGACGTGTAGCATAGAATCAGTTGGAGAGGTTACCTTTCAGGGACTATTGGTCTGAGTGGATGAATCCTTCCTTCCAACTATGATTTTAGGAAGGCAAAAACAAACAAACAAAAACAAAGAGAAACTTCACATATAGTAAAATTTCCCCACAGTGATCCAGCTTGATTGCTGAACAACTGAGTTTGTTACATAACTGATTGCTAAGAGCACCTCCAAACTTATGTTTTGCTTTAGCAGAAAGCCTAGGCTTTTGAGTATATACAGGTTAGGGTTATTATTCGGAGATAAACAAAAAACTGCATTCTGGATCCCATTTCAATTTGCCCTTGCTGTTCTAACTTTGTCCCTAGATTCTGTGAACAGGAGCCTGAGTGTGATGAAAGATAATTATTCCAACAAGACTAATTTATTTAATAACCTATTTATAAAGATCCTTGAAACGATAACTAACTGGGGCAGTGCTCAACTTGGAAATTTATAACCAAATTACAACTGACTAGGCTGGGACTCAATATGAAAATAGGTCCATGTCTGTTTCAGTCGGAATTCATAGTAAAATGCAATCTTAATTTTTTTAAACCCTGAAGGAACAAATTTTGCAGAGTGAGAACTCAATCAGAAACAGGCGGAAAGAAAAAAAGAAGAAAGTCTTTTCCTGATTTTCCATTAGGTTTGAAATTCTTTGCACAACTTTAGCTGTACTTTCAACATCTTACTTTTGAATAACTGTGTCCATATAGGAGAGGAAAATGAAGAGACAGATGGAAACACAAATGGAGCCTTAAAAGTGTGTTTATGCACCACTCCCCACCAAAACTTTAATTAAGCTTATGCAGGCATTTGAGATGTCAAGCTCAGGGAAAGTTTCTATTTGTTTGTTTGCCTAAAAGCTTTATTCCAATTTTTGTAATAACATATATCACATGGGCTAATTGGCTGCAGTGCTTTGTCATTTATAAATAGTTTTCACTATCTGGGCTAAAATCCGTAAGCTGCACAGTAGCACAAAATTTATCAGCATGAAGGCATCAGAATATTAGATTTTTCAAATTAAAAATAAAACATTTCTTGGTAACTAAACTGAAAAATGCTATCTTTGGATGACAGAAATCCAGGCTAGTTTCTAAAGCCAGTGAATATATCATGAGATACTGAAGAAAAAAATCAAAATACATCAGCATGAAAGCATTTCATGATTTCAAAATCCAATTAATTCAATCTATTGTAGGGGAAACATGTGTGACTTAAATACAAAGGTGTTAACAATCAAGTAGAAAATATAATGGGGAAATAATTTCACGTGTATTATCAACCAAAAATATAACACATCGGGGAATTAACAAAATCTCTGTAGAACATAGGTAAAGAGACTCTAGAATTCATTGCTATGAACACCCCCAAGCTCATTCTATGAGGCCATCACCCTGATACCAAAACCAGAAAAAGATACAATTAAAAAAAAGAAAGAAAATCACAGTCCAATATTGCTGATGAATAAGATGCTAAAATCCTTAATAAAATATTAGCAAACCAATTCTAACAATACATTATAAGGATCATACACCATGATCAAGTGGGACATCCCAGGAACTCAAGGATTCTTCAGTATCCTCAAATCATTCAGTATAATATACCACATTAACAAACTGAAGAATAAAAACCATATAGTCATCTTAATAAATGCAGAAAAAGATTTTGACAAAATTTAACACCCAATTATGATTAAAAAAAAAAAAAACTCTCCGGAAAGTGGGCATAGAAGGAACCTACATCAACATAATAAAGGCCATATATGGCAAACCCACAGCTACCATCCCAATGGTGAAAAGATGAAAGCATTTCTGCCAAGATTAGGAACAAGACAAGGGATGTCCACTCTACAGTTATTCAATGTAGTCTTGGAAGTCCTAGCCACCACAATCAAAATAGAAAAAGAAATATAAGGAAACCAAATTGGAAAAGAAGTAAAACTGTTACTGTCTGCAGATGGCATGATACTAAAACCGACAGCACTAACGGCCTGAAGCTAGCCAGAACACAGATTGGGACTTGAACCCACAGTTTTAAACTAGAATTACTCACCTTGTGTCAGGACTCACTGAGGTTCAGGTTCTTTATGCCTCTGAGCAGAAGGAATTCAGGTAGAGACGGAGTGATAGGCAAGAAGCGGGTTTATTAGGATAGGACGCCTGTGAGAGATGCAAGCCAGCAGGCAAGAAAGCTTCGTTCCCAGGATCCCGTGGGCCAAAGGGGAGTGGGGGTTGGAAAGGCCCACCTCTTCCTTTCTGGGAGTAGTAGCTCCTCCTTCGTATCCACTAAGGTGTATATTCAAATCAGCTGACGGGCAGTCCTCAGCTTTTGCCCTTGGTCTGAATCTCAATGCAGGCCTCATCCCATCCCCCACCCAATGACCTGAGGCAATTCTCCCACCTCCACTAATCAAGCAAACCTGCCTTGTTCTGATGGCTTTCTTGAATTTACAGTGGTTTCCCAACATCCCCCAGGTTTTCCTCTTTATCTATGATCCCCTATTGGGATTTCTACAACCACCCGTGCCTACTCTATCCCTATCAATACTATACATAGCAAATCCTAGAGATGATAGCAGAAAACCACTAGAGCTCAATGCATTTGGTAAAGTTACAGTATACAAAATTAACACACAGAAATCTCTTGAATTCCTATATACAAACAATGAGAGATGAGAGAGAGAAATCAAGGAAACAATCTCATTTACCATTGCATCAAAAAGAATAAACTACCAAGGAATAAACTTATCTAGCAAGGCAAAAGACCTATACTCTGAAAACTATAGGACATACTGATGAAAGAAAACAAAGACAACGCAAAGAGATGGAAAGATGTAACATGTTCTTGGACTGGAAGAGTCAATATTCTCAAAATTGCCAATTACCCAGGGGAATCTACAGATTCAATTCAACACCTATAAATCGCCAATTTCATTTTTTATAGAACTAGAATAAAAATCTTGTTTTTTTTTTTTTTTTTTGCCTTTTTGTCATTTTGGGGCCGCACCAGCGGCATGTGGAGGTTCCCAGGCTAGGGGTCTAATCGGAGCTGTAGCTGCCGGCCTTCGCTACAGCCACAGCAACGCAGGATCTGAGCCGCGTCTGCAACCTACACCACAGCTCACGGCAACGCCGGATCTTTAACCCACTGAGCAAGCCCAGGGATCGAACCCTCAACCTCATGGTTCCTAGTCGGATTCGTTAACCACTGCGCCACGACGGGAACTCCTAGAACAAAAATCTTAATTTTAAAAAGAGCTATATCACAGGAGTTCCTGTCATGGTGCAGCAGAAACGAATCAGACTAGGAACCATGAGGTTGCGGGTTTGATCCCTAGCTTAGCTCAGTGGGTTAAGGATCCAGCGTTGCCATGAGCTGTGGTGTAGGTCACAGACGTGGCTTGGATCTGGCGTTGCTGTGGCTGAGGTGTAGGCCAGCAGCTACAGCTCCCGTTAGACCCTTAGCCTGGGAAGCTCCAAATGCCGCAAGTGCAGCCCTAAATAGACAAAAAAAATAAATAAATAAAAAAAAGCTATATCATGTTTTTAGATGGGAATGCTAAGTACTTTAATAATGGTAATTCATTTTCATCTTTAAAATCGTTTTTAAAAAATTGTAAATAAAATCCTAAAACATTTTTTCCCTCAGGAAATTGAAAGTGTTTTAAAAGTTTAATGAACACCATAAATGGGCAAGTTTAGTAAAAATAATTTTTTAAGAGAAGGAAAGGGATACGACCAGATTTTGAAATATAGAGTAACAGCTGACAATTAAGTAGGAAATAAGTGCAAAATATATAAGGTAATACAAGTAAAGGGGTATCCCCAATACAGATACATATTTGAATAATGTAATATAGGATAAAATAGTCATTTTAAGTCAACAGAGAAAGGGAGAATTATTCAATTAAAAGACACTGACAATTAGTTCAATATTAGAAGAGATAAAAAGTTAGAAATGATGTTATATTTCTTATGGAAAAATTGACTAAAACGTCTATATAAAAAAGACAAATACATCATAAGATAAATACATGTAGGGAACATCTTTCTAAGTATCAAGACCTAATTCAAAAACGTCCCGGAAAAAATGATTGAGTTAAAAACTACATATACTTAGTAAATTAAAAATATAATCAATTAAATGGCATACATTAACTTAGCTGAATATTAATATGTTAATAATAGATATCCTAGTAGAATGTCATCAATTTGATTAAATATTTATTGAAATGTAAGCTTCATGAAGGTAGACATGTTTGTTTTATTCACTACTTTAATGCAGTGAGCAAAAGTGCCAAGAGTACTGTCAAATGAGAGAAAGCATTTAGGTGATATAAAATACTAATGATGGCAAATTACCTTCTAATGTCTCATATAAATGACTATTTTCACTAGCTCTGAAGGAGAAAAGTAGTAGAAGAAAACTGAATTGTTAAAGACAAAATATAAGCAAGAACACACAAAAAAATATCATTTACCAGCAGGTAGTAACATTAATAAAATAAATGGGTGCATTGCTTGAGTTCTGTCTCAGTGTATATGTGAAGACCCCATTAAAATAAATAGAACTCTTATTTTAAAACTGAATATGGGGACTGTTTTCAAATAATAATTCTAAGATATGAAATACAGGGGAAAAATTCCAAGAACTAAGGTTAAGAGCCTATTCTGGAATAAAGAAAAACTGTGATTACTATTTTCAATTAGATTAGAAAATTAAACACAAGTCAATTATTTCAGCTGTCTTCCTGAAGAATTACAAATATGTTTTGAAGCAGGAGAGTGCATATTTGATGTTGTTCAAAGCTATTTTATTGTGATCCTTATATAATTATTTGTTCTCTTTATGAGAGAAGCATGGTTGTAGGCTTTCATATATAGGTAATGATAAGATCATATTTTCAGTCAACTTTAGGTATAATTTATATACAAATAAATTCACCTATTTTAGGTGTTTGAGTGTGAAAATATATGCATGCATTCATCCATCCAACTCTATGCCCCTAATGTGTGTGTGTGTGCATATATATATGTGTATATATATATATATATATATATATATTTTATAGCATCTTCTTCTGTATATAGAGTTCTGAATCTAAAGGCTCATGTAGACTCATGTAATCATCAACACAATCATAATACTGAACAGTTCCATAGCCTGAAAACATTTCCTCATGTTGTCTTTTTATAGTCAAACCCTCCCTTTTTGATCCAATTTCATGATTAACCCAATCTATCAACCTGCAGTTCAACTTGTGTCATGTTTACAGTTGTGGGCACAGTTCCCAGTCCTAAGGGGTAGAATTAACATATTCTCTTTCTCCATTTATAAAACTGTTCTTTCTAAAAAAAAAAAAAAAAGTAGGCTCTTAAAATTTACTTTAATTGCATAACATAATTGCACAGTATCCAGCAGACAAGTAATTCTTTTACTGAACCTAAGAAACAAACACTTCTGATATAAAAGTTCTATACTTGAAAACATATGGTACACAATCTGTAGGGTTACATTTTGGAAACCGCACTGCCAGATGAAAAGATAAATAATCAGACATTGAACTTTAGTCAGCATTTTATCCAAGAGCATCAAAGAACTTTATTAATAGAAACTATTAATCTTCACAAAATACACGATAAAGATATCAGTGCAACTAAAACAATCACTGGACACATTAGGACTAAGTCATAGGGATTCTTTTGAAGCAACCCACTCGAATTTTTCTCTTAGCACAAACAAATTTCTCTGAACTAAGACAGGCCTTCCAGGTATTTGTTTGTGTTTGCTTATTTGATTTCTGAACAGAAAGGAAACAGATCAAATGAGTTCCACATGAAGATGATCTCAAACTATAATGCTGGTTCCCCTTCACTGAAATGATGTGAATGGGGTTCAGTGATTTGAAGCAGACTAGGAACTTCTGTAGGATCTGTTTCGCGTTTCAGTTCATCATTGTCACTGGAAGACTGAACTATTCTATTAGTTCTTACATCAAACACTTTTCGTTTAGGTTCATTAGATGATAAAATGAAATTTTACAGCGAACATATAGGCCCTGAACTCAAGTTTAGCTCTGTTACTGAAAATAATTGGTTGGAATGTGGGGGAAAAAATTTTTTTTATTGTAATCCCTCCCTTATTTTCCCTCTGTTGTTATGCTCTCCAACAAGTAAACTGACATGTTAAAAGAGATCTAAATATCTAATGTCATGGATCTTAGTTTTATTTGACTCTGTCAAGACCTGTCTATGACTTTCAGAGATTTCTAGCAAGTGGTGGGAAATGACCAACAAAACCCCGTTCTTCAAATAGTTCTAACAAGACATCTGTTCCCTACTGCCAAATCTCCCCTATAGTCATCAGAGAAAGTATAAAGACATCATTGAAGATTCACTGATGTCTGGTAGAGAGATTCAGCAAACAGAAGTCTGGATTTACTCTTCCACAAAACAGAGAGCTAGATGTATGTATATGGAAGGGTTACTGAATATGTTTTTTCTAACCTCCTGATAGGTATTTTTTACTTAGCTATTACTTCCCTTTTATAGTAAATGAGTATTTACCCATTCGTCAACTGCCTATCAATATGATGCAAGGTATTTCAAGGAAGATGAATCTTGAAAGTGTATGGTAAATACAAGCCTAACTCTTCTTTCATCTATCTAAATATTCAATAGTTCTTAATAAAAATATATATTTCAATTACTATTGTTATCATCATTATCCTTAATGTTGTTATTAGCACTTTCTGCTATTTTTTAAAAACAATTGTCTCTGAGAGTTAATTTTGCTTTTTATTGTAGCTTGGCCCACTGGAAATCATTAACTTGACAGTGATGGGAAGAGGAAAAATATCCAGGAAACACCTGCAAATTGCAAAGCAATGTTGAGTATTTTCTTCCCCATAGAGTTTATTTTTACTACCTTATCTTTGTTCTCTATAAAATTTTAATAAAAATATATGTAATGCACCATGGTATCTTGGGACACATAAATTAGGGTGTCTATTTCTACCAGTTCCTGTTTCTATTATCTTCATTTTGACAGCATCAACCTGCCAAAATGAGTGTATATGTACCCTCCAAAGTCTTCATGATTGTATCCAAATGTTTTGACTTATCCCTGAATATATTTTTTCTATTTCTCTTCATTTTTTCCTGATTATGTAATTGATTATATTATCCAACACAACATATATTTTATGTAAATCCCCTTGCAATTTTAACATATAAATGACTTAACTGGGAGCTCCCTACAATGTTTTAACTCACCCATTTTAAGGTATTTGCTCTAAGTTTAATTGGGGCATGTTATTCTGGGAGATTGGAAGCAGTCATGGTGACTTGGTTACACTAATTTACTTTCTAGATGCCCTGTGCAATATCACCACCGGTCTTGATGCAAACCATTCAAGTGTGTGTCTTCAGTCGCTATATTCAGTTCCTACCATTCCCTCTTCCATGAGACTCTCAGAATGTGACTTTCTCGATGCATTCTCAGGTGACTTTGCCAGTGTCTTCCCCTCTACCATTCTTTATTGTTCATATTGCTTGGCCTCTGTACTTTGCTTTTCTCTCTTACCCTCAATTATCTCAGCCAGTCCTGAATCTTTCCACTGCTTTCTCTGTATCAGTCTATCTCAAATCTGTCCCTTTGAAAGTTACCTTAGTCCTGAGCTCCACATTTACAGAGAGATACAGAGTATTCTTAGAGCTTAAGAACTTGCTAGAGTCAACTGTCTAACTGGTTATTTTTGGAAGCCATTTCTCGGTTGAGGTATAATGGTGGTTGGGACTAAGCAATGGGCCTAATGATTAACATACTAAGTTGAAGCAAAAGAGGCAAGTTCAATTCCTGATTTTATTGCTTTAGAACTTTGTTATATACAAAAGATTATATAATTTTCCTAAGCCTTAGGAAAAGCCTTAGCCTCATTTAATTTAATTTATTTATTTATTTGTCTTTTTAGGGTCACACCTGTGGCATATGGAGGTTCCCAGGCTAGGGGTCAAAACAGAGCTGTAGCCCCTGGCCTATGCCATAGCCACAGCAATGCCATATCCAAGCTACATCTGCAGCCTACACCACAGCTCATGGCAAATGCCAAATCCTTAACCCACTGAGCAAGGCCAGGGATCAAACCTGTGTCCTCATGCATACTAGTCAGATTTGTTTCTGCTGAGCCATGATGGGAACTTCAATTTCCTCATTTTAGACTGGTATTAGCTATTCTAAATAGAAAATGAAGGAACACTTAGCCTGTAGTAAGTATTTAAAATAAATAAAATTTTCATAATAAATATTTTTTTTCATTATAAAGTCCCTAGAAATGACATCATAAGAAAACCAGTGAGTGAGAGGGAGATGCTATACCACTTTCATCAAGAAGATGAAAAAAAAGAGGTCAGGAGATACAGAGAATGCCTTCTATTTTTATAGGAACCCTGGCAACTAATTTTAGGAGGAGACTGAAGCCTACAGAAGTGATGTTTAAGATGAGTGGTGGTGGAGACTCTAAGCGCTAAATAAAGCATTACTCTAATGAGAGGAGGAGAAGCCATAGAATTGGATGTCCAAGAGAATTTCTTTCTCTGCCTATATTTTCCAGATTTATTGGGATATAAATGACATATAATATTGTGTAAGTTTAAGGTATACAATGCAATGACTTGGTCATATATAGGGAACATTTAACTCCATAAGGTTAGTTACATCCTTTACCTCACATAATTACCATTTTGCTGTTACCGTGGTGAGAATGTTTAAAATTTACCTTCACAGCAACTTTCAGGTATACAACACAATATCGTTAACTATTGTCACCCTGCTATACATTACCTCCTCAGAAATTATTTCTCTTAGAAGTCCGTATCCTTTGACCAATATCTGTTAATTTCCCCCACCTCCCAGCTCTGTCAACCTCTGTTCTATGTTGCTGCCGTTCAGCCATTTTAGATTCTATGTGTAAGTCTTTGTCTTTATCTGACAGTTCACTTAGCATATTTCCCTCAGGTTCCATCCATGTTGTCCTATATGACTGAAGAACTCCTTGCCTCAGCTGGTGGTAGTGTTGGAAGCCTACACTTCTCCATGAAGACCATCTTCAGGGCTTACCTCTGGCTGAAGGATCTCACCCCATGTCACAGACCTTCCCAGTGCTTAATCAGTGCACAAGTTCAAATGCAAACCCTGCTACCCCAATATGAAAGGATTCCCATGGGAGGAAGACCGTTCTGCTCCAACACTCCCATTAAAATCAGCAAAGACCTTTGCTGTGACTCTATTATACTTAAACCTGTCCCCTGCCCAGTTCTGCTTCTTTCACCCCCAAAAACTCTCCAAGAAACTCCCTGCACACAGTTCCATCAGAGCTTCTGTTTCTCGAGGAGCCTAACCTTTGACATCGTATGGAGGGCATTTTAATATGATCTTCACTTTATAGATGCAAAACTTGATATGTACATTAGGCAAAAATTGCCCCAAAGCATCAACTAGTAAATGCAGAGCCTGAATTCACATCTGAGTTTTTCTGCGTTGTTTGTAGCCACTTCACAACACTATATGATCCATTTAATCTAAGCAACCACTCCCTCCCTCTGTCCTGGAACACTTCAATTTCTTTAATAGAGGTCCTTGTCATCACTCTTTCAGCCCCTCCAGTCTGCAAACAGAGTGGTCTTTTAAAACCTAAAGAAGTCACTCCCACTCATAAAAGTTTTAAGCACATTCTTATACTTAAGACAGAGTAAAAAATACTTTATGTGGCACACAGAGCTCTCCATTTGCTGGGGAAAAAAACTGTCTGCCTCAGAATTCATATGTTGAAGCCCTAATCCCCAATATAGCTGTATTTGGAGATACTGCTTTGAGGAGGAAATAAAGGTTAGCAGAGATCATAAGGGTGGGTCATAATCTAATAGGCACAAAGCAAAGTCCATGCGAGTGCATGGTGAGAAGGTAGCCACCTGCGGCCCTGATCTTGGAATTCTACTTTGGAGAACTGTGAGAAAAGCAATTTATGTTGTTTAAGCCACACAGCCATGGTATTCTGCAGGGCAGCCTGAGCAGACCGAGATACTGTTATTTGGTCTCTGGATCTTCAGTAAGCCTCATTTCTCCTTCTCCCATTGTTCTCACTTCAGCTGGGCTTCTCGTACACTTTCGCTCTTCTTCTGAATAGCTCTGTCCACCATCTGCATCCAAATAGTGGACTCAATTTCAGTCTCATCTTAACAGTAAACCATACAGAGTAGTACCCTTTGCTGAGCCCCTTGTTAGGTCAGCCCTCAGAGTATCCGTTCTCACTAATGAATGATGCTCACCATGTTGGTGATTATTAGAAATTTTTTTATCGTGTTTGGTTTACTTTTTATTGAAGTACTACCTACACAGAGAAGATGCAAAATCATAAGGACATCCCTTTAAGAATGTTCACAAAATGAACCCAGAATCCAGATTTATTTTTTTTTTAAATGGGACAGGATTTCCCTTCTGGCCTAGAAGTTAATGACCCGGTGTTGTCACTGCTGTGGTGTAGATGCCATACCTGGCCCAAGAAGTTACAAATGCTGCAGGTGTAGTTAAAAAAAAAAAAAAAGACATGACCAACGTCCCAGTTCCCATTAGCCATTCTCTTGCTGTCATGACCATGAGTCTGCTTTCTAACATTACTGAGTGGCTTTGTAACACGTTTTTAATTTAATTCTGCTAAACTTTATATCCTAGGATTTTTTTTCCATTAAGCTTTCAATTAGGGTGAGGCACAAAAGAGGTGGTTATGGGAGATCGGGAGGGCAGAGTGAAGGGGCAGCTATGTTGTCGCTCTCACATTCATTGTTCCCAATTATTGGCTCACCGCCTTTCTGAGAGGCAGCAGCCTGTTCCTTAACCTGATCCAGCTTCTCCTTCATTCTCCTGCAGCTTCTTCAACTTTCGGCTCAAGTGTGTGTACTTGGCTCTGGGATGATGAGCCCTGGGATCTGCAGGACCCCTTACTACCAATGGCAGAGGCAACCAAAGAGTGACATGGGTTTCAGCCCAGCCTCTTGGGCTCTGGCTCAAGTCTCCAGCTTGTTCTTTCTCTCCCCTGCTTTAAATCCATTTTCCCCTTTCAGTCACCTGCCTTAGAGACCTCAAGTTCTAGCAGCAGCCTTACAGAGACTGCTTAAATCTGCTCCTACAAATAGGCAAATTCAGGACCCTGTAAGAAGTCATATGTATTTACTTATGAATGTGTACTGACATACTGTACATACATACGTGCACATCTGCATATGTGTATATATACATTTATATGTATACAAAGGTTTTGCTTCTTTGATTGAAATTTGTAATGACTCATTCATACTCTCTCCTTATCTGGAGGCTCTATAATGTCAGGGATTATTCCTCATTCTCTCCTACCTAAAACTGACCCAAAGAAGTGGCATGGAACACCACTGTATCCCCAGTGGTGTTAGAAATGATCCTTCCATTGCCTGTCAACATTACAGAAGCTTCCTTCCCTTCTGGTCATATCAGCATTCACTGGTATTTCTCCCTCCCTCCCTCTCTCTCTCTCTCTCTTTCCTCTCTGTCCCTCTGTTTCTCTGTCTGTCTGTCTGTCTGTCTCTCTCTCTCTCTCACACACACACACACACACACACTCCAGTAATACAGAATGAACAATTACTTTTGCCATGGGATTATCACTAGAAATCAGCAGTGACCAGGAATTTTCTCTGTGAAAAAAAGAATTCTCTTCAGAGATTTTTGGAACTTTTTTTTTTGTCTTTTTGTCCTTTTATGGCCACACCCGTGGCATATGGAGGTTCCCAGGCTAGGGGTCAAATCGGAGCTACAGCTGCCGGCCTACAGCAGAGCCACAGGAACAGCAGATCTGAGCCACATCTGCAACCTACACCACAGCTCCTGGCAACGCCGGATCCTTAACCCACTGAGCGAGGCCAGGGATCGAACCCGCAACCTCATGGTTCCTAGTTGGAATCATTTCCACTGCACTACTACAGGAACTCCAATTTTTGGAACTTTTAATGCTTATAATGAAATACAGTGGAAAATAAGATCACAGCTTTAAAAATCCTCAATTATATCCTGACAACATAGTTATCTGGACTGAGTTCATAAAAATAAATTCATCTGCCCATGAACCTCTCCTAGGGCAACCTCTCCCAAATCTACTTCCATCTCCTTTGGTTAATTCAAAATTTTCTTATATTTATCACTCTAAACCTTACCCACTTTCCCAAGAATCTCTTTTCCACTTCTCTCTCTAAACTACAATAAGTTAATTAGACTAAATTACCCTATGCCTAAAGAACTCCCATCACATTATTCACCTCACCGTACAGTGATGGTTATTGCTTGTTTAAGCTGTATGAGTCCCCTCTTGTGCTTAAAGATGAACAAATTTCTTACCCTTTCAGTATTCTCAGTGCATAGCACCTTTCTTGGTGCATTTGTTTCCTAAATAACAAAAAAGTAAAAAAACTCTAATCTATCTAACTATCCTCAGACTCAAGGGAAATCTCAAGAATTCCCTATCCGTATCACCATGAAAGAATATCCAAGAACAAGAGAAAGTAAACTCATTTTTAGAAGTTCTCCATAAAACAGTGATATCTCAATATTTTCACCTGCCTCTTCCCTCTTGGTCTCAGTGCAGTTGTTCTGATCACTCTTATCTCGTTTTTCCTTTTGTTCTGGCACCATACAAATCCTGGAAGCATCTATGTCATATGTGCAGTATGCTAAGGATACTACTTGTTGATGTCACCCATCAGTGTAGAAAATGTCATTCGTTACCAGAGATATAAATTTTCCATGATGTGAGGTCTTTCTAAAATCAAGCTTTTCTGGGTTCTGGGGCATCAACCAGATTCTTAAGAGCCGTGAGGATTGAGTTTGCCCTGGTAACCTTATAGCTCACATCTAATGATCTTCCAAACCACTTCAGCAGTGGAAATGTCCTCACTCCAGTCCTCACCCCAGTAGTGGAAATCCTTGTAGAGAATAAAGTTGTTCATGGTGGGGCTTCAGGTATGCTGTCCCTATTCTACATGAGCCAAGGTTTCTCAGGGTTCCTATTGGATTATTCTCATTACAGGCATCCCACTAATCTCCCCTTCCAAAATCCAAGTTGTAAGTCCTTGTGTTTCTCACTAATGTGACCACGAAGTTTATCTTTGGAATTTTGGCAAAGCTGACTTTACTTTTCAGTGGGGGTTGGGTGCAGTATAGAGGCTACTTATTAGGTTCACGCTGAGAGATGATATAATCATGACTAAATCTCAGGCTAATATTTTCCGATAGGGAGAAACAGGATCTAAATATGCTGCTCCAGCATAGAAGAACTCAAATAGAGCAAAAGATCAGTTGAGAAAATGTTCACCTCAATGAGAGAAGAGAAATTATTGGAGCCTCATAACTTAATCACCAGCACCTCTGTCAGGCTGAATCCCTCTGGTCCAGCCAAGTGGACAATTTGTCCTTGTTGTATTCTGCTTATCTCATCCTTATAATGCAAGGGTAGAACAAATTAATATTTTAAAATACTTTTGCTCTAGAGCTATACTCTACAGTTTTTAGGGGGAAAAATCTGAGGTCACAAGCAAGAAAATTAAACTAAGAGCTGAAACTTATTACTGTAAAGGGTCACAACTTCCAATTGGAAAAATGTAGACATGTCTGGTTTTAGTTAAAGCAGAAAAAGTAAGAGAATGATTAAAACTGTGGGTTAGAATATTTTTTATCTCACTTTAAGATGAACTGTGGATTTTATGTGCATGTGGCTCACTAGACAAAAAACCACCTTACAAGTAAAATCTGAAATCTAATAAAATCTTTTCCAATAAATACATCTAATCAAACATACCATTGTTTTATTTTGTTTTGATAGTAACATACATGCAATGTAAAATTTGCCATAGTAACCATTTTCAGCTGTGCCATTCAGTGGCATTAATTATACTCATGATGCTGTACAACTATCATCACTGTATAGTTCCGAAAGTTTTTATCATCCCAAAGAAAACTTCTTCACCTATTATGCAATAACTGCCCATTCTCCCCAACCCTCTGTCCCTGGTAACTTCTACTTTCTAACACTTTGCCTTTTTCTAGATATTTTGCATAAGTGGAAACATCCCAACAAAATCAACTATTTGTTCTTTTGTATCTAGGCTGTTTTACTTAGAATAACATTTTCAAGGTCCATCTATGTTACTAAGTGATTCAGAACTTCATTCTTTTTATGCCTGAATAATATTCCATTGCATCTATACACCATATTTTGTTTATCTGTTCATCTATTGATGGAGCTTGGGTTGTTTCCACTGTTTGTCTATTGTGAATAATGCTGTTAATAACGTTAGCATACAAGTATCAGGGTCTCTATTTTCCTTTTTCTTTTTTTGGATACCTAGGAGTGGATTGAATATATTACTTTACACTGCGTGATGTTAAAGAAAACTTAAAATATGTAGCATTCTGCCAGCTACATTTCTAAAATCGGAGAAATATTTTTAGATTTTCCTTCCTATGTGTATATATGTGTACACATATATATACTTTTTGTGTGTCTTTTTAGGGTCACACCCAGGGCATATGGAAGTTCCCAGGCTAAGGGCTGAATAGGAGCTGCAACTGCAGGCCTGCACCACAGCCACAGCAACATGGGATCTGAGCTGCTTCTGCAAGCTACACCAAAGCTCATGGCAATACTGGATCCTTTACCCACTAAGCGAGGTCAGGGACTGAACCCGCATCATCATGTATACTAGTCGGGTTTGTTACCGCTGAGCCACAACGGGAACTCCCCTATGAATATTTTGATTTAATATAGAAGACTATAAGACATATTTTTGAAATAAAAATTAGCCATTCAAAAACCTATCTTTTTCTATTAAAACTTGATGCTGTTAGATATAAGTGCTCTATTATTTTTAAGGACTTCTCAATAGTTAAATTTAGCTATCAATAGTTAAAATTAGTAGCTAAAAAATAATTGACAGCTAACAAAACACCCTCACATGTGTACCTCCTGAATTCTCATGATAAACTAGTAGATTTTTTTACAATCTTTATTATGATCAACGCCATTATTTAGAAGGCTATTTTATAAGAAGAACGGTAAAAGCTAAGTAGTAGAAATACTTGTATTAGCAAAGGGGACTATGTGCAAATCAAGCACTCATGGAGACAGAGTGAGACTGTGAAAAAAAAAAAACCAACCTGAGACAGACAAAATAATAAAACTGGACTTTCTTGCCTTCTTTTAGCCACAATATGAAGAAATACAAAAACACAAAAGGAATCTGAGCAAGTTAACTGCACATATTCCATTCTTGGTTGTCCTGGTGATAAGATCCCCATTAAAGAAATAATGACCATAAAATAACAGTAAATGAAAGAAATGTGGAATCCATAAAGTCTAGCTCTTTCCAACTTCGGAGAAAATCTGAGGGGCATTTGAGGGGCATTTTGCTACAGATAACTGATGAGGCTATTGAATAAAATGTGACTGGCTTGCTTGAGAAAAAATGGACACAAAAGAGAAAGAGTCCTGATGAATATACAATCCCTTGTCTGTACGGATGGTTCCAGCACAAAATTGGAGAAAAAACCCTATGTACAGAAAGCTTACCTTGAACCTGTATGTTTGAGAGACATTATTGAGTTTCACTTCTCCTACTGAATGCTAGGAGTCACTCCTGAAAAACAAATCATTTAATTATGCATCCACCCAGGTATCAGCTGTTTAGGTTCACTACTTGGAAGAGAACCCAGAAATCAGGGGCCTTAGCCAAGAAGATGAACACACCCTTTCTGAAAGCAATGTATTAGAGCTCAGAGCAGTGCAAGCTGCCTGCTTCTTTTATTGCCCTGTGTGTTATTCTCTTTTACTCTTGAGGACTATAGAAGTGAGGGCAGAATATGGGGCCAATAATTGTTTGTGGTCTGGAGTTTCCTTTGTGGCTCAGTGGAAAATGAGCCCAACTAGTATCCAGGAGGATGCAGGTTTGACCCCTGGCCCTGCTCAATGCGTTAAAGGATCTGGTGTTGCTGTGAGCTGTGATATAGGTCACAGATGCGGCTTGGATCCTGCGTTGCTGTGGTTGTGGTACAGGCCTACAGCTGCAGCTCTGATTTAACCCCTAGCCTGGGAACTTTCTTATGCTGCGGGTGCAGTCCTAAAAAGAAAAAAAAAAGTTTGTGGTATGACTTACTGACTGAATGAACAAATGAATGGAGTTAAGCAACTGACTCAAGTTCTCCAAGTGAGAAACTTAGCATCAGAATTCAAACTCAGGTCCTTGTCCTCTAAATTCTATTTATAGCCACTGAATCATAATATTTTGTGTGTGGGGGTGGCTGCCCATGTGGAAGTTCCTGGGCCACAGCAATGACAATGCCAAATCCTTAACCAGCAGGCCATTAGGAAACACCAAATCACATTTTGTTAATGTATCAGATTGTGCCAGACTATTTTATTATAACAAAGAAAAACAATAAAGGGCAAATAATCTAAAAATCACAGCCAACAGAAAACCTGATAACGCTAGTTCTAATAACAAAAACTGTAGAGGTGGAGTAATTTCAGTATGAGTTACTTCAACTGCTAGGTCACATCCATGGGGACTCAAGTCCTTTCTATCTTACTACTCAGCTAGACTTAGGTTACTGACTAGCCCTATGACTACAACTCAGCTGCAGCAGCTCCAGCCATCACACAACCACAAAAGGTAAAAAGAAGGGAGACTCTGTCCATGACTTGACTTGAGTGTCTTTTTAAGAGCAAGAATAACTTTCTTAGAAGTCTCCAACTGAGGAGCTTCAAATCACTGGCAAGAATCGCATCACATTCGTCTCTCTAAATAAGTCACTGGCAATCAGGGCAACAGATTACTGAGATTTTGTTAGATTAATCAAGATTCAGTCCTGGGGTAAGAAATCCTATGCTCCTCTGGAAGCTCATAGCTCCTGATATCTAAACAAATCAGGCAATCTATACTTTCTGTCACTTCAACCTTCTGACATTTGCACCCTACTGGAGTGGGAAAGAAGCAGGCAGTAATTTTTAATTGTTCCACTTAATATCCTTTTTTCTTACCTTTTTTTAGGGCCACACCCACAGCATATGGAAGTTTCCAGGCAAGGGGTCGAATGGGAGCTACAGCTGCTGGACGATGCCACAGCCGTAGCAACTCCACATCCAAGCTGCATCTGCAACCTACACCACAGCTCACAGCAATCCCAGATCCTTTAACCCACTCAGCAAGGACCAGAGATTGAACCCTCATCCTCATGGATGCTAGTGGGATTCATTTCTGCTGCACCACAATGGGAACTCCCTGGTCTAGTTTCTTCATAACTGCCTACCAAAAGAGTAAAAGAAGATGGACTCAAGAAGTAGGATAACTCACTTGTTTCACAGATGACACCCAGGGCATCTGAACTTCAACTACAATATTTGACAAAATTTATCAGTTTGTCTTCCATATAGAGTCATCAAATTTTCCCTAAGTGCAAAAGATAAAATTACTTTGAAAAGAAAAAAAGTTGCATTTCCTTTTTGATTTAGTTTATGATATTTGACATGTATTAAAGAAGAATACACAAGAAAGTGAAAAATAGTGCTGGTGGTCTCGTATTTTATATGTATAAATGTGGCTATGCTATGTGCAATTAAACAATAACAAAAATATCCTACCACTGATTCAAAAATGTTTCCTATTCTCATTTGTGGCCCTTTCAACTTGAAGCGTATGCAACACTTCCTTACAATGTTTTTCCCATCTCAAATAATTCTGTAATTTAGAAATAGCAAGCAGAGCACATGATTAATGAAGCTGTGAATTAAGGATGGGACAGCTGCTGGATCACAAAGAGATGCTTTGTGAGCATGTTACTATATGTACAAGGAACTCCACAAATCGATGATTTGTTAAGCTAATTGAATCTTTCTGTGAGTGTTATTGTAACTTGTAGTTTGGCTAGAATATAACCAAGTGTTTATACCAATCTAGGGCAGCTGAAGGCAAAGTCATCATGTGCTATTGGTAGGCTCATCATTCAGAATACTCAGCAAGGCTGAACCTTAGCAAAAGAGTCAGGCTGCCCTACATGGCCTATCATCCTCCATGCCCTACTTGCTTCCCCCTGTTCCCTCCATGGAAGATCCGGTGCCTTCTAGAAACGTTCAGTGTTCATGCTGCCCTCTTTATGCAATTCCAGTCCAGCCTGCCTGATGCCAATGATCCATGTTTGTTTCTTTGTTCCCAAATTTCTATTCATGGGAGAAACTTCAATCATATTCTTTGCCCATTTTTAAAATGGGCACTTTCGGTCTTTTTATTATTGAATTCGAAGAAGTCTTTAAATACGTTAACTACAAATTCCTTATTGAAATATGATTTGCAAATATTGTCTCCCATTCTTTAGGCTGTCTTTCCATTCTCTTAAGAGTGTCTTTGAAGCATAGACAATTTTAATTTTGATCAAGTTTTCCTTTTTTTTTTTCTGCTCACTTTGGTGTCAAATCTAAGTATCACCAAATCTGAGATATAAAGATTTATCCCTATTTTTTCTTCTAAGAGTTTTATCATTTTATTTCTTGCATCTAGGTATTGGATCCATTTTCAATTAATTTTTGTAAATGATGTGAGAATTTTATTTAATTTTTTACACATGGATATCCGTTGTCCCAGAATCTTTCTTAAAAGGACAATTCTTTTCCACATTGAATAGTGTTGACACCCTTGTGGAAAATCATTTGACCATAGACACATGGGACTCTCAGTTCTATTCCACTGATTTATATGTCCATATTTATGCTAGTACCACATTGCCTTAATTATTGTTGCTTTGTAGTAAATTTTGAAATAAAGAAGAGTGAGTCTTACAACTTAGTTTTTCTTTTCAATATTGTTTTTGTTACAATTCCTCACAATTCCACATAATTTTAGGATTAGCATGTCAGTTGCTATAGAGAAAACAGTTGAGAATTATGATATGGGTTGCAAGAAATCTGTTGAACTTTATGGGTATTATTGCCATTTTAGCAATGGTAAGTCTTCCAATTCATGAACATAGTATGTTTTTTTTTTTTCATTCACTTTAATCTCATTTAATTCCTTTCAACTGTGTCTTGCACTTTTCAGGGTATAACTTTTGTACTTCTTTTGTTAAACTTATGCCTAAGTATTTTGTTATTTTTCTTGCTAATGTAAATGGAATTGTTTACTTAATTTTATTTTTGTATTGCTTGTTTTAAATGTATAGAAGTACAGTTGATTTTTGTATATTGATCTTATAATCTTCTGATCCTGCTGAGCTAGCATATTAACTGTAATACTTTATTAAGTGGATTCATTGGGTTTGTCAATACAAAATTATGTACCCTGCAAGTAGAGATAGTTTCAATTTTTCTTTTCCAATATTGATGTATTTTTTCCTTTTCTTTTCTAAAGCCCTAACTAGAACCTCAAGTACAAGGATAAATAGAAGTGGGGAGAGTGACATCATTGTCTTATTCCTGAACTTAAGGGGAAATCATAAAGTGTTTCGCCATTAAGTACAATGTTAGCTGTGAGATATTTTTTGTAGCTTCCCTTCAATAGGTTGAGAAAGAGTATCATTGCATTGCTGAGATGCCTCAGTAAATCATTAATGTGGGGATGGAAGCCATTAGACTCTTAATTGGTTTACATTAATTTAATAATAAATTATTTAGAAAAGTGTATAAAATACAGAAAAGTACCAAAGATGCTCTAAGAGATACCTATCTATTCAGCACTCTAAAACAATATTTATATTGCCATCTGTGATTCTGAACTGATTTTGTAATATAAAATATTAAAGAGGAGTTGGTAGTTCCTTCATGCCTTGCATGGTCTATTTCTTTATCTCCCTTTCTCTCTGTATGGAGGCAACTGCTATCCTAAATTCTCTGTGTATCCTTCCAGACTATGCTTTTTTTTTTTTTTTTACTTATTTACAACACACATGTGTAACTATTTACAGAATATAGAATTAGTTTGTTTCAACATATTCCTTCACACTTTCAAAATTTTTACATTTTTCTTTTTATACATTGTTTTCAGAATCTCTTCTACTTAGATGATCTATATTTGAATCTGCTTGAATCTAGCTTACTTGTATAATTTACTTTCTGCTCCACAGTATTCCCAGTAGCATAGTAGTCCTTTTTAAAAAAAAATCCTATTTATATAAATTCAGGCTATTGCTAGGTTTTAGTTTTAATTTTTAGTTTCTTTTTTGTGCTTACTATTAACAATGGTGCAGTTAATATTCTTATAGAGAGCTGTCTCCTCATTTATATGCACAAGAATTTTTTGCCCTTATGTGAGTAAAGGAGATATTACTAGGTTGTTCTCCAGACATTTTTACCTTTAGCAGAGAATATATCAAATGGCTTCATAATAATATCCCCCCTATTTTCTTTAAGCAATTATATCCATGCCAAGTTCTATAAGACTACTGAGTAGAACAGGATGACAATTAAGAGGCTATTGCAATTATCCTCGCAAGAAAAAATGGTGACTGCAACTAAGATGGAGTCAATGGAGATGGTGCAAAATGATAGGTTTCTTGATCTACCTGAAGGTATGACCAGTATAATGCCCTGACACTGAAATTTTATTAAAGAAAGAAGAGAAACAAGACTGACCCAAGGTTTTTACCTGATCAACTGATTTTCCCATCAACTGAAATGGGGATGAGTGCAGGTCTAGAAAAATTTGTGATGGTGTCAAGATATCCATTTGAGACATAAGATGTGTTTTAGAAAGAAATCCAAGTGGATATATTGTGTGGGCACTGCATTTATGAATCTGATGCTCAGAGGTTCTGGTCAGTGGGATTATTACTGCATAGACATTACTTAAAACTGTAAAACTGTTTTACTGTTTTATTCTATGCTCAAGCTTAGGAATTCCTTAGCCAAAACATTTATGTTTTGTTTTGTTTTTTTCTTTCTATGTTACCTTTTGGAACCCCTCCAGTTTTCATGCCATCTCATGGAAATGTAAACACTGTTTAGGAATTTATCAGCAATTATATCGGTTGAATTCCAGCTGTTACTTACGGTGCCTTTCTCTCAAAATCAGAAAACCAAGAATAAAATGACACCTGACAACCTTGTCAACTCAGCATATCTGAAAGCATTAAGTGTCTGACTCAGAGAATGTGATTCTAACTTGGAACTATGGACTTATGGCACCAAATAATCATACTTTTCAATTTTAAAAGGTTTCTTAAAAATTAGAACAATGAACTTAAAAGACTTGTACTGAAAAAATAAAGTTTTTATGAGACACACAACAGAAAAGTGTGTTGAGATCTCTCTCAGTCATTCAATTAAACATAATTTTTCATACGTTTCAAAAATATCATTTTTTTCAGAGAATGAAGCTAATGCTTGTTTTAGTTTTCCATTCTAAATTATATATTCATCCCTGTTAGTAAAGATTGGTAAATAAAAATACGTTTTTTTAAAAAAAGAAAAGAATTGTATTTTAAAATGATTAAACATTCCTTTCAACCACAGACTCCTTGAGGCAACTTTAAAAACCATTTTGTGCTCCAGAGAAGTATAAGGTATAGAGAGAACAGTATTTGTACCAATTTGAGTCTGAAGCAGTAATTATAATGAAAGCTGAATTTGGTTAACCATCCAATGTAAACAAAGAAAACATTTTCTATCATACTCCAAGATTTAAATTTTGAAATAGTCATACATAAGTTTCTCATTAGTGTATTATTCTAGGCTTCTATGTGTAGAGTTGCTCATACAAAGATGAAATCTTGGTGACATGACTTTTTCAGCTTTCCTAACTTCATTTTGTTTGAAATTGGAGGGGACCGACTGACTGTAGCCAGATGACTTGAGATCTCTTTGTTTGTCAGTTATATCCTGCTGGGCTTTTCTCACATTCAGAAACACAAATTGTAGTTAGTAATCAACGCTCTCGGTATTCAGGCAACAATTTATACATTCTTTTGTGCTGTGTGTACTTGAAATAACATTCTTAACTCCTTTCTAATCAATTAAAGGTGATTGCATGTCTTTGTTACATGACTTGTGATGAATAAAGCTCTTTTAATAAAAGTGGGACAACGTACTTCTCCCTGGAATGACTCTAGATGGCTGTCCAACAAAGCCTGGTACTTTATTTTTAATATGGAACTTAAAGTTCTCATGTTCACAGTCATTGAAATATTTGTTTTTCTAGTGGCCGACAGAAAGCTTACAAACAGATGCTAATTTATAGTTTTACCTCATGGCTTGCGTCCTCTTGTGGAATACACCAAAAAATATCATCAGCTCTGTGAAATGAGTGTTTCTGTTCTGTTTTAATTTTATTTTGTGTTTTGTAATAATTATAGATTCACAAAAAGTGGCAAAGGTGGTACATGTACCTCTTACTCTTACCCATTTTTACCCAATGTTTTATATTCTACAGAATTATGGTACAATAATTAAACAAGGAATTGGATATTGTTCGTATAAAGTGTGTGATGGATTTGCTGTTATATGTCATTTTATTACCTCTGTAGATTTTCTTGTAACCACCAGAGCCTGCATTTATATGAGATGTAATAGTCTAGTTTTTTAAAAAATTTAGAGTGTCAATGTTCATGCATATAAATAAGGACTGTCCTGCATGATAATTAACTCAAAAGAGTATATATATACTTCTTTCAAATGTGGAGACTATGCTCAACTATTTCTGTAGCTCTCTTCTCTTGCAGTTGTGCTTCTAATTCACTTGCAAAATATAAGAAACTCACCAGAGTGTCAATCCTGTCCTTCAGTCTTATGGCATTCCTTCTTAAGGCTACTGTCTCATTCCTGCATTGGCTATGTTAAACCCTCAAATCTTTTCTTTCTTCTTATTTTTTTTTTCTGTCTTTTTAGGGGCACACCCATGGCATATGGAAGTTCCCAGGCTAGGGGTACAATTGGAGCTGTAGCTGCCGGCCTACACTATATCCACAGCAATGAAGGATCTGAGCCACATCTATGACCCACTCCACAGCTCCCAACAGATGGTTAATCCACTGAGCAAGGCCAGGGATCCAACCTGGGTCTTCATGGATCCTAGTTGGGTTCGTTACTACTGAGCCACGACAGGAACTCCCTCAATTCTTTTCTTAAATCTATGACTTTTTTTTTCCATTATAGCTTGTTTACAGTTTTCTGTCAATTTTTCAACTGTACAGCATGGTAACCCGGTTACACATACATATATAGATCTGTCACAAGTGATTAAACATAGTTTCTGGTGCTATACAGCAGGATTTCCTTGCTTTTCCATCCCAAAGGCAAGAGTCTACAACTATTAACCCCAGACTCCCACACCATCCCACCCTCTCCTCCACCCTCTTGGCAACCATAAGTCTGTTTGCCAAGTTCGTGATTTTCTTTTCTGTAGAAAGGTTCATTTGTGCAGTATATTAGATTCCAAATATAAGTGATATCAAATGGTATTTGTCTTTCTCCTTCTGACTTACTTCACTCAGTATGGGGGTCTCTAATTCCACCCATGTTGCTGCAAATGACATTATTTTATTCTTTTTTATGGCTGAGTAGTATTCCATCATGTGTATAAACCACATCTTCCTAATCCAATCATCTGTCGATGGACATTCAGCTTATTGCCATGTCTTGGCTATTGGGAATAGTGCTGCAGTGAACATGTGTGTGCAAGTGTATTTTTCAAGGAGATTTTTGTCCAGATATATGCCCAAGAGTGGGATTGCTGGGTCATATGGTAGTTCTATGTACAGTTTTCTAAGGCAGCTCCACACTGTTTTCCATAGTGGTTGCACCAGCTTACATTCCCACCAACAGTGCAGGAGGGTTCCCTTTTCTCCCTTTTCTCCACACCCCCTCCAGCATTTGTTGTTTGTGGACTTGTTAATGATGGCCATTCTGACTGGTGTGAGGTGGTATCTCATGGTAGTTTTGATTTGCATTTCTCTAATCATCAGTGATGTTGAGCGTTTTTTCATGTGCTTGTTAACCATCTTCATATCTTCTCTGGAGAAATGTCTATTCAGGTCCTTTTTCCATTTTTCAATTGTGTTGTTGGCTTTTTTTGCTATTGAATTGTATCAGTTGTTTGTATATTTTGGAGATTTAAGCCCTCGTCAGTTGTATCATTTGACATTATTTTCTCCCATTCTGTAAACTTTCTTTTAGTTTTCTTTTTGGTTTCCTTTGCTGTGCAAAAGCTTGTCAGCTTGATTAGGTCCCATTGGTTTATCTTTGCTTTTATTTCTGTTGCTTTGGGAGACTGACCTGAGAAAACATTTGTAAGGTTGATGTCAGAGAATGTTTTGCCAATGTTCTCTTCCAGTTTAATGGTGTCTTGTCTTATATTTAAGTCTTTAAGCCATCTAGAGTTTATTTTTGTGCATGGTGTGAGAGTTTGTTCTAGTTTCATTGATTTGCATGCAACTGTCCAGGTTTCCCAGCAATACTTACTGAAAAGACTGTCTCTTTCCCATTTTATGTTCTTGCATCCTATGTCAAAGATTAATTGACCATAGGTGTCTGGGTTTATTTCTGGGTTCTCTACTCTGTTCCATTGGTCCGTATGTCTGTTTTGGTACCAGTACCACACTGTCTTGATTACTGTGGCCCTGTAATTTTGCCTGAAGTCTGGGAGAGTTATGCCTCCTGCTTGGTTTTTGCTCCTCAGAATTGCTTTGGCGATTCTGGCTCTTTTGTGGTTCCATATAAATTTTTGGATTGTTTGTTCTAGTTCTGTGAAGAATGTCATGGGTAATTTGATAGGGATTGCATTGAATCTGTAGATTGCTTTGGGTAGTACGGCCATTTTTACAACATTAATTTTTCTGGCCCATGAGCATGGGATATCTCTCCATTTCTTTGTATCTTCTTTGATCTCCTTGAAAAAGTTTTGTAGTTCTCAGCATATAAATCTTTCACCTCCTTGGTCAGGTTTATTCCCAGGTACTTGATTTTTTGGGGTGCTATTTTAAAAGGTAAAGTATTTTGGTATTCTTTTTCTAATATTTCATTGTTAGTATAGAGAAATGTGATTGATTTCTGAAGGTTAACCTTATATCCTGTTACTTTGCTGAATTTGTTGATCAGTTCAAGTAATTTTGGGGTTGAGTCCTTGGGGTTTTCTATATATGGTATCATGTCATCTGCATACAGTGACAGTTTTACCTCTTCTCTTCCTTTTTGGATGCCTTTTATTTCTTTTGTTTGTCTGATTGCTGTAGCTAGGACTTCCAATACTATGCTAAATAACAATTGTGAAAGTGGGCATCCTTGATCTATGACTTTTTCATTGCCTACTTCACTCTCAGCCAATTGCTCTGCCTACAAATTCTTGGAAAAAGTAAGACTTTTAGACATGAACTCCTTTGATTTGTATCAACTCTTGCTGTAATGGAGGAAGTAGCCTTCTTCTTATCCAAAACCATACCCATTTTCTTCCCTTACCTCTGTAAGTGACAAATAACAAGGGAGGGCTTTCCTGCTGGAGAAGGGTCCCTGATACTCTCTCCTCCCTTTGCTAGGCTCACCATCCCGCCCATCCACACCCCATTCAAATGCAAGGCATCCTCTTCTTGGTTGGCTAAGAAGTACTTCTTCTGCTTGAAGTTAAAAGATGTAACTCTTTTATTATAAAAAAGGATAGAGATATCAAAGTGGGAGTTTGCATGAAATTTTATGTAGGGGCCTCTTTTCACTAGTTACATGGCTTGGGGCTCTGGCCATGAGTGTCTTGGCACATATGTGCTGGTTTCAGGAGAGGAAGGCACACATCATGTTCTTCCAGGGAAGGACACAAGCTTAATCAAGAAAAAACTGTACTGGAGTCTCCTTTCATTAAATCACTTGGGTAAAATGTTTGCCTGTAATACAGTATAATAGCAAAAGTGTTCAATGGATAGTTTATGGCTAGTAATATACTTTGAAAAGCCCCGAGAAATAATATAGAAAATCCAGTTAGCTTTATTAATATTTGAACACATGTATTTCTCTGTGAAATATATACCTGCAGTGGGTAAAGACATTTTAAGCCATATTTGAATATGCTTCACCTTGCAGTTTGAATATTTCCATTTTGCCGTGAGTATGGCATATTTCAATATTTTGAATAGCAGAAGACAGAAAACAGAATATTTGATTTGTGTGAGACTGCTATGTGTATATATTGCTTTCTCAGAGGAAGTACACCTATTTTGGTGACCCAATTAGAAATATGCTGAAATAATCAACAGTAATTTGGAGAGTCAGTGAACCAAGGGGTCTGTAAGTAATAGCAAAGTGGATTCAATACTAGGGTTTGCCTCAGGATCTCCCCCATTTCCTAGGCAGGTGCTGTTCACAATTTTAAACTACCTCAGGCTAAAACCTGTTAAATCCATTGTCAGTTCATTTGCAAATTCTCCTCTCTCCCCAACCTGAAAATGTTTGAATTTGTTAATCCATTTAGTCAGCAGTTGACTGTGGAATTTTTGCTTACCCTAGGCAAACTGGAAATTGCCTACTCTTTCCAAATCCCATTCTTCGACTTACACTCTGGTCATTTTGCATTTTGTTCCCAGTAATGTTTTGCGTGTGTGGGGGTGGCCACCTGCTCTGTCTCTGTGGTGAAATCAGACTTGCATTTAGAACATGCACTGATTTAATAACAATAACCATTCTATCCAAATCTGCTGTAAGACTGCAATGAAATTCTGGTTCAAATTAGTCAGTGAACCAACAATTTAGAGGTTGTCAGAGTGCTGAAGCTGTGACAAAAGTCATTTCTTCTCCAAGCTCCTCAGAGACACCATAATGAAGTCTCCTGCTTGGAGTGGTATGGAAAATCTATTTTGCAGTGTTTAGAAAAGACAATGTTGCAGTGCCAACAGGCACATGGAATTCCAATCATCTTGTGTCTGAATAGGCAAAAAATGAAAGAGTAGATTGTATTAAAACAATTCCCTCGTTCACAATCATCTATTGCACCTGCTGAGTTAATGTGGTCTATTAGCATCCCAAAGTAATTAGTATTTTATTAAAAGCCTGATACCTGGTATAGTTAACACTAACTGTGTTGGTAAATGCTGTTTATGTATTTTTTCAACATCCATCATCACCCTCATCAAAGTTGTTGGCCTATGTTGCCTATGGTCTTATTGTTCTCCTAAATGTTATGACTTCATCTAAGAGTTCAGAAAAAAAGGTCATCGCTCTCGGACACTCATGATAATGAACTTTGCATAGTTTAAGAAGAAGTTATTTTAAATGTACTCCAAGCTGAGCAGTAAGGAACAAATATTCCAGTAATATATTTTTTAAAAGCAGGATTGCCTTACCCTAGTCTAAACATCTATAGGTAAACAATATAATAAAGCTCTTGGATAATAAAGTGCGGATGTCTCCTAAACTGACTCTCTGCTTTTACTCTTCCTTTTTTATATGTAGTCTCAGCAGAGCAGAGAACATGAATCTTTTAATATACAAGTCAAATCATCTTACTCTTCTGTTCACCATTTCAGTCAGAAGTAAAAGTCAAGTCTTAAAAAGCCCTTCAAGGACTTTTTGAAGTGGATCCTACTATTTCTCTGACCTTGCCACCCTAACCTCCACCCATCTTCTCCTTAATGACTGCACTCTGGCCTCAAAGCACTTACACTGACTTTTATTTGTTTGTTTGTTTGCTTTTGCAGTTTTGGATACTCTTCAGCTCTGTATTTTCAAAGTAGCTCCTTCAAGTCCTTACTCAACTCTTAACATGAGATACTTCACCCTATTTAAAATTAGAATCTGCAACCTTGCTTCAGGAATGTAAATTTCCCCCATACAGTTCTCTTTCTTGTTTTTTTTTTTCCTATAGCCCTTATCATCTTCTAGCATGCTATGTAAGTATTTAGCACACTATATAAATCTTAAGAATTTTCCCTCCTACACTGTTGGTGGGAATGTAAATTGATAGAGCCACTCTGAAGAACAGTATGAATGCTCCTTGCAAAACTGAAAACAGAGTTACCATATGGTCCTGCAATCCCATTCCTGGGCATATATCTGGAGAAAACAATAATTTGAAATGATATATGCTCCCCAGTGTACATCATACCACTATTTACAATAACCAAGACATGGAGACAATCTAAACGTCCAACAACAGAAGAATGGATGAAGAAGATATGATGAATATATACAATGGGATACTACTCAGCCACAAAACCAATGAAATAATGCCATTTGTACCAACATGGATGGACCTGGAGATTATCATACTAAGGAAAGTAAGCAAGACAGAGAAAGA
The DNA here is from genome assembly GCA_004024745.2 of Catagonus wagneri. Lineage (NCBI taxonomy): Eukaryota > Metazoa > Chordata > Mammalia > Artiodactyla > Tayassuidae > Catagonus > Catagonus wagneri. The sequence goes on from PVHT021183524.1 coordinate 17,730,547, forward strand.
TAAATATCATATGATATTGTTTCTATGTGGAACCTAAAAAAAAAAAAATGATACAAATGAACCTATTTAAAAACAGAAGGAGATTTACAGACTTCAAAAATAAATATGGTTACCAAAGGGGAAAGGGAAGGAGGAATAAATGAGGAGGAGTTTGGGGTTAACATATACACAGTACTATATGTAAAATAGATAACCAACAAGGTCCAGCTTCATACCACAGGGAACTACACCAATAGACTATAGGAGAAAATAATCTGGAAAAATTTATATATATATATATCTGAATCAGTTTGCTGTACACCAGAAACTAACACAGTACTGTAAATCAACTATACTTCAATTTAATTAATCAATTAAAAAGCTGAGTTTTCAGGCTTTTATGCTACTTGCAAGCTAACGAGCCAGCCTATTGCCATTGCATGGCTGATGGCAGAAGACAGACTGGGTCAGAGAGAAAGGATTTTGTTACTTATAATTCATGAGCCATGTGAATAGCAGCCTATTTACAACAGTTTCCCTGCCTCCAGTCCCAGGGGGCGTGATATGGATGGGCCCAGACGGATGCCTGCACACCCACCGCCTAGCGCTACAAGAAAAGAAATGTGAGCTTAGGAAATCCGAATTCTTTTATAGTGTGCAATAAGCATGCAATGAGCATGTGCCAGAGGTAGATACTATATCTCCAAGGTTGTTCACAGTATAAATATCCTTATTAATGACAACTAGAAAAGGGACAGTCAAAGCCTGACTAGCAAGATGTACAGAAACCTAAGAGACCCGTGAAGAATTATCTCCCAACTATAAAATAACGTTTACAGTTTATTATATGTTTTCCCCATTGTCAATGCCCTGAGAGATTTAATTTCTTCACTGATATACTTAACAGGCCTGAAAAAGGAATTTCGATCTTGTCTTTTGCAATCCACAGTCCACAAATCTGCCACTTCCTCCCTTGGTGAATTTAGTCAGAGTAATTGCTCTATTCGTTTTCTCAATCATAAAATGGAGGTAGTAGGTAATGCCTCTCAAACACCTTATGGTAAGAGTTTAATGGTAAATGTCTGTAAGCAATGGGATTCTCCAAGGCTCAAGAGTAGAAAGGACAAGGAATCTCATCTCTGGACTCATTTTGGCCATATAGAACTCCCAAATTTATTTTGCTAGCCAATATATATATATATATATATATATATATATATATATATATATATATATATTCCTCTGATACCTAGCCCCATCTATTCTGTCTGACCTCAGAGGCATGTGCACCAAAATGGAATCTATGTTGATCTTCCCAAGCTGGGCCATCTTTCAGCTTCCCTTCACACTGTAAATGGTATCTCCATTAATTTATTTGTACAAGCCATAATCCACAACTCATCTTTGACTTATCTTCCTCTCTCAATCCATCCCACTTTCATATTCAATCACTTATTGCTTTTTGTTAATTTCACCTCTTAAGTGTCTTTGGACTCTACACATTTTTCCATCTCTACTGACAGAAACAGTAATCCAAGGCCAGTGATTCCCAATTATCTCAGATCAATGCCTCCTGCTTACAGAAAATAATTTATAATACTTCCTTTAATATTCAAAATACATTCATATATAATATAACCAGACATAACATTTGAAAACAAAAATACTTTAACTGTAAATGAAGTGTAAAGAGAGGAAATTATGCTATAATAACATGCATTTTAATGTATAAAAATCAGACATGGCTAGACCAGAAAACCTAAAAATGTTGTCAGACTTTGTACCTACATAAAGAACCACTCCAGATTTGAAAGCTGCAATGGCAGACAGATATAGGTCCATTGTGTTGGACTCAAAAACCAATAACATATTACATTCAGCAGGATGATTTCCAAAGTGGCCTATGCTTAGTAACTTCCCAAACAAAATAAAGTACAATTATGTCTCCATTTACATAGTAGACGCCTTCCTGGAAAATTCAGTGTGCACGGAAATCATGCAAAAGTATTGTGTGTTTATACGTAAAATGTTAGTCATTTCTATACAGATTTTTCACTTATAGGAAAATCTATGACTTTTACTGGGCTATTCTTAAATTTTGTGAGACACAGACAATTACCCTTTTAAGTTTAAATGGCTTACATGTTGCAAAAAATATGCCTAGTAAACCTGGACCCCACTTACCAATAAGTGTCAGGAGCCAGCAGCCACCACTCTGAAAAAAACAAAACAAAACAGAACATGAACATTGTCATTAATTTACAAATAGTTCCTGAAAGTGCATGGCACTTCCACTGAGAACTGTTGCTACAGACTGTTATCTTTATTTATTATCACAAGTCTTTTCAGCTTCACTCCTATCCCTACTGATTAATCACTAGCTTAGCTAAGGCTGATTCTCAAAGCCTGATTTGATTATGTTACCTGTATTTGTTTGGTTATCCAGAGAAACAGACCAATAGGATATGTTCTCTTTTTATCACACAATTTTTCAAAGTTAACTTCTAATTACAGCTTCTCTGCTTAGAAGCTGTAGCTTTTTGTTTAGAAACTATTATGAATTTTCAGGAAAAATAATCTTTCATAAAATTTCAATATGGCTGGTATAACATTACAAATATTTAATAAGCAAGACATGGGAATTGATCAATCAAAATACTAATCAGCTATTGGAGAAGCATCCTAGGAACCCTAATCTATAAAGTGTCAACCCATTTCAATTTATGTTATGGTCTGGGTTTGGACAATACAGGGTATTCCTGGAGAGTTACTACAATAGTTAGCTAAGGTAGGATACTAAAAGACTTGGAGAATCAACTATTTATCAACTCAATTATTTTACTATTTAAAAACCGGTACGGCTGTTGAAAGTAACCCAAATTATGGTATTATGATTATTATTATTTACCATTGGTTGCATGCCAGTATTTAGACTTGGATGGAGTTCACATACAGATTTTGGCAGCATTTTCAATCATTTCTACTCCTGGAAGATTTTGTTGTAGAACATACAGCCCCCAAGTTTGCTCCTTTACTATACTTCGCACAGTTATAATTTTAACTTGTAAATGATTTAATTGAAACTTCTACCACTAGATGGTAAAATTAGTGAAGGCAAGCACTATATTTTTATACAGCAAATTATACTAAATGCTCTCAAAAACTGTGGTTCACATGGAAGTCAATAAATATTTACTGAAAGGATGAATGCAAATGTTTTTAATATAGTTAGTTCTCAATGCATCTTAATTGTCTTTTCTTCTTCCTCTTTACTCCAAGCATGACAGAGCCCGTGTATTTATTTTAACCAACACATATCAGCAAACTTCCAGATATTCAGCTACATAGTTTAAGGAGAAAACAATGAAACTACATAGTAAGTCCTGGAATTTCCCTCCCTAATTCTAAGATGCCAAAAACAGACCATGGAATGAGAGGCTTATCTTCTTGATATAATTTCTCCTACTTCTTACCCCTGAGCTTTGGTTAAACTCAGCCCCAGATCTCAACTTTTGTTTTCCCTTTCACACCAGGCCCTTGTGATTTCTGCTATAGTGAATATATTGCCAGCCTATATGCTCACCCCCAACAGCTTCATTCTAGAGAAAAAGTAACTCTAGGCTTCTAACACCTAGGGAACTTAGATTTAAATAAAAGTCAATGTAAAAAGCAATTAATGACCGTAATTATCAGTTCAAACAAAAAAAAAGTTGTACAAAGAGAAAAATGTTTCTAGAGAAATAGAAATTGTTATGCCTGAGAATAAAATGAATGAGGACACCACAAACTAAGGCAAATGCTTATGATTAAGAGTCATGGCTGGGCTTCAAGTGTCATTTATATACTTTCGGACCTTGAAATTTCCAAAACAAAAGAGATCTGCACTCTTTATTGCACTTATTATCTAGTCTGTTCAATGTTCCGTGGAGTTTATGCCTCTGTGAAATTAAATATAATTGGTTTACAGAAACTAAACAAAAGCCTAAATTCAAAGCATATTTTAAAAATACAATTCATTAATTTGGTTCACACACTCACTGACCCCATCCTGCCAACTCTACCATCCTTCGTACTTTTCTGTGATTAAACTGCAAAATATGTTTAGAAGAGATCACAATAAGTATGGTGAGAAAATATTTTGATTTATTAGCCAATATGATTTCCCCATTATTTCTGTACTTCTGTTCTTACTCCACCTTCACCCCTACCCCAGCACCAACCAAATTAAAATAAGGAATTTTGCCAGAATTGCCTGCTGAAAACTGTAATGAACAGAAGAATTAGAATCTTGGCTTTTGACAAATAAAAAGCCAAGACCCAAGAGGAAACTAGATTTGAAAGTATTTAAGAATACAAAACCAGAACAGTGTTTTGAACCCCTAGAGTCTAGCTAAAACTTGCCATATGGAGAAAATGAAAAAAATGGGAGGAAAAAGAGAAATAGAGAAAAATTTGTAAGAAGGTGCTTGAACCATACCCCTTTCTCCCAAGCTCATTTGGGGTAGGAAGAATGCTACAGTTCTTGAATTTGGTTTGGAAATCTAAGAGCACAGATGTATATTCCCCAGCCATAGAATGCCCACTGGGAAACTGGCAAGGTCTGGATCTCACAGAAAAAAGTGGCATGTGCACTCCTGAAGAGCAAAGAAGCATTCAGGGGTCTTTCATTGCCCCAAAGAGTTCACAGAGTTTCCCACATCCCTGTCTAGCACATGAAAGAAGCTAAATATTTCCAGTGCCTGATAAGTGGATGGTGGCAAGTGGTCAAGAGCTGGACATAGAGGGTTCCTGTAGTCAGAAGGCTGGGATAGCATCACAGCTCCCTGCGTGAGTAGGAATCTACAGAGCAGGCAATATGAAATATAGCCCAAGAGATGTCAACCTGCAGTGATAATGGGCCTCGCCCCCAAGCATGGCACCATGAGACCCCCAGAATTTAGATGCCCTGGAGAGAAAATAGGGGTAGGAAAACTAATTTGACTACACTTTTTCCACCCAAGTGGAATCAGGCACAAACTGGGAATTAAGGTGATGTAAGAAACAATTAAAAGACATAATTTCTTAAGCCTCAGAGCTCTAGGGATATTGAATGAAAGGCTTTAGGGAATGTAAGTTATTCTTGCCTCAGTTACAAACTTTGGTCTTATCTTAGGCAATTAGGGCTATTATAATAAAGTATCATGGATAGGTAGCTTATAAACATGGAACAATTTATTTCTCACAGTTCTGGAGGCTGGAACTCTGAGGCCAGGGTGCCAGCATGATTGGGTTCTGGTGAGAGCCCTCTTCTAGGCTATGGACGACTGACTTCTCCTGGTATCCTCATACAGTGGAAAGAGAGCTAGCAACCTCACTGGCCTCTTCTTAAAAGCGCATTAATCACATTTTTAAACCTCCACTCTCATGATCTAATCACCTCCCCAAAGCCCCACTTCCAAAGACCATCACATTGGGATTAGGGTTTCAGCATGTGAATTTTGGGATGACAAGCATTCTGTCCATTGTAAAACTGGACAAAGACACTGAGATTTATTAACAATCAGATTTTCCTGTGATTTGCCATGATAACAGTTTATGAAACATTTTTAGAAAATGCAAAAAGCTAACCAAAGAAAATTTAAAAGGACACATCATGATGCTGAGTGACAATTATGCCATATTTGCTGAGGTTCCAGATAGTTCCATATGGATGTAGACAAAGGCACCTCATGTGTCCTTCCTCCCCCATAATCACTATTTGGGTAAGTCTATAGCATTGAAGACTCAAGAGCAGAGGGTCAGAAGACAACTCAGTAGCCAATATCTTCTATTAGTTCAAAACAAAATACCTGCCAGGTACATTAGAGGCATGTTATATGAAAAGGTACCATTTTTAACTAAAAAAATTAAATCATAAGTTTAATCAGAGCCACGATCAAGACATAAATTGTTTTAAGATGTGGGCCTTCCTTTTTCTCATTTTTGCTTTGCTTCTATGAGTGCATCGGTTTTGACTTTTCTTGGAGAGGAGCTGGCTGGAATAAACACCCCTCCCCACCAGATACTTACTGCCCTTTGTGCTCTTTGCTGCAGTCTCACTGATCTAACCTACTAGATTTCCAAATTCCACCTGTTTCCCCACTTTAACAGTTTTACCTAGATCTTGAGTTTTAGAATGTTTCATCTGGGAGAGAGTGTTAATGTAATTTGCATGAAGTCAGATATCTAACTAACTTACCCTAAGTCTAGCTCCCTCAAGGTCCTACTGAACTGATGCTTCTTAAATCAGTGGAGACCAAGCAAAGTGATCCTTGATATTAACTTAACAATTCATCTGCAATGAAGCCACAGGTCAAGGGTGCAGAGGTGAAGCAGGGGCATAGAAACTATAAGAAACTGGTTATTGAAAAATCCCTTTCATGCCTAGTACTTTTTAGTGGATGTAATGGCTTGTGATACATTGCTGTGTATGTTCTAATCAAAGTGGTTAGTTAGTCTATCACACTCTTATCATACTCCTCTTGAATAGGGGACAGTTGCCCTCCTGAATAAGGCTGAAAGAGTGACTCTTAGAAATATCTCTTATGTTTATAAATGCGGTTATTAAAAATATATCTATTTCAATGTTTCATTGAGTGTGTTTCCTGGAGCTGTTAGTGCAAGTTCATATGCTCCATGCACCGGGAGGCCAAACAAAAATCGGAGTCTGGAGTAGAGAAAGGTTTATTGCAGGCCATGAAAGGAGAAGGGGGGTTTGTACCCCTCAAAAAAGCCCAAATTCCCCAAACAAAATTGCAAAGCATTTTTAAAAGCCAGGTGAGGTTGGGGTGGAGGTCGCTGGGGTCATAGGGTGAGTAATCAGCTTGTGAACTATTCTCTGATTGGCTGATGGTGAGGTAACAGGCGGTTGTCAGTGGGGTTGACATTCTCAATCCTTAGGTTCCAGGAGGCCTGGGGACTCCATGCTCATGGTCATCAAGTCTTCCTTTTGATGGGTGGGCGGGGAGGTGGTAGTGGTTCACGTTTGTAAAACAACTCAGGAAATGTGCAGTAGATCCTGTTATCTAGGTACTACAGAGAGGAGATAAAGCAGAGGATTTGGAGAAAAAGTGTTTTCCCAGGAAGGCACCTTGGGGTCCTGCTCAGTTATAGAGCCAATATTTCAGAGTTTCCCAAGAGCTCCTTAAAAGGTGGGATGTGAAGCCCTTCTCAAAATCTCCTGAATCCATAGAGAAGCGCTGAGTTTGAGAACTGGGAGGGCGAGCCTGGGAATCTCTGCTTTTTAAAACAACCTGCTTCTTCCTGCTACAGGTTGAGAATCTTCAGCAACCAGACTGCCTTAAATAGGGTTTCCCCGACAAGCGTGGGCCGAGTCAAAGTGAGCGATAGCTTCTTCGGTGTGAAATGCCTCTGAGTTTCATTAGGGTGAATTGGTCCACTGGGACCCTGCCCCGCTAGGCGAGCTGAGATTACAGAGCTGATCGGCAGCCAAGGGAAGAGACTGCAGTCCCTGGATACCGCTGAAAAAGCCCCAGCCGTGCACGCCGTGCTGAGTGTATAGTCCCATCAAATTTATGGACAACTCTGTTTATAATCTCGTGGCATATGCCTCTGTAGTATTTGTTTACAAAGGGCCAAGGCTGGGTGTATTATGTATCACAAATGATATACTGCAGAGTTTCCCAGGATAAATGAAATATGTCCATTTTGTCTCATCTGGATCTTGTTATTTTTTTTTTCCATGATTAGCATTTTGGCAGTTTTCACCATTCTATTCTGCTGTTCTATGTGCCCAGGGGAGGCGAAGAGTTGAGCTTTTCCAAAATCAGGGAAGTGCTGTGTGGAGAAAAACTACAGCTGAAAGGGCACTTTCTCCAGACTCAGGGAAGCAGAGGTTGTGAATACGATTAGGGGGGAGTGAAAGCACTGTGACATCGAGGCTCACGTGAGTCACAGAGTGTGGAAATGTTCTTACCAGATGGTAGTCAGGAAGTAGGAGATTTTCTATCCCCCGGAATCAGCTGAGCTTGTGAAATTTTTCACAATCCAGTTTCGCTGAGCTGCAGAAGGAGGCCCTGTTCTCAGTTATGAATTTAGTCTGCCCTAAGATAAAAATGGGGTCACAATGTTCATTTGACACCTTGTTAATTTCTGCTGCAGCCAAAGCCAACCATATTGTCTTATATGCAGTAACGTGACTTACTCTTTTCTAAATAATGCTATAACAGAACCAAAGTCTGTTTTTCATTTTTGGTGAGTTACTGGAGTAGAACAGAGAAACAAAACAGCCACAAGCCCACAGGGGCAAAGGTCTCTTTTTCCACTTGTGAAATTGACATCAGCAACTCAGAAGTCAGTCTTCCTGGGCTGGTGGCTTTACGCTTGAAAGAGAATTGCCTGTGGTTCTTTTCGGTTTTCTATTTAAACAAGAATGGCCCGTAATTGATATTTTTAGGTAAGACCTTATGTCACATTTAAAATAGCTCACTGTTTCATTTCACAAAACATATTCTATTCATATTTTTATTCGTATTTACAGACTAGATTTTACTTGCATTATAGAGATTCATTTTAAGTGTGTAGAATCAGGGAATTAGAAACCAACTTGAGATAAATAAGCATTGTATCATACCCAGAATAGAGAAAAAAATCAAGAAATAGTCTTTAGGAGTTTTGATAAAGAATAAACGCAGATGGTCATTTATAATCAAGACTTCCCAGGTTTCATTTACTGAAATGCCTTTATTTTAACAATTAAATATTATATACAATCTAATTCCTGATATATTTTGATATATATTAACATGCATTAAAATGATGCTGCCACTTCAAATGATGAAATAAAGTGTTTTATTCAAAACAAACCCCAAAATTTTCCAGTTACATATTGTTCTTTTTTTTTTTTTGTCTTTTTATGGCTGCAACCACGGCATATGGAGGTTCCCAGGCTAGGGAACGAATCAGAGCTGTAGCTGCTGGCCTACACCACAGCCACAGCAACACTGAATCTCAGCGACATCTGCAACCTGTACCACAGCTAAGGCAATGGATCCTTAACCCAGTGAGCAAGGCCAGGGATTGAACCTATATCCTCACGGATACTAGTCAGTTTGTTAACTGCTGAGCCATGACGGGAACTCCTGATTGTTATATTTATACTGTTTCTATAATTACTGAAACTGCTATTTAGGCAAATTATTTGCCTATAGTATTCATCTATCTGCTACTTATTTTATCTATCTGTAATATATTAATTATACATTATATAGTATGTTGCCAAATGGGTATGTTAATTCCTTTCCATTTTCTGCCTCTGCAGAAATATTTCTGATTTGTTTTACTTCTTAAATCAGACAAGCTCCAGCTCCTGAAATACTCCATTCAAAAGCAGGAACTAGATAAAATCATACAGTTGTCTCTAATCACATCTTTCCTTTATTCCAATCCTTTGGCGTTTAATATATGTTATACCTGAAGTCACTGGAGTGTTTTAACAGTCTCCTGGAAAACTTATAAAAAGTTGAGAGACTTACTGGCCATCTTCCAAGTACTTCTGATTCAACTAGCCTGAAGTGGACCCCAGGTGGTCAGGGCATCTGCATATGAAATGACCTCACAGGTGATTCAAAGGTGATTCAAGACCCAATCTTGTCATAAAGAGAAAATCACAGGTTTTTGCATTGCAGCTCGCCACTCTTGGAACTAAATTCCCTCAGGACATGATCTAATGATTATAACTAATAATACTGCATCATATACTTGAATGTTGCTAAGAGAAGTAAATCCTAAATCTTCACACCACAAAAAGGAAATAGTAATTATGTGATGGAATAAAGGTGTTAGATAATGCAATGATGGTAGTATTTTTTTTAATTTACAAATATATCAAATCAATGCTTTGTACACCTTAAACTTATACAATGTTATGTGTCAATTATACCTCAATAAAACTGGTGGAAAAAACAAGCAAAAATCAAACAAACAAAAATGAAACAAAGAACATGGAAAAAAACCAAAACCAAAACCAAAACCAAAAAACAAAAAAACCCCCCAAACTCCAAATCTTCTCCAGAACAGAGAGCCAAGAACTTGTGATTCTTAATCTTCTCTCTCAGAAATGAACATGGTCACATTAGGGTTATGAATGAAATAATCATCAGGTCGGCTGGATTTCTGACGCTAGGGGGCAGATTAATTGAATAATGATTTTACAGCTACAGTGATCCTCAAAGCCCTCACCTTATTACCAGCCATCTGTCCTCTGACCCGCTATTGTTGACAATTATCTGGATCACATATGAACTTGCTCTGCCTTTTTACACACTGTGCCTATGTGTCCATTTACTCCTAGACAATCAGACTCTATGTGCTGGTTTGATCCACTATGTCCTCTCTTGGTCCAGCAGGTGACATGGCCCAGATTCCAGAACCTGCCTTCTTCATGCCCGCTGTGCATACATACATCATTGCCATCATTACCACACAACTTACAAATTCACCTCAAAGAAACGAATAGTAAGTTTTCTTAGCTCTTTGAGATCTTGAGTTAGGCAAAGATGAAAGAATTTTAAAACAGAAGTTTGCTAAATTGGACATAATAAAAATGAAAAGCTTTTTCTCTTTGAAAGATACTATAAAAATGAAAACAAAACCAGAAACTAGAAGAATATATTTACAAAACACATATAAATATATAAATAAATATATGATAACTAACTGGTTTCCTGATGTATAAAGAATACTTAATAATTAATTAATGAATATTTCACTATTAAGAAATTAAACCACCAAATATTTAAAAACAAAAATTTGAACAAATGCTTCATCAATGTTATTATATGGATGGCGAATAAACATGCCAAAAGATACTCAATACCATTAGTCAATTAGTCATTAGAAAAATTCAAATTAAAACCTTAATGAGAACTCACTTTTCCTCTAAGAATGGTAAAAAAACAAAAAAACGAGTAACAATATCAGGCGTTGCTTAAATATGGAGCAACAAAAATTTCATAAAGTTCTTATGGCAAGGAAAAATGTCACAACCACTTTGCAAAACAGTTTGGCAATTTCTTACCAAATTAAACACGCACTTACCATACTTTCCAGGAATCCTACTTACCCAGAAGAAATGAAAGCATATGTATATACAAAAACCTGTATTCATCTCTTTATAGAAACTTATAATCATCAAGGGCTAGAAATAACTCAAATGTCCATCAGTGGTAGAATGGATCAGCAAATAATGCTACATTCAAGTAAGGAGATATTAGTCGGCAATAAAGCAAACTTTTCGTGTTTGCAGAGTGACAGATGAATTTCAGTAGCACTTGGATTTGTAGATGCTAGGTCCCATAAACTAAATACTATCTAAATCCATTTGCATAATATTCTGGTAAAAGCAAAATGAGAGGTACAGAAAGTAGACCACTAGTTGCCAGAGTCTAGGGATGGGAAGAGGAAATTGATTACAAGGGTGGATAAGGGAACTTTTTAATATGATGAAAACGATCTGTTTTTATTATGATGATAAGTAACATGACTGTATGCATGTCAAAATTCATAGAAACATGCAGCTAAAAAGGGTGAATTTTATTGTGCATAATGTATACCTCAAAAAAATTAACTTCAAAAAAAGGTAAACTTTGTCAAATATGTCAAGAACTAGATCTTTTCATGGAACATCCCCTCTGACTTTATAACATAATAGAAAGCAGTCTTTTTCCTTCTATACTCTTTGAAGATAGAGGTCTATTTTTGCAATGAAATTTCTTCCAACTCAAATCTCATAATCTTTAAAATTAGACTTCTCCTGACCTCATAGTAATAGACCATGAATGAGATGAAAATATATTCCCTTAACAGTTTTTAAAGATCTGAGATGGAGAATAGGAATAAGTGTTGTGATAATCATTCCATTTTAAAATGTCTAATTCTGTGCTATTTAATGACATCTAGAATGGCTAGTTTCTATCAGAGTCAAGTGTGTTTGCCTGGCAGCACAATACAAACATGCACACGAAACACAGGAAATAGATTGTGAACACTCCCCTTCAAAAAAAAAAAAATGTTGCCCAGAATGTGATCTCCCACAGAATGGGAGAACATATTTGCAAATGAAACAACTGACAAGGGTTTAATCTCCAAAATTTACAAACACATCCTGCAGCTCAATTTAAAAAAAAAATCAAAAAATTGGGCCAGGGATCTAAATAGACATTTCTCCAAAGAAGACATACAGATGGCCAAAAAACACATGAAAAGATGCTCAACATCACTAATTATTAGAGAAATGTAAATCAAAACTACTATGAGGTACCACCTTATATCAGCCAGAATGGCCATCATCAGAAAGTCTACAAACAATAAATGCTGGAGAGGGTGTGGAGAAAAGGGAACCATTTCCTCTACTTTTTCACAACCTCATAAATCAATTATACTTCAATAAAACTTAAAAAAAAAAGAACAGCAACACGACCTTATCAACTTGGATTATTTTAGTATTTAAGTCATGCTTAATATTCAACTTGCTAAAATCCTTAAAGAATCAACCTACTGTTTCCTGATTATGCTTTAGCCACCCGTGAGGTCACTAAAAGATTACTCTTAGTACAAGTAATCCAGCCCGTGCTGTCTAGTACATCATGGAGATTTAGTCATCACAGGTGTTCAATGATCAGCAACTGAGAACAAACAGAGCACAGATGGGCTCCTTGAAAATCCACCACATCCTGGCTTTTTCAGTCTTCAAAGCAAAGTGCTTTGGTTGGAGTACCCCTGATGCAGGATCATGGAGCCTGACTACATGGGCACAATTTTCCATGACTTCCCGTGTGAACCACGATATCTAATGAGAACACATTTATGAAAATAAATCACCATTGATTCTATAGCTGACAATCTTCAATGCTGTGCAGTGTAATGAGTCTGTTTATATAAATAACATCTCTAAAGATGCACTAATTTCCACCTGAATAGATACACCATTTTATCACCCTTTGAGTTTCTCATTAATAAGAAGGGGTGCTTTGGCATCACTGAGCCTTCATTGAAAATTAAATAGTCAATGATTGTTAATCAAAAATGGATTTAAAGAGTGAGTAGGTTATGGATTTATCTGCATGAGTACAACCAACTGGGTGAGTCAAGTTGCATTTTCAAGTAGAGAAGAAACACACTATTTCTGGTCATCTAATGCGAGGCAGGATGACAACCAAAGAATAGGAAAGGTTTGATATTCTTAATGGCTTTGATCATGACTCACTAAATCATTTATAGGGTGCTAACTATATGCAAGGCACTGACTTAATCCCTCAGGAAATCATAAGAACAATCCATTCCTTCCAATATCTCCATAAACACTTGTGACCTCACTGAAGATTAAGTGCTAAATACTTAAACTCTGAAAACGCCTATCTAGTCACATCTAAATAATGGACAAATGGACATTTTCACTTTAATCTTCAATAGTTAAAATATCACTGAAGTGGAGATGGAATGGGAACAACACCTCTTTTAATTAAATGAAAAAAATAATGTGGAAAACATGTCATTGGGTAAAAACAAAACTAAACTCCTGAAATGTATGCCAGAGACATTTTTAAAGCAGGTTATAACCCATTAATAATGGGTTTTAATTAGAACAAACATAAACATGTCAGTAGCATTTGTTTAACAAGGAAATCCTTGAAGACTATTATTAGAATGTGCCTAGTATACTCAGTTTATAGTGTGATGGAGGCATCTTTTTAACTCTAAGAAATAAAACAATTGAAAATAAAGGTCACAGTGAGAGCAGGTATGTATATTCATGCCATTCAGTGGAAAACAAATACTTGGTTTGTACATATTATACTATATTAGTTGTTATTAATTCATAATTATCAACAGAAAATGATCAGTTTTTAGCTATCATGACTAATAAGGAAAAGGGTCCAGAAATTATTTAAATTGCTTTTTTTTGCTTCCAAAACAAGTGTGTACCAAAAAATAATAATAATAGAGGAGACTTCATTTGTAAAACAAATACCATATTATATCACTTATATCTGGAATCTAATATACAGCACAAACGAATCTTTCCACAGAAAAGAAAATCACGGACATGGAGAACAGACCTGTAGTTGCCGAGGTGGGGGGAGTGGGATGGATTAGGATTTGGGGTTAATAGATGCAAACTATTGCCTTTGGAATGGATAAGCGATGGGATCCTGCTGTATAGCACTGGGAACCATACCTAGTCACTGATGATGTAGCATGATAACATGAGAAAAAAGAATATATACATGTATGTGTGACTGGGTCACCTTGCTAGAAAATTGACAGAACACTGTAAATCAGCTATAATGGAAAAAATAAAAATCATAAAATTAAAAAAAACCCCGCAGGTTTTTTTTTTTTTGTACACAGAAATACTACAGGGATATATTATTTTGGGATTTGTCAACTACAGAGAAGTAGAATAGGGATGCAATTGAGAACAGGAACAGAGCTGGGTTTTTTTTAATCAGTTCAGACCTGTTTTTTGTTTGTTTTAATTGTATTTGCTTGCAACTGGATGTGACCAGAGAGAGCTTTGAGAACAATAACCTAGCACACAGTAGGTGCGTAATAAGTACCTGTTGAACTCAGTATGTTAGGTTTACTGTAAACCAATGATGTCAACCAGAGTCAACTGGTTTTTTGGAAGAGCCAGAGAAAAATGCTCTATTCATGCAAAGCAATAGGCCACATATGGGAAGGCTATTTACGGAAATGAATAATTACATATTTAATTACATTATGTAAGAAAAAAAATATATAACTAGATTCACAGCATAACATTATTTCCATATCTATGAGTGTCATATGTAGCAGGGAAACAGAAAGAAAGGTCTATATTGCTTTGATTTCATAAGGTTACTGCCTTCATCACCATCAAAACTCTTTAAAAGTATTTGGAGGTAGAAAAGTTTTACACCAAAAGCATATCCTTTCAACATCAACAACCACGAAAGAGCAGTAGTTCTGAATTCAGGGATTGTTTTAGGAATCTTTAAGTGAGCATAAATGAGAAGAGTTGGAATCAGTAATAATTTTTAGCATTTTAACATAATATATAGTTTTATAGGTAGATCAATAGACAGATTATAGATAAATAAATAGGTAGAAAGATAGATAGATGATAGTTTAGTTTTTTTTTTTTTTCCCTTTCATGAGAGAAATGACAGGTACCACTCCTTACCCGTCAAGGAGTAAGCCACTGCCTTGGCTTTTGGTTTCACATTCATCAGTGATAATACATGACTTCAAATTACAACTCAGAGTTCAGTAAATGATTGCACCCTCTCCTTGAATGATCTTAATTTACACTCAAACTGTAAATACTTGTGCAAATTAATCCAATGGTCCAATCCCTAATGCAGTAAATCCTTGGAAGAGAAATAGCAGGGGTACAAAAGCATTAGCTCTAGAGCTTACAGTTTAATTCTAAATTAAAAAGGAAATTAAAAACCCTAAACCTTAAAAAGGCTGCGAAAATACTGAGCAGGGAAGTGTTGTTATGCAAGCATTTTCAGAAGAAAGGTGAGAGCTATACGAAATTTGACTGGGTACCATCAACTCAGGGAGATAGAAAATGTCTGATCAAGGCTTATTTATTTGAATATAGTAATGTTGGAAGCAGTTATTTACAACTTTTAAAAGAAGATTTTGAAAATATAGATCAGTTATGTATTTTATTAAAATTTTTCATAAACTGTTCTTTCTTTGGCTGAAATGGGGAACTTTAGCTTTACAAAAGCTAAAGAATGTTGGTGCATTTTTAACCTTTGTTCTCCAAGTGAAAAATACATTCAGTCGTATTTAGATGTTTGTATGTTCTAGCAAGATGTTTATGAATCCTCTGAACAAGCCAAAGCTCAGACATTAAATGGAAGCCTGTTTGTGAGATGACACAACGGGAACTATTTTTAACATAAGTATGGCATCATTTGGACCTTGATAAAAATATAAAAAAGTAAATTGCCTTCAACGTTCATTTCACAATGAAATTGCTTTTTTAAAGCATTGAAAAATATTTACACTTGGTAAATCTTCCTGATTAAAACTACCTAAATTCAGTGAATACGTTGACAAAATGGTTATACTCATTTATGTTTCCAGGAATGCCATTAACCTATTTTCCCCAAAACATTTATATCAAACTCAAGGTAACAGCACCCAGTCTAAAATAGGGATGCTTATTCCTACTGTCTACCCAAATATAGGGAGATTAGGGAGGAAATTTTTTCCTTTAAAATTTACAGGTTATTTTTGTTCTTCAAACAACTATCTATTTTTAATTTAAATACATATTTCTGATCCTAGTAGAATTTTTAAAATAAAATAATCAGGCAAAGGAGAGAAAAAATTAGATTCTGAAAGATTTTCACTTTTCAATATTTTTTGTAATTTCTGCTAAAAATACATGTTCTAGATTTGAATTTATGAAAAATAGAAAAGAGAGAAAGCAGATTGGCTCATTAACTCTTTCTATACAGCATTAATTTGATATTGTCAATTCTTACTAAAAAAGTAGTATAGAACAGAGTACCTTCACTTTGGAAGGCGATATGAGTTATTTCCCAGAGTTGGCACTTTTTATAGCTATGTGATCACAGAAAAGCTATGGGAAAAACAGCATCAGTTTTCTTATTTATGTAATAGGGATAATAATATTAGAACTGCAGGTCTGTTAATTATAAGACAAGACACTATTAAACTCCTGGAAGAAAACATTGGCAAGACACTCTCGGACATCAACCTTACTAATGTTCTCTCAGGTCAGTCTCCCAAAGCAACAGAAATCAGAGCAAAGATCAACCAATGGGACCTAATCAAGCTGACAAGCTTTTGCACAGCAAAGGAAACCAAAAAGAAAACTAAAAGACAACTTAC
>PVHT021183524.1:17748421-17789845 GCA_004024745.2 Catagonus wagneri
CGGGGGAGGGGTGGGAGGGAATGGGGATAACTAGTGCTTTAATGATGGAATAGCAAGGAGCTCCAACTGTATTGCATGGGGAACTATATCTAATTACATGTGACAAATCCATATATGTACATGTAATCGGGTCACCACATGGTGCAGTTGGAAAATCTGACAGAAATCTGTAAACCAGCTATAATGCAAAAATAAAAAAAAATAAAATAAAATAAAATAAAATAAAAGAATGACTAGCTGATCCTCAAAGTATAAAAAAAAAAAAAGAATTGCAGGTCTGTTATAATGATACACTTGAATAGTATAAGGCAACAAATATATATTAGGTACTCGGTGAAAATAACCCATTATATTGTAATTAATTTTGTGGTTTGTAAATAAGCTTCAATCTGTATTTCTAACCAAATCATAAGATTCAGAATATCATAAATCAAACAGAATTAATAAATATACACTACATTTAAAGTGCAGATGAAGTAATGGTTCAGATGGTAAATGTTCACTGATTGTTGACAATGCTTGTTGTATCTCATTTTTATAGACTGAAAAAGTACAGTTAGAAAAAATCTTTTTATTCATATGCAAATACTTTTTTTTTCATTTCCTATAGGCAGCCATCCCAGAGTGAATTTTAAGGGGGCACCAGGCAGATTAAAAAGATTAAGCCTAGTAAGTATCTTATATTTAAAATTCTGATTAATTTTTTAAAAATCTAAATAAGAAAAGGGTATGTAAATCATATTTGCATGATTTATAAGATATTAAGGATACTTTCAGCCTGGATATGATAGTGTACACTCATTTTTTTCTTGTTCCTCTTCACTAAGAATGGTTATAAAACATGGAAATGGCAAAGAGTTAACCAAAGGAGAATTATAAGAAGTAGTATGAAGATGGTGATCTGATCGGGAACACCACCCTTGGATAAAACTGGCTTCAAACTCTGCTGACCCCTTTGTAGTTCCATATCCATTCGCTCCATAACTTCAGTGTTAATCGCTTGCCTTCTCACTAACGCTTTTAAAGTAATGCTTTACATGTTTTCCCAGTATTTTAGCTACTTTCAGTAGATGATTGCCACTTAGACTCTAACCTATTTCTGGATATTGAAATCCCCTTTTTTCACAAATAAAAAAATTTCATTGTCTTGAATCTTGATGACATTTTAATCTGTAGACTTTGCTAAAATGAAAAAGCCCATGCAAGAGCTAGCTAATAGAAACTGAACAGAATGTATATTTTTTTTTAAGAAAGAGCTTAGAGCTGGTAGCTCAGGCTGGGTTAGGAAATGTATTTACTGAAAATTTTTGCGGCTGACTGATTTAGTTATATACAATCCTGCATAGAGTTTAATAAGTGGAAGATTTCAATATAATTCTAATGATATACTCAAGGATAATAAGGTTGAATCTATAGCAGTTAAAAATCTCTTCCCTTAAGGCCACCTATTACATCTAACCCATCTCCAAATCCTGTGTGTTCTAGCCCAAATTATATCTCAATACTTCTTTCCATCACAGCTAATATTTATATCTCAAGTACCAATCACCTCTTCCCTAAATGCTGTAATAACACACTATGAAATTTTTTTCACGTGCCCTAATTTAATTTTCTACATACCAAATCAATAATTTTAATATTATAAACTGGCATTGCTAGTTAAATATTTCAGAAAAAAGCAGTTCTAACCCCCTATTCTCCCTGTAACTGGTAAAAAAACAAAGAACAGCAGAAAATTAAAAAATAAAAAGCAGCTGGAAGTAGCAGAAAAACATATTTTATATCACATTATGACAGTGTTGTAACATTATTATCACACTATTGTAATATGCATAATATTGCACAGAATGAGGAGGTAGAGAGGTGACAGAAAGTTATCCACATTCACTGTTTTTCTGTTGTAGAGATTTATAATTTTATTTTTTCAGATTCATTGAAGTGTAATTGACCAAAAAATTGTAAGATGCTTAAAATATACATTGTGATGATTTGATGTGTGTACAAATTGTCAAAGGCTCTCCCCCCATCAAGTTGATTAACATATCCAAGGCCTTATGTCTATATTTGTGTATGTGTGAGAGAGAACATTTAAGTTCTACTCTCCTAGCGAATTTCAGTTATACAATACTATGTTAGCAATTATAGTCATCATGTTATACACTAAGATCCTCAGAACTTATTCATTTTTTTGCCTTTTCTTTTTTTTAATTACTTATTGAATTTTATAACAATTATAGGTGTACAAAAATCATCACAGCCAAATTTTATAGCAATTCTACTTTGTCATTTTTGGCAAATTGTATTGTTTGAGTAGCGTTCTCTTTTTAGTCTTTCTTTGCATTTTTTATCTCTTTTCTCATACCTAATATTAACTATTTTGGCTATCCACGTGTATCCTTTAATCAGACTTCCAAGAGGGCTCTCTCTCCCCTCACCTCCAAAATAGATATATTTATTTATCCTTTGAATGTTTTTATTTTTTCTATTTCAACTGATATTTATCTCTTCTAATTCCTACATCCTGTGTTTTTATTTTTCTAATTTCTTAAATGGATATTTAATTCCTTCTCTCCTTTAATATCAAAGGTATTTATGGTTATTCATGTCCCTCTAAGAAAAGAGGGGAATATTACATAGATATCATTTGCTATGTAACACAGATATACTTCTATAATTTTTTTCTTGCTTTCTAGATAGTTTTTTTCCAGTTTAATTTAATTTTATTTTATGATTTTTATTTTTTCCATTATGGTTGATTTATAATGTTCTGTTAATTTTTACTGCACAACGAAGTGACCCAGTCATACATATATTTACTCTTTTTATCACATTATCCTCCATCATGTTCCATCACAAGTGATCTGATATAGTTCCCAGTACTACACAGCAGGATTTCATTGCTTATCCATTCCAAACGCAATAGTTTGCATCTATTAACCCCAGACTCTCAGTCCAACCCACTCACTTCCCCTCCCCCTTGGCAACCACAAGTCTGTTCTCTAAGCCCATGAGTTTCTTTTCTGTGGAAAGATTCATTTGTGCCATTTATTAGATTCCAGATATAAGTGATATCATATGGTATTTGTCTTTCTTTTTCTGACTTACTTCACTTAGTGTTAGGGTTTCTGGTTCTATCCGTGTTTCTGAAAATGGCATTATTAATTTAAGGCTTTTAAGTTATCATTTAAATATACCTTAAGAACCGGTAAACTCAATTTCATTCCTTTCATTTTATTTTTTCCTTCATTACACATGTTAATTTTATTTTCTCTTTTATTTTGGCCATACCCACATGTGGAAGTTCTTGGTCCAAGAACCGAACCATGCCACACTCCAACCTGAGCCACCTACTGCAGTGACAACTCTAGATCCTTAACCCACTGAGACACCTGGAAACTCTCTGCTTTTAAAATTTTTTTGTCTTTTTCTTTTTGCCTTATGTTTTGTTCAGTCAAGTGACTATTTCTTTCATGTTTGTCTTGGTAATTGGGAATTCTAATAAAATTTCCCAGTCAAGATATTTACCATTCTTAGAATTAGACATTTATGAAATTAAGACAGTTACAATATTTCCCACCAAGCTATACTTACATTTCTACAGAGAGACCAGGGCTAGCATGGCTCCTCTGTTTCAAAAGTTCTTAAAAACTGACAGGAAGTATAAATATAACCCTTTATATTGCAAGGGAAGCATTACAAATGTAAAAATCTATATGGCATACAAATCAGCCCAATTAGTTGGACACCAAACTTTCAGAGAAGATGCCACCCGTAAACTGTAAGTCTGGCTGTAGACATCAACTGTAGATTCTTCTCTTCCAAAGAATGGAGGATAATAGTGGCCAATAACAACAACCACAGTCATTGCTATAGATTTCCATATCTACCTATATCTAGCTAGCTAGCTAGGTAACTAGTTATGTAGGCTATGTAACAATTTTTCTTAGTACATTTTCCTCTTTATTACAATTTTCGGGTTTCTTTTTTGATTCATACTGTTATTGGCATAAATGAGAAATAAGACTTTCAGAATTCCTGCATAACCTCAGTTTTTTTTCCTTTTCAGCAATGAATGAGGTCTTAACTGGTACAAGACTCAGAGTAGCCCTTTATACTTTCTCTACTTTATATTCTCTTTTTTTCTTTTACAGCTTCCAGTATTAGAGAGGAAAAAAACCTGAGGATGACCTGAATTGTTTTTCCTTGCGGGTTATTATTATTATCTCTGCTTGGAAAATTGTTACTTTTTTGAAGTCAGTTCTTAGAGTCAAACAATTTATCAAAATTTTCCTAGGTGTGTCTTTTTAACTTAGCCTGTTGCAAAATCAGAATTTTTTTTCAAGGATATTTTATTTTCATACTTATTTCAGTAATACCTCTCTTCCATAAATGTATTTTTTTCTTCTGAAACTACTGTTTTTTAAATTCTCTTAGTCACACTCCAATTTTCATCTCACTGTATTATTATTTTATGCTTTAAGGTAATTCGTTACTTGATCTTCCAGGCCCCCAATAAATAATAATCAACCTCAATTTAGAGTTATTTCATAAATGACTGTGGTTGTTGTTGTTGGCCACTATTACCCTCCATTCTCTGGAAGAGGATAATATGTTTCTGCCCCATCAAATTCAGGTTTGGCTGTGTGACATATTTGCCCAATAAAATACGAATTCCTGTGACCAAAGGTATGTGTGAGCCTAGGCCACTAGGGGAAATGGGCTCCCACCAGCACTCTGGCTCATCCCTTCTGCCATGAGAAGGGCACTTTCCACATCAAGACTATTCCTTCTGCCTGGGCAAAGATGAAAACACAGGTAGAACCTGCAGCTGCGGTTCCTCTGCAGGGGTCCCCCTAAATTATAAGCCAGAAATAAATCTTTGTGATTTGTAAGTCACAGAGATTTTCAGATTTTGCCAACACATTCTTGCTCACTAAAGTCTTTTCTTCTGAATGCACATAGTTGCAGGTAGTAACTTTCAGATTCAGTTCCTCTGGATCCATTTCTAGAACAAAATTCTGTATTGGATGGAGTAGGCAGCTCTGAAGGAAAGATGGATGAGAAGTAGAGGGTAAAGACTGAGTAAGAAGAGATCAAGGACTGTGAGGACAAGCTGGAATCCACAGGGATGAACTGGAACTCATACAGGTCTTAGCAACCTCTAAGGATCTAACTTCGATTACAGATGGACCTGCAGGAGAAGCAGGTATTTTCATAATGATGGTAAACCTTCAAGTAAAGCACGACTCTGAGAAGATAGAGGAATGTATCCATCAGGGTTTGGAAACACTGCAGCCCTAGCTATTGTCCCATTTCAACCAGAAGAGCCAAGGTGTATGTGACACAGTGCCCTGGAGCACCCTGGCTATCCTTCACTTCTGTCTTCCAAATCTTATGCAAAATGTCTCTTGTTTTCTAACCCACACCAGTCTGGAATTATGCCTAGAAGGGAATTCTGAAAACACAGTTTCAGCTCAGCTAAAAGCAGACAACTAGAAAACGTCACAGTCAAGATGTGATGAGTGGACAATTAAATTAATCACTTTAAGAACGAACTGCAGTGAATTTCAGCTATCTGAATTATCAGAACTCTCCTCTTCCTTAGGGAACATAATACTTATTTTGTGGAAAATATATTTATTTCCGTTTGCTTGTTTATTTGCTAGCATCAAATCTCTCACATCTACCTTCCATGAAGCATCATCTCAGCCCATCCACTAGAACTTAGGTTTGCATGAGCCTCAACCCATTTATCTGTGTCATAGAAGCCTTCCTGCATCACTTTCTCGTTGTTTTGATTATTCTAAATGTCTGTCTCAACATGCAAGAGTAATCAAGTAGCATTTAGAGAAAGGATTCAGGAAGAGATAAAAGATAATAAAAGCTGCAGCTTGTGTAATGGAGCGTGTGATGTTAACTTCTTTAGATAATGAAAATGAGGAAGCAAGGAGAGCTAAAGAAAATAAAGATGAGCTGCTTTCCCTCACCCCAAACCTCAACCCTAATACGTTTATAATAAGCCACTCTCTATCAGGGTAAAGATATGTCTTCAAAAATTAAGAGATAACTGATAGTTTTCATCAATACAAAATGTCCCAGCCTTTGCTAATTTGGGTATAGGAAGTTAATTCATTAGGTTTAATTACAAAAGTGATTCACATTGCATTGTTTGGTGCCAAAATACAGCAGTTCTGTGTGTCAGGGATTCTCTTATTCCAGTGGTTCCAAACTAGCACAGGAAGAGTCACTGGGGGGCTTGTGAAAGCACAGATACCTGGGGACCCACCCCCCCAGAGTTTCTGATTCAGTGGGCCTGGGGTGGAGCCAAGAATATGCATTTCTAACATGCTCCCAGATGATGCCGATATTGCTCCAATGAGGACTGCATTTTGAGAAACACTGTTAGAATAAAGCTACCTAAGGAGGGTGGAGAGTCTCTATCTTATTTGTCAGGATCGCTTAAAGCTATGTCTTGCAGGTACCTACAATTAACTCTGCAATTAAAGTGCTTATTATCACAAATGGCTAAACACTAAGCTATGTGTCAAATCACTGCTAAGCACAACCTTAAGTTAAAGCATCTACTGTACATCTTGTTATCCAGCCAATACAGAAAGTCGAGCCAGGCATTTAAAACCCTGTTTAAATAGACACAGTTACTATATCTAATCAACACAGCAGCGGGGCTTGCCAAAAACCTATAAAACTAATGGATTTGCAAGAAAATTACATCACCTTCAAATCAATGCTGGTAACACAGGTGGCATTTATAAAAAGCAAAGAAATTGACATTAACACAGCCCATCTCTGCTCCCTGCCAATGAGCACTCCAGCTTTAAGGAAAGATCTTCTTTCTTCTAAGAATTATATTTAAATACACTAACTTAAATCATTCTAAAATAGTGTAGTAGAAAAGACCAGAGATGGTTCTAAAAATATGTCAATTGATAAGTTAAGAATACATGGCTCTAAGTTTATTAGGGTTGCCCTTATCCAGGAATGAGCAAATGGTCTTTCAAAATAGAGTTTCCTTTCCTGTTGAAAAAATAAATAAAAGGATTGACCATCTAACTCAAACCAAAGAGGCCCACAGAAGCTGCAGTGCATGATGTTATAAAAAAGCAGCTGAGGACCCCAACCTGTGGCTGCAGGCATAACCTCTGCTTTGGGGATCTGCATTAGTTAGCAGATGGAATTAAAATTCTGATAAGTTACATGAAAGGTTTATAAGGGAGGAAATTGTTGTGTGGTCACATTGTCTGACTTAATCCCTTCCAGTCCGTACTACCCGGTTTGTTAAAACCAATCCATGAGGAATCATTTTCACCTTGCAAACTCCAGATGTTCACATGGAGCTTAGACATAAAGCTCTCCAGAAAATGCTTTCCTGGATAATCCTAGAGAAATAGGAGGTATGTGTCAAAAGCATGTGCATGTGTGTGCATGCATGCACACACACACACACACGTTTACACACTGCCATTATAAAACACCTATATGAAATTAACATATTTTCTGGGAAGAGATACTGTGTGCTGCAAATGTAATCAGCTACAAATCTATTCAAGCATAGAAATGGCTTGTATTTTACTGACTGAGCTGTACAAATGTTCCATCTACAGGACTAGATATTGATATAAAATATTTAGATCATTTGGGTTTAGAGGGATATCTGTACTGTCTACTAAGGACATTTTGTCATCTCCTTTCAAAAAATAATCCAAGAAACTCAGAAGCATCAGTTACACAATGGAAGGGCCAAGTAGGTAACAGTGCATTTGAATGTAAATTTTGGCATCTTCCAAGGTTTATTTTGTACATGAGGAATGTAAACTTCAAGGGAATGTGTGAGCAAAAATCATGATAAAGGCTTGTATGTATATGAGGATTCTTCCATGAGTTGGAAAAGGGAGGATTTAAGAAAGGATATCATTAATATAATCAGCTACAAAATTATTTTTTTAAAAGCATGGTAGGAGACCAATCAAGACGGCAGAGTAAGAGGAAGTGGAACTAACCTCCCCAGTGGACACATCAAAAATACATCTACATGGGGAACAATTCTCACTGAAAGCTACCTGGAAATTGGCAGAAAGACTCCTGTACAACAGTGCTGTAAGAAAGACCCACAGATAATAGGTCAGAAGGAAAGCAAAGCTATGAGGGGGTCAGGCCCTGTGCCACTGGGAGGGGACTCAGAGGAAAGGGAGAATTTATGGCAGAGCAGCTCCCTGGGGATGAGCGGTAAGAGCCAGGGTTTGGGTGCTCCGGTCCTAGGGTTCTACGCAGAGGAGATGAGCCCCTCCCTGTTTGGCTGGAGGACCAACAGGGAGCGTGGAAAGGCTGGACCCTGCTCCTGAGGAGTGTGTGGGGGCTGGTGTGCCCCTGAGGCAAGGTGGGAGGGTGGACACAGCTCTGCTCCAGAGGCTGCCTGGCTTCCCAGAAACCAGCCCCAGCCAAGTGAACACTCAGCCCTGCTCAGTCTACATCGCGGCACAGCACTGTACCCAACGTGGCCGTGACTGGGGAGAAAACCCTGCCTGGGGATGCAGAGGCAGTCGGATCCCAGAGTGGAGCCTGAGTCGGGTGGCTGGGACCGTTGTTGGTGTTTACTCTGGAAACACAGCAGAAGTAGCCCAGAACTCTAATAGTGGTCTCTCTGTCACAAATGATGCCCCAGTATGCTCTGAGAGTTGACGTGAACCCCATCTGCTTTGCAATGTGGCTCCACAACAGGGCAGGGATGGCAGAGGCTGGGGACAGCAATGAGCTATGAGGGGCAAAGGGGACTTGCACCTGAGGGTCTGTCTGAGCAAAGCCAGGGAAACAATCCCCCCCCACCCATTCAGTATTCCCCTACTCTGGGGCAAGGGTCCCAGTGCTGGGAGAGGGGAAAGCATATACTTAAAGGGAATAGAGCTAGCTCAAGCTCAACCTTCATGGCTTCTGCTCTAGCAGCTTGGGATTAGACCCCATCCTCAATAGGGTAGTGAGGGCCACCAAGCAGAGAAGTCCCACCTCATACCTGGCTCCAGCTCCCGTCCCTCCATCTCCAGCCCCACCACCTACCAAGGTGAAACATGGCAGCACACCCTGAGGAAAGACAGGACTTGCATCCACATCATATCCAGTTCTCCCACAAAAGGCACTGGGCACACACAGTCTGTGTAAAGACACAACTGTGTGAGAATATCCTTTCAAGGCTACAACAGGTTAACTGTTTCACCTAAACTCAAGGAGGCAGAGAAAGTTAAGCAAAATGAAAAGGCAGGGGAATGGCTCTCAATTGAAAGGACAAGAGGGAACCTCTGAAAAAAATAATGAAACAGTAAGAATTTACCAGATAAAGAATTCAAAGCACTGGTGATAAAAATGTTAACTGAATTAGGGAAAGGAATAGATGAACCCAGTGAGAATTTTAACAATGAACCAGAAAACATAAAAAAAAAAAATACCCAGTCAGAAATGAAGAATCTGGAGTTCCTGTTGTAGCTCAGTGGAAACGAATCTAACTGGTATCCATGAGAACACAGGTTCGATCCCTGGCCTCAATCAGCGGATTAAGGATCCAGTGTTGCTGTGAACTGTGGTGCAGGTCACAGACGCAGCTCAAATCTGATGCTGCTGTGGCTGTGGCGTAGGCCAGCGGCTACAGCTCTGATTCAAACCCTAGGAACCTCCATATGCTGCAGGTGTGGCCATAAAACACACACACACACACACGCACACACGCACACACGCACACACACAAGAAGAATTCAATAACTGAATATACGGTGATGTGAACTGTACGCTTTAAAGAAGTACTTGGTCACTAGATAGCTTTGTGAGACCATGTAAAACTCGTGAGAGAGAAGACTGAACAAAACAGAAGAATAAATACCAAGAAGTGATACTTGCTAAATCATCATGTTCTATTGTCTTCACTTATTAATATGCTAGAGTATTTAATTTAATATTACCCTAAATATTTAAAAGAACCCAACACAACATTCACAGTTATCAATCCTGCATGTATGTAAGTAGGTATCTTCTTCAACAATGAGCAAAGCAGTTTTGTTTTTTTTTTTTGTCTTTTTGCCTTTATGTAGAGCCGCACCCACGGCATATGGAGGTTCCCAGGCTAGGGGTCTAACAGGAGCTGTAGCCGCCGGCCTTCGCCACAGCCACAGCAGTGCGGGATCCAAGCCGCGTCTGCAACCTACACCACAACTCACAACACCACTGGATCCTTAACCCACTGAGTGAGGCCAGGGAGTGAACCCATGTCCTCATGGATACTAGCCAGTTTATTTACCATGGAGCTATGACGGGAACTCCCTACATTTAATTTTTATTCTGTTATTCAGAAAGAACGAGGATGTTATTTCCAGTCCGAAATCAACAGTATAAATAATATTAGGTGCAGCATCAGATTTGAATTATTTTGGCTTTTGGTTATTGGATTCTTTTTTTTTTTTTTTTTTTGTCTTTTCGCCTTTATCTAGAACCGCACCCACGGCATATGGAGGTCCCCAGGCTAGGGGTCTAACAGGAGCTGTAGCCGCCGGCCTTCGCCACAGCCACAGGAACGCGGGATCCGAGCCGCGTCTGCAACCTTCACCACAGCTCAGGGCAACGCTGGATACTTAACCCACTGAGCAAGGCCAGGGATCGAACCCGCAACCTCATGGTTCTTAGTCGGATTCGTTAACCACTGAGCCACGAAGGGAACTCCAGTTATTTGGATTCTTGATGGGTATTGTAAAATTTAAGTTATCTTCTGATATTTTTATAAAACCCTCAAATTCTTTAAATTCTCTCCTATAAAATGGGCTAGAATGCCTTTCTTTGATTTTCATAATGGCCGGAGCTTTGAGAAACATCTCAATCAGTAACTAATAGAGATACACGAAGCAACTTTTCCCACAAGAGCCATTACAGATGAGAGTTCTTTGGGTCCTACATAAACTCCTCTCTCACCCAAAGAGTTATCAGTCTCATAGGCACCATGCGGATCTGCCAAACTCGGACTGTTACATTTTTTTGTCAATTTAAGCTATATGTATAGAAAGGCAAGAACTGTAGTTTAAAAAGGAAGCTGGCCCGCAGGGAGGAGCTCTTCACCTGGAGAGCCCCTCTTTCAGCACTTCTTTCCGTGGTCTTTGAAACTGGAATAACCCGACAGGAGCTGCACACGTTTGGTACAACTCTTTTTTTCCTTCTAAGACCTTAACAAGAGCAGAAGGAATTCTTTTAACATGAACTTTATCATAACCGAAAAAAGGCTTAATATGAGGGAAAGAAAACCACTTCGTGGAATGAACAATTTACAGTGTGTTTGTTCTGTAACCTTTTTGGAGAGCCACCCTTACAACAAGAAATGTGCAGCTAAACAATGCACTGTTCACCTTCGGGCCATACCTAACATGAAAAGGAAGTAATGTGCAGGTATAACTGCAGCCTCTTAAATGGGACTGCCTCCTCGCTGTGGCATGTGTTACTTTATCTAGAAGCAATAGGACAAGGGGTCCTGCAGGGGTCTTCATTCAGACCCTTCCCACCGTGATAATTCTAGGGCTCTAGTTTCTGTTGTTGTCTGTGAATGCCTGGCTGTGCTGGGGTGTGAAAATCCTCCAAGATAACAGTGGAGCCTTAGTCTCTGCAACTGCATCTCTTCCAGTTCTATCCATATGCCCTCCATGCCTCTATTAATCACAGTTCTTCACATATCATTTTGATGAGTCTTCTGATTCCTCGTTGCTATTGCCTAAATCTTAGGGAGGGTTGTAACTGTTGAAAGGCACCAAATCTTTTCAGTATCTTGAAATATTTGCAAATGCAACTTGCAAATGGGTAGAGATTTACAAATCTCTTCAAATTAAGATGAAATAAATGCAACTTCTGAGATGAGAGCTCAAGGTCATTTACCCCCAGGTTTTTCCTTTGCTCCAGTGGAAAGGTCACTTCCTTCTTCACTCCTTCCCAATATGGTAGTCACCCTCCCCTACAGTTGCAGATACTGAAAAATCCTGTACAATGTTTTTAAATTCATACACATCACAGCTTCTACTCATGAAATAATGCAAAGACTTCTTCTCTATTAAGCCTATCAGATAAACCCCAAAATACATAATTCTGTTTTCCATAGTGTTTATTCATACTACTGCTAAAGCACTTATCATCTTCCATTGTAACCTAATTTTATATGTCTTCTCCAAGATATTATCACCTTCTTGAAAGCAGTGATCTCTGTATTTGCATTCCTATCACCCAGTTCAGTGACAGATAGACAGATACATTGTAAGTATCAATAACAAATGCTTATAAAATAAGTGAGTTAATTTAAAACATTACGGTCTGCAAAGGAAAAAAAAATCTGTATGACTGAGTTTTGCTGCTTAACTTTCCATCCGTTTTACATAAGGGATAATTTGCAACTAAAAGGGAAAGGGCAAACACTTATTTATAATTTAAAAGTCATGCTGTCATGAGCCTTAAGAGGAAGTAATTTGACTTTGAATATCATTATAGAGCTCAGGACACAGCCACAGTTCAGATAACAAAATATCTTCATATTTTCCACATGGCATTCAAGCAAATGTGAAGACTAGATGACTGAGTGACTCATGTCCCTCAGCTTCTTTAGACAAATTTGGTCACAATCATACTGTCATGGATCCACAGTAAACAGTCCAAGTTAAGCAGTGGGCTAATGCAGAATGCCCATCTGCTTGGTCAAAAGTTGGTAATTCGGGCTATACTGCAACCCCACTGATATTCATCATAAACTGATTAAATCAATGCAGCCTTTCTAAAAATGCATAATCTTTTCCACCACATTCCTCACTCTTACAGTGTGTTGAAACACACCTGGCTTGGCATTTGCAACCTACCTAAATATGATGATTTAGTAGTCTGAAACAAAGAGTCAATATAATATTGTTTGTTACTTGGGATAAATATTTTCTTGCAAATACAAAATCCTGCTTCACGTGGGAGGAAGATATTTTAAAGTAATGTCAACCGAATTGTGTTGGCTGATATTCACTTTGTTTTCAACTGTGGGCATAAACAAAAGAACAGATTTATTCCTTCTGTCACCATTACCCTGACAGAAGTCATAATACTCTAGAAAGAACTTAGCACTTGGAAGAATAAGAGTATTAATCCTTATTTTTAAAGATTTTATAATTGTTGGAGGTTTGTGGATTGTATGATTCAGTAGGTATACCAACATATGGAGAGCTTCCCCTATCATGGGCACTGACTGGGACATATTTTATTCATAATTCAGTCAACAAATACAAAAGAAGTTCAAAGGGAATCTCCATAACCATTAAGCATCTTCTAAGGCACTCTTTGGATAGACACTCTAAATATATTTTAAATATCCTTTTCTGCCTTTGGATTTTGAAGGGAATGCTTAAGCACTTTTAGATTTTAAGTTTTTGCCACTCATAGAGAGCTATTTTTCTTAATCCTCTCACTACACTATATGGAAACAGGTTTTCAAGCCATGTACACATTATGGACTGTTAGAAACAAGAATAATGTTGGGAGGAGGCAGCATCTTCAGATTGGTAAGGGTATTGCTATTGATGCTTGAAACTGTGAAAGTTAAGTTCTAAGGACTGTACAAAAAAAGGCATATATAGGGGAAAATAATGTGGAAAAAAATAGATAAATATTATGTATCACTGAATCACATTGCTGTACATCTGACACTAACACAACATCGTAAATAAACAATACTTCAATTAAAAAAAAATCACCCTAGTTTATAAACACTATTTAAAATAAAAGAATGAGGAAGGGAAACCTAGGATGAAGAACTACCCCAAGGCAGTGTAACACTGATCTCTGGCAGGACCTCAGAGCAGTTAAAAAGCAGGGCTCTAGACCCACATCCTCCAGCTTCCAAGCTCCACTCTGCTTTCCTCTGTGCATTAATTTTCTCACGTGTAAAACAGAGATAATAATAACAATTATCTATGTAGTTATTGAAGAAATTAAGTAAATGAATGCAAAGCAATAAAAATGCTTAAGAAAAAATAATAAGCCCTCGATTAATGCATTTATTATTAGTTTTAACAGCTAGGTAATGAGAATTGGAAAATAAATGCAATGTACTCTTTGATATTTTGTAATGCATACAATGGAACAAAAAGGTTAAAAATACATGAAAACATATACTCAAGAATGTATGACCACAATTTTAATAATGTACTTTAGCTAGTTGCCCATCTATTTGCTTAAGAAATATTACTGAGTACTGACTATGCACCAGGCATTGTGAGGTCTTAAAAGAGATGGGCCCTATCTCCCACCTTGTAGCTAATGGAGAATGGAGAAGAGGAACAGCAAGAACAATGTTCTGTTAGTGCTACGAGAGAGATGAGAGAATTCAAACTTTTTAGGCAATTTAGCATGTGTTCCAGACTAGAGTAGAGAGGCAAGAAATGTCAGAGAGCCTTCAACATCCTATGAAGTAGTTCAGCATTTAACATTAGTAATGTGGAACATGTGAAGAATGTTTTCCATCCCCCTATCTACTTTGAGAGGAAGGAATGGAGGAAGGCTTAAGTGAAGGCAGAGAAACCACTTAGCTTGCCATTTCTGGAACCCATGATCTGGGCAGGAGCTGGGTGGTCTGAACTAAGGCAGTGGAGCTGGGATTGGGAAGAGGAAGAAGATTAGAGACATTAGGATGAAAGACTATATATAGAATTGCTAAGAAATAGAGAGTATATTCTTGGGTTACCTGGTTTAGTCAACTGGGTGGATGGATATGCCACTGAAGATGAAGAACATGGAAGTTTAAGGTGGATGGAGGTAAGAAGGAGCTGTCTCCAGATTTGCATCTACTTAGGCAGACATGTAAAGGTAAATTCCTTCAAAAGAAATTTAATGGACAGTCGAACACATCTGCCCACTACACAGAAGAGAGGTCTGGATTAGAAATGTGGATTTGGGAGTTATAAAAATGGTAGTTGCAGCCACGAGAGCCATATTTTCACCCAAAAGAGAGTGGGTGAAATGGGACAAAAACAAAGACAAATGATGCAATCCTGAGGAACACCAACATATAACAGACAGAAATGGACACCAGCTGACAACTGTCAAGAGAAACTACAGGAAATCTGGGACAAAATAGTCTCAATGGTACCAAAGAAAGAGGGGTTACAAGAAGAGGAAACTGTTTTCTAGGAACAACCTTAGTTGTTCAGCGGAGAACCTTAGTAGGCTGAAGAATTAAATATGTTATTTGATATGAGCAACTGGGAAGCCATGGATGATTTTGGGAAAAATGTATCTGGGTGGGGTGCAGAGGACAGGTTCATAGGAAAGGTGCAGACGTGTGGAAGTTCTGGGAGGAGGAGATGATCTTGACAGAAGTTTGACAGAGTAACAGTTAAAGGGAGATACACGGCCAAGTAAGGTTTCTATTTCTGCTCTTTTTCTGGCTCCTTGATTTGAGATTTAAACATGTGTGTCTGCTGATAGAAAAAGGCTCTATGGAAAGAATAGACAACTTTTGAAGCAAAACGTGATAGGATCCAGACAACAGAAGTACAAGTATACAAAAAGAGAGGGTGATGGTCTGGGGTGCAGTTTGCTGGAGATGGGTAGCAGTTTGTGGTGTTTGTGACTGACTTTATGAAATAGAAAAGGATGCTTATCTACAAAGAATGATGATGAAGAAATCCTGTAGAGGATCTGAAGACAGGGTTGATTAAAATAGTTGAAGGAAAGAAGAGGAAAAGGAACCAGAGGAAAGGAGTGCTGGTTAACATCCAAGCCCAGATGGGATGGCTTTGAAATGGTGGCACCAAGCCTCATGCTAGGCTACAACTCAGATCTCACCTGTCTAATGAAGAAGGTGCAATAAAGAAATGTTATCTGCCAGCTGTGTGACCAGCAGGATGCTTGATGAAGGTGATAGGGATGGAGTAGGCACAGGTAGTTGTAGAAGTCCCGATAAAGGACCATAGTCAAAGAGGTAAACTTAGGAGACATTGGGAGATCACTGTAAGTTAATAACTGCTCAAAAAAGCCATCAGAACAAGGCAGGCTTGCTTGACTAGTGGAAGTTTGAGAATTGCCTCAGGTCATTGGGTGGGGGATAGGAGGAGGCCTGCATTCAGATTCAGACCCAGTGTAGGAGTTCCAGGACCACCCTTCCACTGATTTGAATACACACCTTTTGGATACCAAGGAGGAGCTAGTACTCCCAGAAAGGAAGAGGTGGTCTTTTCTAACCCCAACTCCCCTTGGATCATAAAAACTGTAGCCCACAGATCCTCGGGGCAAAGCTTCCACGCCTGCCTGCTTGTACCTCTCACAAGCATCCTATCTTAATAAATCTATTTCTTACCTATCACTTTGTCTCTCGCTGAATTCCTTCTACACAGAGGCATTAAGAACCTGAACCTTAGGAGTCCAGACACAGGGTGAGTGATTCTAATTTGAAACCATGAGTTCAAGTCCCAATCTGGGTTTAGGCTGGGTTCGAGTCCTGGCACGTGGGTTCGAGTTCCAGTCTGTGTTCTGGTTAAGTTCAGGCCCTTAGTACTGTCAGTTTCAAAGGTTGTATAAACAGAACTGCTTTGAGGGGCAGGATCCACACCATGTAGCAGAGTGGACTCTCTGGGCTAAGTGGCTAAGAATTTGGGTCGTGCTCTTGTGGAGGAAACCACGTCTCCTCCAGTATCAATACCCGTGAATGACCTCAGAAGAGTAATGGCTGAGTATACTCTGGCCACACCTTCCTAAGCCACAGGGCATACACGCCTTTCTTAGGAAACATCAGTTATTTTGTATTCAAACCTATTTCTTCTCTTTTTTTTTTTTTTTTTTTTTTTTTTTGCTCTTTAGGGCTGTACCTATGGCATATGGAAGTTCCCAGGCTAAGGTCGAATCAGAGCTACAGCTGCCAGCCTACACCGCAGCCACAGCCACGTGGGATCCGAGCCACGTCTGCAGCCTGCACCACAGCTCATGGCAATGCCAGATCCTTAACCCACTGAGCAAGGTCAGGGATGGAGCCCACGTCCTCATGGATACTAGTCGGGTTCATTAACTGCTGAGCCACAAAGGGACCTCCCTATTTCTTCACTTTTGAAGGCAGGGAAAGCTCATCCAGTTTTAACCTCAGGGAGGTGTTTACTGGCATCATATTAACCCTTTAGTGACATTTAGTCCAGTGATACCTTTATATTTGAAGATAAGGCCTTGTGAAAAATCATACTCACTTGCAGATGTCTCATTGTATGTCTCTCAGAGAAATCTGAATGTTCAGATATACCAGGCTGTATGCTTTCTTTTCTGTTATTACATTATACTTTGGATCCATATTTTTGTCTGGCTTTCTTAAAGACATTTACAAATTTATTGCATTCACCTTTTGTTTTTTCAGCAAAAGGCAGCATCCACAAGAGGAACGGGAACAGAATCCTAGCTCTGCCACCTATGACTGGGGATCATCTAACTGGCCACACAACTCTTTAAGCCTCAGATTTCCCTCTTGTATAGGAAAAAAGACTTGTCTAGATATTATTATAATTTCCAGTTCTAAAATATTTTACAAGAGAGAAACCTTACTTTGTCAAAGACAATTTAAAATGTAGCATGAAAAGTCAGTCAAGAACATCTGCAATCAGAGTAGGTAGCAGGCTGTGCCCATGTGTTCTAAAAGCCTAGTCCTGACACCAGAGTTTAATACTGCAACAGCATAATCATTGCTACCAGCATGTTCCATTAAAGCTTGACTTACTGCCAGGGAATTCACCTGCTGACACAGTAAAACTCCTAACTGGACGCATTAACATTGCAATGTCAGATGGGGAAAAAAAAAATGTTCATAAATTCCATGAACGTGCACTG
Source organism: Catagonus wagneri (assembly GCA_004024745.2). Lineage (NCBI taxonomy): Eukaryota > Metazoa > Chordata > Mammalia > Artiodactyla > Tayassuidae > Catagonus > Catagonus wagneri. Next base: position 17,766,287 of record PVHT021183524.1, read on the forward strand.
CTTTACTTGGGGTCCTGGTTGCAAACTCATTATTTATGCTGTGTACAGTAGGCCATCAACAGATCCCACTGGGAAATTAGTTTGCAATTTAGAATCGTTTCAAAGTACAAGAGATTCTCAAGTCATTTTCTGAGGTTAAATGAGAACTCTTATTGCTTGCCATGGGCTCAGAGGGAATTTTTACTCTGTGTGTTCCCTCCTCCCCCAGCTCCTGCTATACTGCCTTGATTTTTCTTTCCTAAATGCACTTTGGTGCTAAATCTCTCTTTTTCAATTTTTGAAAGCTGGTAAATGGAATGGTATTTGTTGCATTTTCTTGCTTGCTGGGACTCCTTAAGTACCTCACTTCTGATTACTGCTTTTATTCTTTGAAGACTCCTGAGAGGGTTCCCTGTGCTCTACGAACTACACTGCTCAGCTAACAGAGGAGTGATTTCGGAAGATTGGCCGGCATCCGCTTTAGGATGCAGTGAATCAGAGTTGTCATCCCACTTCCATTCCAGCTTCTCGCTCGGGGGCGGGGCTGTGCCATGGGACAGGGCTCCAGGCAGGTGGGCTAAGAGCACAAGGAATGAGTCTTATAACTGCAGGAGATGTAAACTGGAGGTTCGACCTTGCTTATGGGCTCATGAGCCCATAGGTAGGGAACAAATTATTGAGATAAAAAGTGTCCCACTGATCCTTTCCACCTTCACACACCACTTGATTCAACCCAGAACTTCCTTCAGCATTTTTTTAAACTTTATTTTACTGATAATTGTGGGTATATCTTCTCAATCCTACCCCAGCCTAGGAGAACTGACCTTAAACCATCTGATACATAATCTGTAACCTGATATTATCCTGGGGGAATAAATAGCATTATTTTAAGTGTACCATTTTACCCTTGATCATTCCCAAAAAGAAGCAAATAATCCATAGTGTGAAGGTCTTGGAGAAATTTTTTTCTTTTCCTCCTTTCTCAGTAAGTTACTGAAATGCCAAAGCTGATATTATTAGCTATAATGAATAAACATTAAATAGAAAATAAATCAGAGTTGTTAAGCCCATTAAATGACTCCCTTCCTCCGATGAGAAACACTAGGGTTTACTTGAAACCAAGATTTCAACATCTCTCTAATGCATTGGGAGAGTGTTTCCATAGGTTCAGACCAGAAAGTATACAAACCAAAGAGATTGAGTGTTTAGTTTCAAAATACATGAAATCACTAGTTTAAACATAGAAACTGCACACAAAGAGTGCAAAGACACAATGAAAGCCAGAGATCAACAGGGTAAATACCACCTAGAAATACTAACAGTCTTAAAGGTCAGAAATCCTTAGTTAAACAAAAAGACCCATCCATTAAAAACAATCAATTATAAGACAACCTGAGAACACCACACTATGCATTCCCTTTAAAAGCAGATGTTGTTCAGCTAAAAGCTATTAGCTATGTGCTTTAGAGATAAATAGATAGAGCAGGTAACAGAGACTGAAACCCGAAGGAAAAGAAACCAGAAATTAAGTGCATTTGGAACTGCTTGATACTGAATTTCTCAGGCTCTGGGGAAAGTCTTTTGTCTCATGGACATCCATGGCTACCTGTTAGTGCCTAGCTATCTGGTACTGCACGGAAAAAATATTCACTAGTAACAATATTCTGAGTTAGACTTTTTGGGCTGGACTTGGCTTAGAATGTTTTCCTTGATTATGGATAATTCTTTTTCTACTAATATTTGAATGTGAACACGCTTCAAAGAAGAAAATCTCCCTTTCCTTCAAGATTTGGAAGAGGCAGGTGTTGATTTGGTTTCCTAGTACTTTTGATGTTTTTTTCTTTGTACATATAATATATGTAACTTGTGAACATCCATATATTCAGTCCATCTTAGCCTTTGCTTGGTAAAGTAATAGGTTAGATGAGGATGATACTTGACATACAGAAACTTAACATCTTTTAATGTATGAGAACACTTGAGTGGATGGTATTTATAAAGACATTTCTCATGTCCCTGAGAACTCTCTTTTTTAGACATTCATATTGCTAATTCTACTTTTAGACATCATACCAGTTATTCGTCACAAAAGCCCCAAATCTTCTCATACGTATAGAGATAGGCTGAACCGATGAAAACTTCTCAGCTCTCAAGGACAAAGTCTTATTATTAAGGCAATTTCAGAGATCCTTAGATTTTTTAATATTCATACTTATAGTTGATAAGTATGAATAACAATTATAGTTAATAATAGTTAATAACAATTTCCTACAATGTGGCAAAAAAAAGCAGCAGGATCTGATCTTGTGTCTTTTCCATTTTCATAAATATTGTTTGAACAAGAGAAGAACTAGCCATATTCCACTTCCAGCTTCTCAAAGTTGTAACCTACTCTGACTTTGTAATAGAGCCTTCTATGATAGATTACAAAAAGGGATTACTACATCTTTATTAGTATATCTTTCTTTCCTCTCTCCCTAAAATGTTAAGCTTTGTTCAAAAGTCTTATTTTAAACCAGATAACAAAGGATGTTTCTTCTACCTAAATTAGGATCTGAATGATACTATAACGACATCCTTGAAAATAATCCGAGGAGGCAAAATCCATGGTAAATCCATGTTTACTAGATCACTAAAACATAGCATTGATGCTGTACTTTCAGGTGAACTTCTACAAAACGCAAGCGTATTATTGAAATCAATAAAAACACAGCGACTGCAGGGCAGAAAGGGGATTCCATATTAGAATATGCTCATGTTGACAAGTTGAATGAGGAGCTGAAGATGCTGATGAAAGTCAGGAATCCTCTTCTTTATGTGGATATCTGTCTAAATCTAATCTAAGTATAAACCAGGGGCTGATCTATCATTCATTAGCATTATTGTCCTCTCCCTCTAGCCACACAAATATTTTGTTCTCGATTATGAATGTGTCATTTCTGGGGATTATTTATTTTCCCATTAGAGGTAATCACACATTCTGAACACTTGCTTAATTGTCCTGAAACGTTTACCAACAAGGAAGAAGAGAATAGGATTCATGCCTCCTCTACCTAAAACACGAATTACCACCAGCCGTTCATTTTTTCTCTAGCCAGTCCCATGATCAGGCCTCTGGAACAGAGATTTTTGTACACAACAGCCTGATAATGAGGTTCTCAATAATCAAAGTGATATTTTAGAAAGACAACATAAGCAGCCTCAGAATCTGCTGTTCTTGACACACAAACACAAACCCTTGGATCTAGAAGGAACAAGGAGGCCACAGCATCTTTAGTAAAATGGTTGAAGCCGGAGGTTGAAAGAACACAGACCGTCCCTTTCTTCAACTGGCATTCACAAGTGTGTCCCTGTCAGCAACTCAGATCCCAGACAGTCAAAACAGAACCCTTGAGTTGACCTCATTCCCTCCAAAGCTTGCTGCTCTGCTGAGCAGAGATCAACATTTTTGTGAATTTTTTAAAGTTCTATTTCTGAGGGCAGAGAGCAGAGCAGAGACATAACTACACTGCCACAATGATTAGTTGAGCTTTCTTTCTTTTGTAAGTTTCTCAGAAACATGGTGGCCCTCTCTGCATGGATTTTTAAAGTGCTTCTGCCTGAATGCCCTTGAAACAGTGAAAAAACAAAACAAAACAAAACAATAACAACAACGTCTAGGCAGCACGTAGCCAGATTTGACTTTAAAAAGTTGCTAATTTGGGACTCACTTCTCTCCAATAGGGCCCTGTAAGAATTATACACACACGGCCGAGGCTTTTTTCTGCTTAAAAAACATCTGCAGTCAATTAGAAATAAGCCTGAGTGTCGTGTTAATTCTGCAGAACCAAACAAAGTCATTTTTGTTTAAACTCTTTCAGTGCTGTGAGAATGAGAGGTTACAGGAGGAGGCAAAAAAAAAAAAAAAAAAAAGCAATAGAACAAAACCACCCTGTGCCCCTGGAAGGGAGCTGAGGAGGCAAATAAGAAATTACTTTTCCTTGAGAATACAGACTTGGAAGTTTTTTCCAGGAGGATTCTATTCTTTACCATTTCTCTCTTGGGGTATGGGGAGTGGGGAGCAAGCCTAATCTTTCTTCTAAAAAGGCAACTTTTAAAAAAGCAATGGAACATTCTCCAGATTCCCTCAAAATGAATCTGACCAGTTGATGTGTTTGGCAAATGAGTAGTAGCATTTCATTTTTAATTTTGTGGAAAGCCAAACAAATCAAAACTATATATGTAGACCATTGTGTGCATTTCAAATCACTGTCATAGTTACTAAATGTGATCGGTGTTCTGACTTCAGATATACCAAAAGCAACCATTTCTACTGAAATACTTATCTTGCCATGAATATGAGTGTTCACGTCCACCTTTTGTTAACAGCAGTAGCATTGATTCTACTGGCGCTGGAATTTCTCTCTCTCAAAGTAGTCTGTGGATAACCAGAGATACCATTTCCATACAACTATATCAGAGCTATGTGTTTTTAGGGTTGATGGTCTCTAAATATAGAGAATTTCAGCTCTTCCTCTGGGATGACGCATTATTTCTTCTCTATACCTCTCCTGCCTTCCTTCCTTCCTCTTTCTTTTTCATTTAAAAGTTTCATTGAAGTATAGTTGATTTACAAGGTTGAGATAATTTCTGCTGTACAACAAAGTGATTCAGTTATACATGTACACACATCCATTCTCTGTTCTAGATTTTTTTCCATACCTGTTCTTAAGATTAGGTCCTCCTACATCTCAGATAAGAAAGGCCGCTGAAAGGCTAATTTTGTTTAGTTGAGTTTTGAGGGATATGATTCAGCACTTACTCTGCAGTACCCTATAGATACCCTGAAGCTTTTTTAACGCAGGTGAAAATTAAATCTCTGCAATGTAATTCTTATCAAAACATGGAGTATGGGGAACTGCTTGTAGATGTAGGCTTGATAGGCATGCTACATATTTATTCTTTTATATATTTTGACTCTGAATCAAACCAAACAGCTGGACATTGAACCAAAATGTGTGGCACCATTTTTAGTGGTTTTTAGTAAATTGCTCAGTAACTTTATGCCTGTTGTTTGTATTGAGAAGCACCACAATAAAAAATCTAATAGGATGTGCCATTTCACCCACTATAGGAATATTTCTATTACATTATCTAATACCTGTTTATGAGAAGTTATGAGAGAAATTTCTCAGATTTTTAGTTTTTAGTATTTTCTCCCTAAATTATGGTTTTCTATTTTGTTTTCATTCTTAAGTCTTAAGGAACACTGTGATGCTTGTAATTGATACTATTTCCTTTTTTTTTTTTACTTTGCTATAAAAGCATTGAAGCCAAATTTGTGACCTACTTTTATTAACTATAGTACGTCTACTACATATATTTATACTTCTATATATCAAGGGGTTTATTAGAATGTAGCCCTTTTATTCCCCTTACTTTGTCTATTGCTTTCTCAGTTATTTGTTTTATCCTTTTTATGTTTATTTCTTTAAAGCTCTGACAATTGCTTTGTGATATAAGGCAGAGTGTTTATAAGTAAGTAAATAAGAAAATCTAAGTTAAGCCCTGCTTTTGAAGTGTAAGTCTGTTTAACCTAAACCTTTTTCGTGAGTGCTTTCCATGTAATAGTTTTTCCTAAAATATTTAATTTTTGTATTGTTTTTATATCATACAACTTTGTATTTTGCATTCAAAATTTTTATGAGTGAATAAGATGAAAGGAATGATTTTGAATATGTATTAAGACACTCACGTAGAACATCTGAAATGATTACATATTGACAAAAAGGACATAAAGGAATGTAAAATAAATTAAGGTTACTTGACTTTAAGGTAGAAAATGACTATAATGAAATGAAATATAGTATTCAAAATGTCTACCATCTTGATACCTTTTTTCCCCTCAATCTCTTTAGAAAACAATTCCTAAGTAAAAATGAGAGGAATTACGTTAAAAAAAATCTGAAGAGGACATTGGGAAGATGGTGCTGTATGCTTAAATGATACTTTACTCAAGAACTTCATGCTGCAATTTATGTTACTTTCTATGTTATCTCTGAGAATAATCGAAGAACCCAAATCGAAACAGTGTCCTCCGCTTACAATTAAAAACATACAAATTTGCAAAAGTAAACATTTTAACCCCAGCTAAAATGATTGCTAATGTTTTTATTTTTTCTCATGTTAGTTTTGATAACTGAAAGACAAGAGTGGGTTTTGCCATCATTGGTACCATATTTATAAGTACAAATGAAGCATAAAACTGAAGCACAAAAAAGTTAAAATGACTGAAAAGATAGGCCTGTCTGTTGACTACTGGTTCAGCATGATTTTATTTTGTTTTGTTTTGTTTTTTGTTTCAGGAAGATGAAGATGGGGATATTAGTTTTAGTTTAAATGGGGGGAGGAATGAAAAATGGCTCATACATTTTTGGCTTATACAGTATCTTTAGATTTTAAGTCTAAAATCTAAGGTAGAGAGAGATCTTCATATTATAAAAAAGAAGGAAATAGGGCAGAGATGGAGTTAACACTCAGGTCCACACTGCCTAACTCTCTTTCCTATCTTAAAAGAATATACTTTCATCTAGTGGTACAAGATGTAGGAGCTGAGTGAGAGCTGGATAAAGCCTATGTAGTTGATGAGTAAACGCCACAGAGCTCCCACTATTTTGTCAGGTCACGAAGTATTATTTTATGTTCACCAACAATTCCCTTCTCTTCTCCTACTGTATCAAAATAGTTCATTAAATATTGAGATGGAAAAATTAAAGCAGCAAATCAGCCATTTAGCTCTTTTCAAAATCCAGAAGTTCTGTTCCTATGTTACCCTAACTCTATTTCTATAATATGTAAATAAGTTTTTTGATAAAGAGATAATTGGCGTATAAGAGAAGAATCATTGCACATCTTACCATGGAAGTGATTTTCGTAGACCATTATTTAAATTTGTATTTTCCTGGAGACATAGACATTCACAATAAGCTACCATATAAATGATTTATCCATTTTATGTCAATCCATGATTAGGGTAATACTATCCTGTCATTGTATATGTCCCATTATATTTTAAAGAAATACTTATATTTCATCATAAATTTGTATTAAGACAAAAGATTTTCCACTTACGGAGAAGGGCAAGATTGGAGGGGGGAAAAATGTTGAGAACCAAGGGGATATCAAATCTTTCATGTTTTTCCTATGTGGATTTTTTGGTCACGAGTTGCTCTAAATTTGTCATTATTTCCCACATGAGTACTACCTGGGTAAATTATGGCTTACATCACCCTCTACTTGAAATGAAAAGCAGATTGCATTGCAGACTTGAATTATTCTCCAGTATTGCATGATATATGATCCATCTTGATGGGAAACTATTGTTATATATTTCATAGTTATGATTTCCAAGGTATCAGACTCCTCATTATCTTCCCGTGCTAGCCAGCTATAAATGCCAAACACTCCAGCTTCCAGTATGTGCTTTTTGAAACTTATAGTCCTGTGTTCTGTGTATGTTTAGCATTTTATGGTGTTGCATAATATAGAAATGTCATAATGCTTCATCAAAAGCCCCAGCTTGGCTATTGACAGTATAGGTTTCATTTAATTTCCTGGATGCAGCAGACGTTCCTTGATATTTCCTGTATAATACAATAAACACCAAACTCAGTGCCTAAAATGAATATTTAAAAAAATCAATCAGGCTTGAAATTTAATTTCATCTAATTGGCTTGCTATATTCTAACAAAACTGAATGACATAAAAATTTCACCTACCCTATAGAATTCTATATTTTCTCTAATCATAAAAACATATTTTTTTTTCCTTCTCCTTTAACTTCTTTGGATATAATATTTCAATTTACTAAGTTAATTTAACTCTCTCTTACACAGGTTGAACAAAGTGTATACCATCACCCCAGGGTAATAATCACATGTGCAATATCATTTTATGTCAGTCACTCTATTCATGCTTTATTTCTGCTGTGAATCCAAGACAATCAAGGTGCATGAAGAGGCCTCTGGTCTAGACTGAAAGGACTGATTATTTTCTGTGTGCATATTTCTGGGACGGACTGAGCTGCAAGAGGATAGACACAGAGCATTTCTCTGCTCCCCTGGACCCTTCTGGAATTAGGTATCCCACAGTGATTCCTCCTCTGACGGAAAGGAGCCGTCAGTATGACTCACACCACAGTGAACATTTTCAGTGCCTCTGGGAAAGAACAAGTAGGTCTTAATGGAAACTATCAAAGCAACAACAGCAGCTGGCATATAAGCAGATGACAGTAGGGAAATATATTTTTTATATATAGTCAATATGTCTGGTTGAAAAAAATAGATATATAAACGGAAGAATACGCATATAGAAACCCCAAAGGAGTATGAAACACACGTTTGTTTCTGATCAGTTAACATCACTAATTTAGTATACTAATTTGGCTGTGTTTCCATACATAGTTGGGTTTATTGAATTTTCTCTTAAAGTAAAAAAAAATTGTTTTTACTGAAACAATTTTATTGTTGCTATTTTACCATAACATCAAATTATTACATTGCAGGTATTTTCCCTCTTTTAATTTCCCTCTGATGGTCCTGTTACCAGAGACTTATATCCAGAAATAACAAGGTAATGAGAACTCAAACTTATTGATCCTGAGCAATTATCAAATATTGCAAACAAAGTTAACATAATCATGACAGGTAAGAAATGAATTCACCACAATCCCAAATGCAGTGAACTATTAAAATACTCTTTCTTAAAGTGAAAAATAAGTTTTAGAGTGTCATTACTCAAGATTCTTTTTAAAAATCATGATTAAGTATATGCATGTAAATTAGGGATGATTCAAAATAGGTCTCAAAATTCTTCCAAAGAAATTTCTGTCATTGTCTAATACGGCCCAGCCAAGTAATTGGCTGCCAGAGGAAAGTACAGGTCAAAATGTTTTTCTAAGAATGAAAACTTCCGTGATGAGCCAGACAAACTAAACAAGATGAATTTATGGAGCTAAAAGCCATAGTGTGCTGATTCTCCAACATAGGACTAGACAAAACACTCTGAGAAACAAAATACAGACCACTTCCACCAAAAGATCGTGTCCTGACCAGCACCACTAGCAATCCAAAGTGCCTTTGTTTCGGATTTATTTAACTAGGGAAAATTCTTTTTTTTTGCCTTTTTTTTGTCATTTTATGGCCACACCCGCGGCATGTGGAGGTTCCCAGGCTAGGGGTCTAATCGGAGCTGTAGCCACTGGCCTGCGCCGCAGCCACAGCAACGCAGGATCCGAGCCGCGTCTGCAACCTACACCACAGCTCACGGCAACGCCGGATCCTTAACCCACTGAGCAAGGGCAGGGATCGAACCCGCAACCATCATGGTTCCTAGTCGGATTCGTTAACCACTGCGCCACGACGGGAACTCCTAATTAGGGAAAATTCTGATTGAAGTGTGAAGACCAGTTTCTTCAATTGAAAAATTGTTGATAAAATGGAAAGGGCTGTGCATAGACCTCTGTATGAAAGTTATTATTTGCTCCCAGTGACCTCATGTAGCCATTCTTGGACTAACTGGGAATGTATAAGTTTTACCCATGTATCTGATTCACATTCAGATTAATCCTGCTGTTGTGATTTATGATGAGCTCGGTTTCATATTTACTGCTAGCTCAAACTAATAAGCTCTCCCTGGAACGGTGCCATGACACAAGGTCAATGCCTAGTTAATCACACCACTGTTTTTCCATACATGTTGCCCTCCAAATTATCTACAATGATAATTGATTAAAAACACACTTTGGGTGATATTTTTCAAAAAAGAACAAATTTAATTAAAAAAAAAGCTTGTTTTAGGCTTGTACAGGACTCTTTTTGAACATCTTAAGTCTTTGTATTAAATAGATTTTGCATTCATCAAAATATATATGTTTAGAATTAGCATTAATCACCATTAAAATCTCTCGAGGCTCCATTTGTAAATCTATAGTACTTTAAGTTCCATATGTGAGCAAAAACTAGATCATTCCATCCCATAAAGAGAAATGGAAATATACTGACAGTTTTATTTTGATGTATTACTTCATATGACATAAATCCATTGTTTTCTACATTTTTATTGGGAGTAACAGTTTTTTGTAAATCACATTAAAATACTCAGTATAATAGTATTAAAGCATAAGGCATTATATGCACTACTGATTTTTTTAGTGTTAGGACTAATTTTATTAAAACTCTCCATATGTAGCAGGCAGAGTGTTTTGGATTTTTTTCCCCCCCTTAAAAACACATTATCTTATTTTACATTTTCTACTATCCACATGGGACTCTATTCAGCAGACCTTAAAAGGAGAGAGTCACTTTTGGACTCATCTTTTCTAAGTAATCTAAATCATACCAAATGCTATGGATGTATATTTAAAATCATTAAACATAGTGCCTAAATATTAAACTAGGAAACAAAAGGTTTTATATCTATTTCTGATTTTGTGCATCCTGGCCTTTAGAAGAGCTGCTTTGCTTTTCTGTCTTATATTCCTTGGGGTAAATATGACCTCTGTATACTGACAAGCACAAACATGTTACATTATGAAGTTTTAGCCACTGGTTGCCAGAAGCAATCAGATTCACAAATATTGTGTGGTTTGTTTACTAAATGTATACCGGTTACAAAGCACGTAATTAAAAGGGCAAAAAGAAAAAAATCCATATTCTATTGACTTAGTGGTCTTCAGGAAAACCTTGAGCAAATAGTTTTTAAATCAAAGTAAAGAAATTCTTTTTGGAAAAGAGATCAAGCATGGGGAAGATGTGAGAGAAATTAAAAAGTGCAAATACAGAAGCCCATCTATCAAGGTGGTACTATAAAATTCCATTAGTAATGCAATATTGGCTTCAGTATTTGCCTTCATTTTTTCCTTTTTCTACATTATGTCCATATTCCCATTCACCACTCCTTATCTTTGTAAGGGGTGAAGTGGTAACTATTAGCTTTGGGCATGGCCAGTAATCATAGGTAAATTCTGATTACTTGTATCAATGGCTACCTTCTCTACTTGACTTTGTAGTGTCTGCACAAGAAAATTTAAAATGATGTAAGGGGTTGATGACTAAAATTATTACATGTGAATGGCTCTGTGTACTTAGTCATTGCCATTTCTACAGCAAACCTATTTCATATTATAAAACCATTTAACTGGAATTTCATAATACATAACCACATATACCACCATCTAGTCCCATTCTCCTTACTCTTTCTGGGCAGTTCTCGGTTAGCTCTCTCATCACTGACAACTAGGAAGATGCCTCTCCAGCCTTTCATCCTTCTCCTTAGTCCTACGGTTATTCTGAAAAATCTTAATTTACCATTTGGGTCATCCAGTTAAGACCCTAGTTATTTCATCTCTGATAAGTATGGCCTAGGGACTTAAGTTTTAGTAAGTCTGGGTTCTAAGATGAGTTCTTCTGTTAATTCTATGGATTGCTTGATATTTGGGGACTTCAGTTATTTTTTAATCAATAAATGAAAGGAGTTGAGTTAAATGATTGTTAAAGTCCAATCAGTTTAAAATTGCACTAATAACCCTCCTTGCCAAAACTTTTCTTCATCATTTTATCTCCATTTTGGAACATGGCCATAGCATACATATCCGTCCTCACCCATTTTAAAAATGTAGACTCTTGGGAGTTTCTGCTGTGTCTCAGCAGTAATGATCCCAACCAGTATCCATGAGAATACAGGTTCGATCACTGGCCTCGCTAAGTGGGTTAGGTATCTGACATTGCTATGAGTTGGGGCATAGGTCAAAGACATGGCTCTGATCCTGCATTGCTATGGATGTGGCTGTGGCCGGCAGCTACAGCTCTGAATCGACCCCCAGCTTAGGAACTTCCATACACTGCCGGTGTGGCCCTAAAAAGAAAAAAAGAAAAAAAAAATTAAGACTGTCGAATCATCCTTTCTCATTTTCTCTGACAAATTCATCCTTAATTTGGCAGCATTTACTTGCAAGAGTAGCTGGTATCTCTGCCTAAAGTAATTACGAGACTCTCTCTCACACTAGGATCCAATGAAGGGACATAGCCCCCTTTTGTGTCCCTGGCTAGCTCTGAGGAATACACTAATACTCATTGTCCAACTGACCTACTCTCCACCACCAGCAACCCGTTCACTGAGAGGGTCTAACTTTAAGAGTCAGAAGCATGCCAACATAACTTCTGACTTTCAAAGCTGCCCTAACATCTCACATCTAAATGTCATTACTCAATTCAACTTCCAGAGGGCAGCTAAAATAACAGCTTTTTCCTCCTAGGCTTCAATGGATTCAACTAACAGTGAATATTAAAATGATCCCTCAGGTTTTGTTACAAAATTCAAGAATGTTTAGCAAACATGGCTCAGAGATCACTCATGAATCTTGTACAACCCTAGGAATCTCTAAGCTTTACTTTACTGGTCTTAAGCAAATCACTTCAGCATAACCTGTACACTAACATAACTCAAACAGTTTTTTTTTTTCTTCTTCTTTAGTGAAGAATCATTTTAATTCAACAAGTCTGGAATTCTTAGACTTGCTCTAAAGCATCAGAGAGCCCAGCAGAGAACTGGACATAAGGATGGCTCAGTCCACTGATAAGGCCTCAGGCCAGACTGTAGAATCAATTAGTCAGCAGAACGTCGCAGTCTCTGAGACCTTCTACTTTTTGCCATTAAAAATCTTATTCAAACCAAATATTTTTTACCAGGCATTGGCATGGTTCTTTCTGCCAGCTTCTCAAGTTTCTGTTAGCAATTAGCTTGTATCAGTGGTTCCAAAGCCTGTTTATTTGAAAATCCCACAACAATTTCCAAGTCCCAAGGGATCCAGTTTCACTCATGGAACTAGAAACCTGGATTAATCCAAGCTTGGCTAACATCAATCCTCTCCACACTTCCAGAAGTGACTCTTACTCTTTAAGAGACAGAGGCTCCTTAGAGGTTGAGTTAAACACTCCCAGGCAGCAAAGGCAGGAACAAGTTTTTAAAACTTTCTACTCTCTGGTGAACACATACACAAATCCCTAAGATCTGTTTTCTCTATAAAATATAGTTCCAAATAGCACAGTCTCACTTGTACAGCAATTCTGATCTCAGTGTAAACTCCATTACGTCTTTTTTTTTTTGATATGTATATATGCATGTGTGCATATGCTTTGTTTATACTTTTGTTTTTTGAAGAATGTCATGATTCCTGAAGTTTGTCAACCTCACCCACTCCTTTTCCTTTACAGTATTTTTCCAGTAATCTGAAAGTCATGAAAAAAGTGTCCTTTATTGAAGACTGACGGTGTAATAATTTGAATTGGAGATAACATGATAATTTCACCTTAAGTTTATTTTCCCAGCGGTAAGGCCTCACTATCTACCCAGATATAACTGGAAGGTCATGGTTGTTGAGTAGCCTTGCTTTTAAAGGAATGCAGTCTGTCAAACAAAAATTAAAACTAAATATATCAATTTTTTAATCTCAAGGAAATAATAAAGGATGAATTAAGTAGATGCATGTACAATAATAATGCACACAACATCATTTCTTTCCATGACTCCAACATTCTCCCTCAAATGTTGAAATTCTAAAATTCGCTTACCTACAATCTAGTCTCAACAAAAAGATTTTTACCTTCAACCTATATATCCTATTCTTCATTCTCCTCTGTTTCAGTTCTGTTCAGTCTGCTCTAAGCCAGAAGTGGGATGGCTGAATCATATGGTAGTAATATTCTTAAGTTTTTGAGTAATCACCATACTGTTTTCCATAATGGTTGCATCATTTTATATTCCCACCAATAGTGCACAGGGATTCTCTCTTATCCATGCCCTTGTAGACATTTGTTATTGACTGCCTTTTTGATAATAGCATTATTCCATCACAATCCTACAATGAACCCCAAAGATTCACACATATTCCACATGGCAAAAACATTTACACCATCCTAGCATCCTCCCAAAGTCTAATTCCATTACAGAATCATCTCAAAGTCCAAAATCTTAGTTAGCTCTATTTCATCATCTGTAAAATCCCAGATTTTGTCATCTAAAACAATTACGGATGAGGCTCTGGGTATAATTTATCCTGAGGTACAATTTTTTTCTCACTGTGAATCTATGAAACTCAAGACGTAAGTTATCTTCTCTAAAGATACAGAAGTGGAAAAAGCACAGGATAACAATTATAGATATTCCTATTCAAAATGGGGAAAAATGGGACTGAAAAATGGATTCACCAGCCCCAAGAAATTTTAAAGTCCAATTAAACACATCACATTTGGTTTCATGTCCTGGAACTAAAACCATGTGGTAAGGTCCACCATTGCAGTCATTCTTCCTTTCCCATGAAAAATCAGTAATGTAAGGCACAGTATCAGTAGAATGAAAAGCAAAGCCTACATGATTTTCTCAATGGAGGCATTAAAATAATGGTACAGTATAAAATAAAAAAAGAAAAAGTAATGTTAGAAATTACAACACTGTTTATGATAAAAATGCTCAAAAACTAGGGATAGGAGGGAGTTTCCCCAACATAACTAAGGGCATTTATGAAAACTGGCTAACAGTATTCTTACCGATGGGAGACTGAATCTCTTCTGCCTAAGATTCAGAATTAGCCAATAATATCTACTCTTGCCACTTCTATAAATACTGTTCTAGATGTTCTAGCCAGAGCAACTGAACAAGAAAAAGAATAAAATCCTTTCAGACTGGGAAAAATAAGTTAAACTATCTTTATTTGCAGATGACATTCTCTTGTATATAGAAATTCTAAGATATCCACTGAAAATTATTAGAATATAAATGAATTTAATAAAATTTCAGAATCTGAGATCAATGTCCAAAAATTAATTGCACTTACATATACTAGCAACAAAGAACCTGAAGATAATGTTAAGAAAATAATTGCACTTACAATAGTTATAAAAAGAATAAAATACTCATGAACAAATTTTACTAAAGAAGGTATGACAGTGTACACACTGAAAACTATTAAACATAGCTGAACATAAGTAAAGAATTGAAACTGCATCCCATGCTGAGAAATCCAAAGACTCATTATTGCTAAGATGATAATACTCCCCAAGTTGATATTCTAGTTCAGTACAGTTCCTACTAAAATATCAGCTTTTTTTTTTAAAGAAATTAACAAACTGATCCTGTGGAAACCAGGAACCCAGTGTAGCTGACTATCGTGAAAAAAATAAAGGAGAAGGAGTCACGCTTACTAATTTCAAAACTTACTAGCCATAGTAATCAAGATATTGTCATCAGTATTGACAATGAATAGACGGTAGATAGATAGATAGATAGATAGATAGATAGATAGATAGATAGATATCCATCAGTGGAATATAGCTAAAAGTCTAGAAATAAATTTATATACCCATCATTAATTCATATTGACAAACATCCCAGTACAATTTAAAGAGAAGCCTTTTCAGTAAATAGAACTGGGACACCTGGCCATCTAGATGCAAAGGAATGAAGTTGCAACTTTTACTTTACACTATATGCATAAATTAGCTCCAAGTGGACCACAGAATGAAATTAAAGAGGTGAAATTATATAAGTTTTAGAATAAAATAGAGGAGTTAATTTTTGTGACTTTGGATTAGGCATCATCAGGTGTAGATGGCATCTAAAGCACATAATATGAAAGAAAAATTTAGGAAAATTGGACTTTAAATTAAATGTTTTGTGTGCTTTAAAGGACACCATCAAGAAAGTGAAAAGAAAACCCACTGAATGGGAGAAAATACTTGCAAATCACATATCTTACCAGGGACTTGTATCCACAATATATGAAGAACTCTTAAAGCACAAGGATAAAAAGACAATAACCCAGTTTTAAAAAGGACAAAGGACTCAAACAGAAATTTTCAAAAAAAAAACAATTACAGATAGCCAAGAAACACATGAAAAGACACACACTTTTTGTCATTAATGCAAATTAAAACCACATGAGATACATCTTCACACTCACTAAGATGGTAAAAGTTTAAAAAAGGACAAATAATAACAAGTACTGGCAAGAATATGGAGAAACTGGAAACCATATGCACTGCTAGTTGAAATGTAAATGGTACAGCTCTTTGGAAAACTTTTTGGGAGTTCCTTAAAATGTTAAATATAGAGATACCTTATGACCCAGTAATTCAACTCTAGGTATTTACACAAGATAATTGCAAACATATGTCCACACAAAGACTTGCACATGAAAGTCCATGGTAGCATTATTCTTAAGAGTCAAAAGGGGAAAACAATGAAATGCTCATCATCTAAAGAACAGAAAATCACAATGTGATGTATTTATACAAAGGAGCATTATTCAGCCCTAAAAAGTGATGAGGTAGTGATCCCTTCTACAACACGGATGCACCTTGTAAAGATTATGCTAAGTTAAAAAGCCAGACCAGAAAAGATCACATAGTGTATATTTTTATTTAAACATCTCCAGGATAGACAAATCCATAGAGAAATAAAGTAGGTTAGTGTTTGCCAGGGGTTGGGAGAAGGGGGAAATGGGAGAATAACTCTGTTGTATAACTCTGAATGTACTAGTAAGCATAGAATTGCATTCTTGAAAAGAGTGAATTTTATGGTATATGAATTATATCTCAGGGAAACAATTCTTTAAAGCACTCAATTGTAGATCACTGTCCTGTCTTAAAAACATTATGCCAAGTGACAATTATTTCTGTATGCACTGGGCATTATCTTTTTACTCTTCTAGATCAACTCTCCACCATTTCTACTGCTCTGTGTTCCAAGAGGCAGAATTAAACGTAACACATCAAACACTTCCATGACTTTTGTCTTCCTGTTGAGTTCATCAGTGGAGGCCTCTGATGGAGGATGGCAGAAAAGAAGAGAGTAGGGTCAAGGAGATATTATTTCAGTTCATTCCTGCTGAGCCTCCATGATTGCTTTGTCTCTTCACCAAATGCCAAAGCCTTCAAAGGCTGTCTTTCCAGACCTACTTTCTAAGTTCTGGTAACTGTTTCCTCCTGCTGCTCTTTAGGCTTACGGTTAGAAATGGCCTTTGATGCTGTTACCTCTAGGACACTGATTTTACCTTGGTTATGCCCCCAAACAACCCATACATTTTAAACAGCACTTTTACTAAATTACCCACTTTCACCTGTCTCCTGCCAATCCCTGTTGATGTACTGTGTTTGGTTTAATTTTTTCTTCCTCTACATAGATGCTTTGATTCTGGTTTCTGTGCTTTTTCAGTTTCTTCTATTTTGCTGTAGGATCTGTTTCCATTTTGTTTTCAGCAGGGACTTTCAAGGTAAGCATTCTATTTTTAGTTCTACTTGAGATTAGCTTGATGTCTTACTACTATTTTAGAACACATTAAACTAGCAAAAATCTGTTTTAAAAATAATTTTTTGATCCTTCTTTCTTCAAGTTAAAGGATTTGGCCCCCTTCCCACCTCTCTCTCTTTCCCTGTGCTAATTAACTCTGGGTTTGTAAAGTCTTTCTTCACTTAAAAATATTTTATTTCTCTATTTACCTTACACTGGGTCTCATAGCTATTTATTATTCTTTCTTGAAAGTCTTTGTTGCACTTCGTAATGATATAATAAAACCAACTGAATAGCAAGAGGAGCTAGTTCATGTACATTAGAGGGAATTTAGGTGGCTTTAGGTCAAAGAGAATGGAGACATGCTTAATTTACCTTAGTTAAAATAACTTTCAATTTTCCTAGTAAGCATAATGAACAGAAGTAAGAAAGGAGAAATAAGAGGAAACTTAAAGTTTGGCCTTTCAGATATTTTTTGAAGGATGGTAGATCTGGTAGATAATTCAGGTAAGCCTAGCAATTTTCATAGAAACTGTAGTTATTGTGTCATATTGTGATATTTTCAAGGGTAAGGGTCCTTTTTTTTTTTCCTGCACTGCAATTACTGCAATTCAGTGAGTTGACTACAGTATATTCTTTATTTTGTGATTTTGTTTTAATTTCATTTCATGAGCACCATTTGGCTGTAGCCATTTTGGCCACCCACCCCCATTGCAAACACATCAAATGGGGAACATGCCTAGGACCCAGCTGAAGCATGGTATCTCCTGAAGTGTACAAATAGCTATATCTTGAAGCCCAGCATCATTCCCTACAGCAAAATTTTCATGAAGGTGCCTATTTAGCCTGAAACTTTAAATGATAACTTTTTTTTTAACGTTCTTGGTTTGCTTCATTTTTATTATTTATGCAATTGCATGAGTCATTCCTTTGGAATTGCTTTTCCAATTCTGCATTATTACTTATTTTCTGTGCAATTATCTTATCTCTCCAAATTCATTTAAGCTTTGGGAGACCACAGACCTTTTCATTTATATTTTATTTTTATCACACACCTAACATCTCAATGCTGGAGATGCAGAGATGTTCAATAAATATTTCTTAATTTGATTTATTACAGCTCTTATTAGTTCTGTCTGCTTAGTCTGGGTAGTACATTCTCTCCTGTTTGGTATAAAGCAGACAGCACTGGATAGCCTTTGAAATGCAGTCCAGAGTTAATAATCTCTGGGAAACCTGATATGCTTTTAAATTTCCCAGATCTCTTGTTAGAAAACCCAAGAGACTTTAAGCATCAACTTTCCATAATCCGTTAGCTCCTTTGGTGTACATTCACATCTCTAGCAACATCACGAGGTGAACAAGGGCTCCACAAATCTTGGGATTTGTTTGAAATTGGCATTTAATATATATAGGTGTTTTTTTTTTCTTTTTAAAAGCATTTGGGGAGAGTTCAACTGCCAGGTCCCCTGAACAAAATGGTTTTCTTGACACTGCTTCTGTGTTGTCTCAGAGCCATATATCTGGCCCTGGAACTTGAAAACAGGAAAAGGAGGGGGAGGAGGAGAGACCTCCTGTTCATTCCCAGTGGCAGTCCTTCAGTATTCTAAGTACTCGAATATTTTCAATTCACTGGGAGGCTTGAAGCCATAATGGAAGAAAGCAATATAGAGAAGTCCTAAAATAGTGAACCAATTTCATTTAAATCATAATGTGTTCCAAAGGACAGAGGCTGAAATCACATCCTCTTGATAGAGGCTAATTATATAAATAGCTCTTCAGAATCCTATCAACTCCTCTTGCCTGCAATCTGAGGCTGCATCTACACAATTCATATACAATTCTTGGAAACTATTATTTTATCTGGATCTGTTTAAATATCCAGATGTTTGGCAGCAAGTAAACCAAATATCCAGGTGATCCGCAGGATTTTTTAATCTTTCTTACAAGTCCTGACAAAGACAGTAAGAATGCAAGTTAGTTTACTAGATGATCCAGGCTTAATAATCTTTTTATGAATTGAAGAACCATATCCATGAAGAAAAATAACCCTTAGAACTCTGCTTCAAGTATTATTCCTAAATATACTAAAAAGCAGAGAGGCTGCTCTCCTCTTTCTGCCCCAGCATGGAGGACGTACTAGAAAGTCAGGCTGATATATAGAGGGGTGAGGAGGTGTTTCTTCAGTAACTGCTGTGAGTGTACTCGTGCTAAAGTGACATTCTATAGATGCTATGTTGATAAATGCTATAGGATTGCACCTGGAAACCCAGAGATAAGACAACTGAAAGGGTATGAATTCCAAGTGGTAGCAATCTGCAAGGTCATTTTACTTGAAGTCCTTTTAGATGACTGAATGATTAATAGATACAGCAATCCCAGGAACCACAAAAAGTCCATTTAGAAGCCTTTTTTTGTTTGGAAGGAATTCTTTATTTTTATGAGCATTATATTTGTGATTACTCTTTATGTGTAGTGTCTCCCAATGACTTTTACAATAATTGGGAGTCTTAACTGATAGCATTGATAGGACTGTCATAAAATCTGGTGGTGACAGAAATTCAAGACACTGAATGTTATTCTTATCATGAACTTTCTCCGGCTTGTCACCATTCTTTCTCCACCTCAAACTGTAATTTTCCAGTGACCTTTATACAGACTGACCCATTGTTTCACAGTTGTCACTAAAAAGGCCTTCCTTTAGTTTGATTACTTAGGGAATTATACCAGGTAACTGCAAAATAAAAGAATGGATACCACTGATCACACTAAATTTTTTTTTCTTCTGTTTTTCAGCTACATGATAAAAACAGGATGCTTCACTCTCAGGGCCCAGGGGCTGGCATGACTTATCAAAGCTGCCTTTTCCCTTTCCTCTGACTTTCCCCTTTGTTTCCTTGAGGGATGTAGAAATGACATCAAACCATTCAAAATAGCTCTGCCCTATTATAGATGACCAAAGAATTATTTGCTTTATTTTGAAAAACAAATAGCCCTAACCTTTTGTTTGGTACAGAAAACAAACAGGATATATTTTTTCATTGTCCCCAGGTTTTTATCTCATCCTTTCCTGCTCTTTTGAAATAAATGAAATTAATTTTAAAAGCAAAGAAGAATAAATACATTTTATAAAGAGAAGATGTATTACAATTTTCCTAGTAACGTTCCACTAACATCTTACACACGGTGACTACAGATCTCATTATCCCCAACAAATGACTGTGGGTCTAAATTATAACTATTTTAAAGACACAGGAAAGCAAATGAAAATCTCTCACCCTTGGATGTCAAGTGGGTTTCTTTAAAAAATAAATGTTAACATTTAGCAGGGAGTTCAATTTGCACCATGTCAGTTCCTCACTTGGCCTTTTTTTTAAGATTCTCTTTCAGCTTTTCTCAGCCAGTCAGGTTTAGATCTAGTAACACAAAGATCACCTCCCAGCAGCTATAACCTCATCATTGAGCAGAACCAGTTCTATAATGCACTACCCAACTCAAAACCTTCCTAAACCATATCACCAAAACAAGTTGAGCTATTCCAGACAAGGCATCTCATCACTTACTTGATGCCAGCTCTCAATCCTACCTTAGAGAACTCATCCTGAATAACTCTAGAACATTCTTCTGCCTCATCTCTCAAGAAAAGTATCTGATTCTATGTGTACAGGTTTCTCTGTGGCATCTATCTTCAGGGCTGTGCAATTCAACTGAAATATCTACAACAGTACAATTTTTTAAAACATGTTTACACTGTCTAATATGGTAGTCTCTAGCCAACTGTGACTCTCGGGTACTTGAAATGTGGCTAGTTCACCCAAGAACTAGAATCTTTAACTGTATATAAGTGAATTAATCTAAATTTGCATTTATATATGGACACGTGTCTAGTGACTACTATAGTAGGTAATGCAGCTTCAGAATTCCCCAAAATGTGCTTCCTAGTCCTGAATTCCTCAATGCATAGGGCCACACCTGTGGCATATGGAAGTTCCCAGGCTAGAAGTCAAATCGGAGCTGCAGCTGCAGGGCCTATGCCATAGCCACAACAACACCAGAGCCAAGCCTCATCTATGACCTACACCACAGCTCACAGCAATGCCGGATCCTTAACCCACTGAGAGAGGCCAGGGATTGAACCTGCATCCTCATGGATACTAGTTGGGTTCATTACCATTGGGTCACAACAGGAACTCCCTAACATTTCTGATCTTTATTTTGTGCAATGCAAAAAATAGTAACACTCTTCTCTCCATAGACTGGGATGATAAGAACAAATAATAGTATTTGATTATAATATATGAAAAGTCTGATGTTGGGCATTTCAATTTGAAATTCCAAAGGCCATTTGTAGATTGACCATTTAACATTCCAATTGTTCTCATTTACCGTAGTTAGAAACCATATACAATGTTATGATAAGTTTTTGGTAGACATGATAATGTTTCAAATAGGTGTTTTTTGTTTTGTTTTGTTTTGGTAAATTCTCAGAAACTAGCCATAAAATACACTTATCTCTATGTAAACAAGATTAAGTAGAGAGAAAGATTTCCTAGCTTTATTTCTGTAAGAGGATGCTTAATTGAAAGTCTCAGGTGAAGAACATGTTAAAGACAGTGCTACCACAAGACTGGGAAAATTCTTGTTGAATAGCAGTGAGAATAAATTAGGCAATTCCGAACCATCTCATGCATGTGGAAGCTAGAAAAGAATGTGGATCTTGGAAACTGAGAGGGCTTTTGAAGACATTTTTTTAGGATAGAATGGTGCTTTGAAATGTCCCAAAGGGAAGGGAAGAAAATCAACTTGTACATTCTAAAGATTATTGGACTTAATATATTTTGATAGCATTGAACCAAATTTGATAAGACAATAGAGTTTAAATGGGCTAAGTAAGCTTCACAGTACTCAAAAATTGAGTAAGGTATGGGAGATTGGATTAAGATGGCGGAATAGAAGGACTGGAGCTCAACTTCTCTCCCGAAAACAGCAAAACTACAACCAAATGCCATGCAGCCTTCAACCAAATGGACTGTAAACTTCCAAAAAAGATATTCTACTCCAGAAGACAAAGAGTAGACCACATCAAGAGGTAGGAGGGGCGATTACGTGATAGAAGCAACCCCATATCTCCCGGGTGGGAAGTCCCACAGACTGGAAAGTAACTGCATCACAGAGACTTAGCTACAGGACTGAGAGTTCTGAGCCCCACGTCAAAACCCCACGCCTGGGGATCGGCCACAGGGAGAAAGAGCCCGTGGAGCATCTGGCATTGAAGGCCAGCAGGGCTTGTGTGCAGGAGCTCCAAAGGACTGGGGGAAACAGAGACCCCATCCTTGAAAGGCACACACAGACTTTCATGTGCACTGGGTCCCAGGGCAAAGCAGTCTCCAGAGGAATCCAGGTGGAACCTGACTGCAATTCTTGGAGGATCTCCTGGGAAAATAGAGGTGACTGTGACTTGTTGTGGGGGAAGGACATTGGAGGTGAAACTCTCAGGAACACTCATTAGCCTGCATTTCTCTGGAGGGGGCCATTTCTGGGAAAATCTGGTCCCTCCCATCAGCGCTGAGAAGCCCCAGGCCAAAGAATAATCCAGGTGGGATCACAGCCCCACCCATCAGTAAACAGGCTGCCTAAAGACCCCTCAGGCACACAGCCAGCCTATAATCTCATCCAAAGACAAAACCCCACCCATCAGAGGGCTAGGAATCAACACCCACCTACCAGTGGGCAGGCATCAGTCCCTCCCATCAGGAAGCCTACAGCAAGCCCCGCCCATAGGAGCTTTAGTCACAGGGGAGGCAAAAGCCAGAACTAAGAGAGGCTACAACTCTATTGTTGGCAAAAAGGTCACCGCACCAAAAACCTATAAAAATGAAAAGACAGAAAACTCTAACTCAGATAAGGGAGAAAGAAAAAAGCCCAGAAAAACAGCTCAGTGATGAGGAGATTATCAGCCTCTCAGAAAGAGACTTTAGACTGTTAATGCTGAAGATGATGCAAGGCATTGGAAATAGACTGGAGGCAAAGTTTGATCATTTACAGGAAACAATGAGCAAAGAAATACAAGCTGTAAAAATTAAACAAGAAGAGATGCAAAATACAATAACTGAAATAAAAAATTCATTAGAAGCAGCCAACAGTAGAATACAGGAGGCAGAAGAACGAAGCAGCGAGGTGGAGGACAGATTAGTGGAAATCACTAATGCGGAAGAGAAAAGAGATAAAAGATTGAAAGGAAATGAGCTGAGTCTCAGA
>PVHT021183524.1:17790845-17859556 GCA_004024745.2 Catagonus wagneri
AAAACAAGAAAACAACCAATGGATCACTGAAGAAATCAAAGAGGAAATTAAAAAATACCTAGAAGCAAATGACAACAAAGACACGACACTCCAAAACCTCTGGGATTCAGCAAAAGCAGTGCTAAGAGGAAAGTATATAGCAATACAAGCCAACCTCAGGAAACAAGAAAAAGCTCAAATAAACAACCTAACTTTACATTTAAAGCAGCTAGAGAGGGAAGAAGCCAGGTCATGGAAACAACCTAAATGCCCATCGACAGAGGATTGGATAGGGAAGATATGGTACATACACATAATGGAATATTACTCAGCCATTAAAAGGAATGGAATAACATTTACAGCAACATGGATGAACCTAGAAATTATCATACGAAGTGGAACCAGTCAGACAATTAGACAGTAACACCCAATGCTACTGTTTACATGTGGAAACTAAAGAGACACAATGAACTTCTTTGAAGAACAGACAATGACTCACAGATTTTGGAAAACCTTGGTTTTTCAGATAAGACAATCTGGGGGGTGGGGGGATGCACTGTGGGTTTGGGACACAAAATCTATCGTATTGACTTATGATCTTTGTACACCTATAACTGAAATAAAATTCATTGTTAATATGAAAAAAAAATTGAGTAAGTTACTAAACTCAGGCCTTGTCACTTCCAAACTTTTATGTGTCCTTAGGACATGGCCTTTGTCATCCACTTTTACCCAACAGTTTCTTTAGCTATAATGTTTTTCAGACTTGACCTTATATCTAAGGAATATGTGTATCAAATTTTCTGTCCATTTTAAATATATATATATTTAGATTACTATCCGTTAGAATATTTAACTCTATGGAAATAATCCATTAAAAATTACTGAAAATATTGAGCTGGAGAATTATATAGTTGAATGTCCCCTTCCAATTTCTTGAAAATTCAGTATTTAAAATATCCTAGAAAACAGACCCTCCTGCACTATTGGTAGGAATATAAATTGGCACAACCACTATGGAAAACAGTATGAGGGTACCTTAGAAAACTATACATAAAACTACCATATGACCCAGCAATCCCACTCTTGGGTATATATCTGGAAGAAACTTTCCTTGAAAAGGACACATGCATCCCTATTTTCATTGCAGCACTATTCGCAATAGCCAAGACATGGATACAACCTAAATGTCCATCAACAGATGATTGGATTAAGAAGATGTGGTATTATACACAATGGAATACTACTCAGTCGTAAAAAAGAACAAAATAATGCCATTTGCAGCAACATGGATGGAACTAGACTCTCATAGTAAGTGAAGTATATCAGAAAAGAAAGACAAATAACATATGATATCACTTACATCTGGAATCTAATATATGGTACAAATGAACCTTTTCACAGAAAAGAAAATCATGCACATGGAGAAGAGACTTGTGGTGGCCAAGGCGGGGGAGCAAGTGGGATGGATTGGGAATTTGGGGTTAATAGATGCAAACTATTGCCTTTGGAATGGATAAGCAATGAGATCCTGCTGTAAAGCACTGGGAACTATGTCTAGTCACTTATGATGGAGCATTATAATGTGTGAAAAAGGAATGTATACATGTATGTGTAAGTGGGTCACCTTGCTGTATAGTAGGAAATTGACAGAACACTGTAAACCAGCTTTAACAGAAAAAATAAAAATCATTATGAATACAATAAAATACCTTAGAAAACAAACTAGTTTCGTACCACGAGTTAGGGTTTTTAAACTTTGTTTTCTTATTTTTTTTCTTAACCCACAAGGTACGTGAATGTCAACAATTGTTAGTCATATAAGATTAATTTAAATTAATCCAGGTCATGAAGTATGGATATACATAGACCATTAGCTGACTTGATTAGCTGCTGATGGATTGTTTTGATTGGTAACTTCTTTCAGAAGGACAGATTGGTTGGGATGTAACATGCTGATGAAATGGTTCCTTAAACAGCTCTGCCTAGCCTTAAAGAAGGCCAAAATATGTCTATGTTTTTCCTTCTGAAAACATTTGCTTTATCTCAAAATACTGGGTATGTTGAATTCCCAAAAATATTAATAACTCTCTGATTTATTTTCTTCTATCCATGTCTTATCTTACTTCTTATTACTGAACATTTTTTCTCTAAGTTTATTTTGGTAAATTTTAGTTTTAAGGTAAATAACAGAAAACCTGTTTCTCTTCATTGCAAATTTTACTGAAACTGATTATTTCCCGTTATTACATTCCCTAATTAAATTACTGAGATATTTCTAGAGGAGGAAGCATAGGATTCCACAACACTTCATTTCAAAATAATTTTGATAGTGAGGATAAAATCTTTTTCTGTTTGTTTTGTTTTGTTTGCCTTCATGGATGCTATAGATACAGATAAGTTTTCTCAGAAAAATCCACAAACTAGACTTTGTCTGCACTGGGAAGGCATTTTCTATCTTCTCAATAGTCAATCAAACATTTTTTGGATCTTAGAATATAGAAAAGAAGAATAAAAGTAACTTTATATGAAATTATTTCACTGTTTTAAGAGATACCTGATTATAAATTCATCTGTGCCCAAGAGCTAAATATTATTGGGACATAATGTCATGATATATTCTTTTTACTTCATCACAGAAATAAGTTTCTAAATTTCAAGATACAAAGCCATTATCCTCTGATTTAACAAAACTGTTTAGCTCTGTAAAGATGGAATGCATTATGTTAAAAATAGAAAACATTTTTAGCAAATAGACTAGGAGAATTTTTCTGCATAAAATCATAGGCAACGATGTTCCCCAGGTTTTCTATGATGATTCTAGTTTCAACTACCTGGTTCTTTTTCTATACTTATAAATAATTCCACCAACTGGAAAGATAAAATAACTTGCCATATCTAGTCGTATTTTGTTTGTTTGATGGCAAAAGTTTAACTTAATTGTCAAAATATATTCAAAATACAGGTTTACTCTCTTTTTAAAACTCAGTGTCCTAAGTAAATGTCCAGCAAAAGTTGCCCCGTCTTATGTTGATAGTAATGCAAAATCTCTCAGGATGGAGAAACCACTATTCTTGATTATTTCCATTTATGAAAGGAAAACAAATGCTTATATGCCCAGTGTTTATTCAATAGAGGGTTCCTTCTGACAGCTTATTTTTGATAGTTCTTGTGCATACACACTGAACTTAAGAAATTTTATTACTTTAAAAATTGATTTAGCTATCACATTAATCTTATGTCTTGGTCTACTAGAAGGCACCATGCAGACATTAAGGTGGATATGAACACAAGATCTGGATTTTTGTGTGCTCATTCTCTCTGGTTCTGCATTGTTCTGCATTCTCCTCCCTCAAGCCCAGCCAGAGCCACCAATGACAGGACACAGGTGGCTCAATTTATATAGACTGTATGTAAATAATGCCAGCTAGAGTGATGGCCTGCCTGACCACTGCAATGACAATGCAAGAGCCCCCATAGTGCCAACAATCTCCTCCAATACTGCCCAATTCTGTCACTCCACTTAGATCTGTCCCTCTTCTCCAGCCCCAACCTTTGAAAAAATCCTCTCCCTCATTTTCCCTGTTATCACATTCAAAATTCTCCCCTTAACCACTATTATCTCAAGTCTTTAATAGGAGGAAATATTCTGGCTCTCAGGAGACATAAATGAATTAATGACTGAGGTCCTTCTGTAAGCCAAAAAAGTGATCTTTAAATGGTAGACCTTCCAAACATGCAAAGGGTTTAATTTCAGGTAATATGGGAGAAATATTTGGGGACTCTTGCTATTCGTTTTACTTTGGCTTCGGTTTTCTCATGTTGATAAAGAATAAAATCATTTCAGAAGTTTCCTTGTGGCCCAGTGGGTTACTGATCTGGCACTGTAGCAGCTGTGGAGCAGGTTCAATACCTAGCTCAGGAATTTGCATGTGTTGTGAGTGCAGTCCCCCCCCCCCCCAAAAAAAAAGAATAAAATCATTTCAGGGGAAATCTTGACTTTGACTTTGCAAGAAAGTCATCATTGAATAGTGCTGATGATAATATATGCTAAATTAGAAAATTCTTGTTACTTCATATTTTCCTAAAGTTTTGACCTTCTACTCCATTTAAAAAACTATTATACGATTACAGAGACCATGCTTAATTTTGTACAACAAACACTTGCTAGGTTCTTCACATGCTACATAATAGGAATTCAGGATATAAATAATATGAAATCCTTGCTTTTGAAGAGCTCATGTCTAACCGGAATGGCAAAAATAATTCAAAAGCTATGATAGAGCTATATAGTTCAATGAAAGTACAGAATTATGCAACTATTCCAGCCATAGAAAGAACTTCTGCAAAAGAGGGGAGAAAAAAAAATCTCATAAGGAGGAAGAGTTACTCTATGAGGAAAAAGAAGTGGAAGGGAAGATTTCACATGCTCAGAATATTAAGGTCAAAGGCAAGGAGATATAAAACATCCCTAAGTAACAAAAACCGTATGCTTTTTGTTTTATACAATTGAAAAATATGAGTCAGGGAGGAGCAAGTGATGGAGGCCAGTTTTTGTAGTGCTCACACATGCCAAACTAACTTTTGAGCAGGGAAGTGCAAGACCACCTCCACCTTTCAGACAAGCCACCCGTTAAGGAATGTTAGCATTTGAAAAGCAGAAAATAAGAGAGTCTGGGAAACCAACAGGCAGGTTATTTCAAGTATCTAGGGGAGAGACAATGACATTCTGAATGAGGAAGTAAGCAACAGGGAGGTAGATGAGGGGAGAAAGTATTAAAAAAATTAGTTAAGAGGAAGATTCAGCAAGAGTTGTTTGAATTTGAATGGTGAGAGAGGGAGGATTTATGGGGTCTCACAAATTGGTTAGTGATAGCCTTAACTAAGATGCAAAACCCAAGAGTGATAATAGTTGTAAGGATGGGGAATAGATAGGGAATCAAAGATCAATTCTAAAAACGCTGACTTTCCAGCACTTGCATTTCCAGGTCTGAAGCTCGGCAGATAATTAAGTGTTGAAGATTTTTTTTTTTTTTTAATTGGGAACTGTCACTGTATGGGTAATAATCAAAACCACAAGACTGCATGGGATCCTGAGGATTAATTTATTAGAGTAAGAGGACTGGAAAGAAACTGGAAGATAATCAAGGTACAAATTTAGAAAGGTGGGGGAAGAGGGGAAGTACAGGAAGAAGTGATCCTAGGGAGGAGCTCTGAAAAGGAGAGGATGTCCTGTAAACTTATTGGTGATGCCTGATGCCATATTGTTGATATGTTTGAGGGCTTTATTCGGATAAATAACGAGGCCTTGAATACGACATAGAAACTTGGTCCAGTCCTGGTTAGAAATATCAGCTCACTGTCACCATTAATTGGAGGTATCATCAATACTACTGTATTTTAATATTTTCAACAACTGAGAGTTATATATCACACCGTTTACAGGAGAGAAAAAAATGGAAACTCATGGAAATAAGAGATTTTCTTGGGGTCTCAAAGATAAGAAATGTACGAAACTGAGTTTGGGTCACTGTCACTCTAAAATATGAGTTATTAACTAATAGGTAGTTTTGCTTCTTTTCCCAGCTTTTCCCAACATAGCTCCCACTTCATGGGGCAATAATCAATTTGGATATGTGCAATACCAATTAGCTGTTGAGAGATCTACTAAATTCCTTTCACTGGAGTTTAGAAAATGCCTGTGTTATCATAAACAGCTTTGTGGCCTTGCAGCATGGTATAAACGGCTTCTTTCCTTTGAATTGACCTTGGCTCCCTGTCTTTCATTAAACAGAACAGGGATGAGAGAAGCACTGTCACCCTTGAGAAAGTTCTGTATGACATAGAGCAGAAGGGGTCTGAGAAGAGCAGAAAAAGTGAACTGAGTTAAAGCCAAGCTTTGAGGAATGAGAGCCATGAACTCACTTGAAGACCCAAAGTTCCACTCCAAAGCCTCCAAGAGTCTTGATCTGGAGCTATTTCCTGTATATAAACAATAAATCTGTTCAACCCTAGAGGCACAAGGATGGACTTCAGAGTGAGGTTAAGGCAGAAGAGAAAGTTATGAACTTCTGCAAATGTATGTATACAAATATTTTTAATACATGCATATTCACAGATTACCAACTGCCCTCATAGGCTATTTAAAGTAGTCCAAGGCAAAAATATGTGTAAGAAATGCCAGTGTTATGTACATATATATATATTCTTTTATTATTGAAAAAGTTTTAACATTGAAGGAGAGATAATAAAAAAAAAAACTCCCATGTAGCTAGTGTTCAATCTTGAAAGTATCAATATTTTCTCATTTTTATTTTGTTCTTTATTCCTCATCACTTTCTGATTTTGTATTGTGTTTTAAAGGAAATCATACACTTTACTTGTAGAGCACAATCAGTTCTTTAGTATCCCCTATTTTCTCTGCTCTCCCATCCATTTAGTACATCATTGCTGAGTTTTCTGAATGCTCCCTTCTCATCACAATCCAAAACTTTGAAGATACCTGGGATTCTAGGCATTCAAGACCTCATAAGCCACTTATAATTACCTTTCCATTTTTAGGAATACTCTAGAATCTTTTGCTTCAAATAACTTGGCCTAAGACTGAAATAGGTATTAAATGTTTGAATATTCAGGACTAGAATTACCCAAGAATACCCAGAATTTCTTTACTCTATGCATCTCCTTTCTAAATTTAACCACCCCTTAAAGTATAGCTGAAATCTCATTGTGCCACCTCAGAATATCGCAGAAAGATATAAGGGATCTGATTCTTCTGCAGTTCTCAGATACTCATATACTTTACGTAGACATTTGCCGTTCAATGGCACAAGGTTAATTCTGTATTTTAGATGAACTTTTAAGCATCTTAGAACACATCTTCCAAGGATTTATTCTAGCAAGTCGGAAAGTAGTTGACTTTTATGCCCTTTTTCTCTTTTCTGGCAAGCTGTCTAAAAGACTAACTCTAGTGTATAATAGCCAAATACCACTTTATGTACTTTGCCCATATGTTTGTCAGCCTGAAGAGCCTAAATAAATTCTAGAGATTTACTGGAGTCACTTATTGGCCCTGGGTCCCAACTGTGAGTATAGAGGGAAAAAAAGAAAGGCTATTCAAGGCAGAAAAAAATTGCAGAACTTCTTTCTGATACTTTTTGTTAATCGCCATCACAACGCAGTAAGGCAGATATTATTTTGTTGTCATGATTATTTTCATCATGATTGATGTTATTGGAGTTTTTCACATGAAAAAACTGACACAAAAAAAGACAAAATGACATACTTTATAAGGGGAAGATGGAGACTTTAAAGCAAGCTCTATTGGATTTCAAAAGTCATGCTTATTTCACTGTAACACAACACAATGAGTCTTCAAAGATTTCATGATGACACCAAACATTTCTCTGGAACCTAATCCAATCCACCCACAGTCTCTTCGTTCTATCTCAAACTCCCCAGCTCCCCAGGTCAATCACAACCAAACAATCAATATTTTAAGTAGTTCAGGAGTTCCCGTTGTGGTGCAGTGGTTAACGAATCCTACTAGGAACCATGAGGTTGCGGGTTTGATCCCTGGCCTCCCTCAGTGGGTTAAGGATCCGGCGTTGCTGTGAGCTGTGGTGTAGGTCACAGACGCGGCTCGGATCTTGCGTCGCTGTGGCTCTTGTGTAGGCCGGCAGCTGTAGCTCCGATTAGACCCCTAGCCTGGGATCTCCACATGCCGTGGGTGTGGCCCTAAAAAGCCAAAAAAAAAAGTAGTTTATACACATGACCAGATGTATGATGCCACATGTACAGATGACTAAGTCACTGACTGATATCACCATCCAAACTATAGGATTTCCCCTCTCTCTCTGTTTGCTAAATAGGTTTCTCAGTGACCTATGGGTAATTACAATCTTTATTGCAGAGTCTATTCTGAGAACTTCATTTGCATAGCCAAATGGAAATCAACCAAAAGAAGGTCTATATCAGTTATCAGTTTAGTTCTAGACAGAAATATATTCAGGATAGTATAGCACAAAGACAATAAATGGCTCGCACCTCCTTCTTCTCTAAGTAATAAAGTTGATAACTGGCTCTTTGACTATTTTGCATGACAAATTATTTGTGGGGTCGGGATGTTTACACATTAACTTGCAGAGTGTACAGTCCAGTTACAAATGAATACTGTAAAGTATTTTTGACAACTTATTAAAATTTTAAGTATGATTCCAAACCCTCAGGCTACTTGATTTTTAAAGTTACATTTTCTTCTGAAATAGCAATACATGATGCCTGTTAAAAATTCAGAGCCATAATAGCTTTAGGCTACTTTCCAAAAATAAAAATAGCAGGCTGTATAGGTCAGCAAAGCACTGGTGCCTTGCTGTACACGGCCTCCTTTAATGGTTGATAACTCTTGCAGCTGAAATTTGCCTGCAACTTGGCTAGAAAAACTTGGTTCTGTGGGAAGAACATGAAAAAAAATTACACCTGTCCATCGAGGTGACAAAACAAGAGTGGACAGTCTGCTTTTGATAAGCAAACGGGTAAGAAAATGACTGACCCTTTCCAAATGAGCAATAAAGTCATAATCAAAATGTTTCAGCATGAAGCGTTTCCTTACTTCACTTCCTTCTCTTAGAAAAAGAGACACAAGGAAAGAAACTCCGTGTTCATTCAACATCTAACCTGTGCTAGATATAATACACACTCCCCCGTTCTGATAAACTGGCTGGCACTAAGAAGGGATTTTTCTAGGTTCAATACCCTATTTGAGGTGGGAATCTTCTTTCCTATTTTAAGAAACTATGCCTTTTTCTTCTAGGTCTGTGCCTCTAAACCAGACTTGTACCATCTTCCCAGGGACTGTTTGCAAACACGTGCATTTGTGGGGGTGGAGAGCGGTGTTCTCTGGTTTCCAAATGTTGTGGGTAGGGATGCTCCTGGCATCTAGTGCTCAGGAGTCAGGGATGCTGGTTTTACTGCATTGAACCAGACTCTCAAGGCCAAAATGGTAACAGCACCACCCCCACCTCATTCAGAAGTACTCATCTCTACCACCGGCAGGTCTTTATTTTGCGTAAAGATGAAACGCAAGGACATCTTTAATTTTACTCTCATTAACATTGAGATGGCAGATATCACATTTCTGTGATCTTATCACTGGTAGTTTAACAGGAGTATATAGAAAATAGGAAAGATTTACGGTATTTTCTCCCCTCACAAATCAAATAAACTCAGATATCTCTTGTGACCATTACTTCTACTACTGTGACTGTAATATTCTGTGTTTGGACTAGTCTCCAGGAAATGAAATGTTCCTCCCCTTGAAGAAAGTATCACTCTTTTAGAAGGCATCTGATTCATGAGTCAACTGTACCTTCCAAAAGGTAAGTTCTTTTTTTTTTTTTTCTTTTTAGGGTCTCATATGGAAGCTCCCAGGCTACAGCTGCCTGGCCTCCACCACAGCCACAACAATGCGGGATCCGATAGCGGGATAGCTCACAGCAACGCCAGATCCTTAACGCACTAGTCAAGGCCAGGGATTGAACCTGTGTCCTCATGGATACTAATCGGGTTTGTTAACTGCTGAGCCACGAAGGGAACTCCCATAAGTTTCTTGTTTATATGCAGTATAGTCTGCATATTACCATTTTTATCAGTTTGCTGGAAAAAGAGTCATGATGCATAATGTTATGAAGAAGTGATATATAACAGCTCAATTATCCGGCAAAGAATATGCCTCCCAACCCCAGGGAAAGTGGAATATCATTCTGAATGTAGGAACAAGATCCTCTCCCATTCTGCAGTGTCGTTGATAATTTCATACAGGCCTTGAAAAACCTGAAGAGTGCTGGTGGGACTATAACGAAAGGGAGCCATGCCATGTGAGCTCAGTCCGAAACTGCTAATCGCTTACTTAATCCCTCTTTCACAAACAGCTCTTCCTGGTTGCATAAACCATCAATTCACCCTTTGTATGTTGCCAATAAAACCAGCCAACTGGAAGGTGTTTTGCTTCTCTTACTTTTCTTTATTTTAGTTATCTTTTTTTTAACCAAACTATATTTGTTCGGTATAAAAGATTACCACACTCCATGAATAGTTCCAGAGCCAGACTATTTCAAGCCACAGAATATCTTCAGCAAATTATAACCAACCCTCTAATCCTTCTTCTTTTTTTTTTTTTTCACTTTTTAGGGCCGCACCCGCAACATATGTAAACTCCCAGGTGAGGGGTCTCATTAGAGCCGTAGCCACCGGCCTACACCACAGCCACAGCAACTCAGGATCCAAACTGCATTTGCGACCTACACCACAGCTCATGGCAATGCCGGATCCATAACGCACTGCTGAGCGAGTCCAGAGATCCAACCTGTGTCCTCATGGATACTAGTCAGATTCGTTTCTGCTGAGCCATAACAGGAACTCCCTAATGTATTTTTTCAATGAGGATTTTCTTTCTTGTCTTCCTTTCAACTTCATTGTTCACTTGTTTCTTTGATGACTCTCAAAGTACATCTATAAAGCATTTTATTCCTCAGGTTCTTTTATTGAAAGAATGAAAAAAATGAAGATATTGGATACTAAAGAAAATTTTTCTCTTAGCACTTACAAATCACCAGGAATATGTAGAAATTAATGAATTAGATTCTCCCCTGGCGTCTGATAGAGACTTGGAGAGCTACATAACAATACTCCAAGCCAGTATGTTGCCATTTGCCTTATTAGTATCATTGCTACCAATATAACTTAATGTCAAGGTCACTTCAAGATCCCTTTCTCACATCCTCACATGCATGAAGATACCTGAAGAACCGTCTGATGATTAACTATCCTAAGCATTCTTTGGAAATGGCCAAAATTTTTATATTATTGGTCATGTATAACTTGGAATTTTTATATCCTTATATTCAACCCTGTGATAAGGATTTAATAAGCGGTCAGGAACTAGAAGGGTATTAGGCTAAGGGATCCTGAAAAGAAGGAGGAGATACTTCCAAGGAGAGAAAGAAATCTGTTAAGATCATCAACATTTTATTTATGGGCAGGATTTCCATACTGTACTCTGTGGATCAGATATTTGACCAAGGAATTGTAAGTGTGCTCACAGTTTTAGTCAACTTTAAATAAGTGCTATATCTTGATAAAGAAATTCTGGAAAACAAACATGCATAGATGATGTGAATTTGGATTTTTCTTGACAGATTTACCTAACGAAGGAAGTAATTCTTACAGAGAGCATGTGTAGGTGCAAGATATGGGATTTTGTGGGGCCCATGGCATATCTGAATGTGACTATGCCTTCCTAGGTGCCACATGGAATAATAATAGTAGTGATGATGATGATAGCGATAATATTTTGAACATTAATATTCTGTTTAAGTGATTTACATATAATTTACTCATTTAATTGCAATGACTCCTTCAGAAAAGTAGTATGATTGTTATCACCTGCATTTCTACCAAAAAAAAAAAAAATGTCATAGCTTGTTCTGGCCAAATGACAGAAACAGGAGGCTGAAAACATTTAGTACTTTTGAATATTTTGTGTGTGTTGGAGGGAGAGGCTGCCCATTCATTGATTCAAGATATTGGTATTGCTCTATATATTTTCCTAGGGCTTTCCTAGCTTTTCCTATGGTTGCCATGACTAAGAAAGAACCATAAGCTAGGTGGCTTAAGACAAGCACAACTTACCGTCTCAGAGATCTGGAGGCTAGGAGTCTGAAATTTAAAGTGTCCCTGCTTCCTCTGAGACCTGCAGGGGCATGCTTCCTCATGTCTTCTAGCTCTGTTGCTTTGCTAACAGCCTTTGGCCCTCTGTGGTTTGCAAAGGTATCACTCCCGTGTCTGCTCCCATCATTACATGGCATTCTCTCTGTGTGTCTTCATATAGTCTTCCCCCTGTATATGCCTGTGTCCAAACGTCCCCCTTTTTAAGAGAATATAATCTCGGTATATTTGGATGAGGGCCCACTTTAATGACCTCATCTCCACTTGGTTAAATATGCAGAGATCTTATTCACAAATGAGATCACATTGGGGATACTGATGATTAGGATTTCAATACATCTTTTAGTCAAGGATTAGGGACACAATTCACCCCATAACTTGGTATTGCGGTAAAAGAAAGTGTTACAAAGATGGATTGGACACCTTCTCTGCCCTTAAGCATCTCACAATTTAAATGAACAGCCACAAAACCAGGTAGAAATAAC
The DNA here is from genome assembly GCA_004024745.2 of Catagonus wagneri. Lineage (NCBI taxonomy): Eukaryota > Metazoa > Chordata > Mammalia > Artiodactyla > Tayassuidae > Catagonus > Catagonus wagneri. The sequence continues at coordinate 17,803,034 of PVHT021183524.1, forward strand.
ACTATAGGGTGTGAAGTACTTTGGTTGAGTGAAGTTCAGGAAACTACGGGCGCCGGAAGAAATTTGTCAAGGAAGACAAACTGAAGAATGCCTAGATAAGTCATGAAAAAGAAAGATGACTTAGTCAAGTAAAAAAGAATATGTAAAAGAGAAAGGTGAGAGTGAGTGAACATGATAGACCAGGAAACTTTCAAGAAGTTGGATATGGCTGGGATTTAGGAAGTGGACGCAGATAAGTAAAGAAAAGACATGATAAGAAATAAAATTGAATGGATGGGGGACAAAACCAGGAAAGGTCTTTTGCATCATGAAAAAGAATTTAGTAGGTAATTATGGATAGATCTTTGAGACAGAGACTGACCTATTAAAATATGTGTGGGGTTATATGTGAGAGGTATTTAGGAAATAAAAAGAATAGGACAAAATTACCAATAGAAGTGATGGAGAGAAAGAAAACAGTAGTTAGGCTACCGGGTCAATCTCAACATGTTATATATAGCTAAAAGATCTGCTTTAGGAAGAAAGGACAATGAGTTTAGTTTGGGACATTTCAAAGAACCTGAGGTGTTTGAAATATCAAGTTAGTTTGTGGATGACGTAGTTGAATCTGCAAGTCCAGAATGAGGCTCAGAAGTACATATGGAAATCATCTACATGGAGCAAAAGGGAGATCACAGAGGGGGAGTTAGAGTGAGAAGAGGATCTTGGGAGTTCCCCTTGCAGCTCTGCAGGTTAAGAGCCAGAAAGAGTGTCTGTGAGGATGAGGGTTTGATCTCTGGCCCTGCTCAGTGGGTTAAGGATCTGGCATTGCCATAAGGTGCAGCATAGGTAGCAAATGCAGCTCAGATCTGGCTTTGCTGTGGCTGTGGCATAGACTGGCAGCTGAAGCTCTGATTTGACCCCTGGCCTAGGAACATCCATGTTGTGGGTGCAGCTGTAAAAAAGAAAAAAAAAAGTGAGAAGAAGAGGATCTTAAAGAAGATCAAAACTCAAACGCTTGCAACTAGCAACTTCCTAAAGTCTAGATCACTGATTCACAATCTTCTCAACTTTATGTCATATGGTGAACATAAACATTTGTCTTCAATAATACATGGAAAAGAGGCAACTTCTCAGAGACTTCTACTATTCCACACTCACAGTCAATTCTGTAGCATTGCTATCTCTGGTACAACTGTAATCCATTCATATCACACTGGTGTGCCTGAAATGCCATCATGATGCTCTTGGGAAAAAAGATAAACTATAATGAAGTGGACAGAGAGAAAATTCAGGAAAGAATGATGATATAGAAACTGTGAAGAGATTCTAAAACAGAGAAATGATTCAGCATTAACACCTCAGAAAGTTCAAGATAAAGACTTTAAAGTGCCTGCTGCACTTCGCAGCTAGATTTTTTGATGATTTTGATGAAATCAGATGTTTCTAGTAGCTTTGTTATTCAAGGAAGGAGAGAACTGTGTGACCATTAAAAAGAAAAATCATAGCAAAATTTAAATTGGGTGTGTTTTGAGCATGACCGTATATATGCTGATGGGAAAAAAAAAAAAGCCTGGGCAGGGCTGTTATTTTAGATGAAAAAAAAGAGCCAAGGAGTCATGAAGACAGGTACTGATGGCCTCAGGGTTCAGGTGAAGCTATAAATCTTGGAGGGAGGAGGAACTTCTCACCCTAAGACATCAGGACAGGAAGAAAAGCTGTAAGAGGATGCCGATGCATTAATGGGATTGGAAAGCATGATATTCTCTGTGAAAGAGGAGACTAGGAATGTCTTTAATATAATAAAAATCCTAACCATAGGACAGTCAAAGAGAGAAATGATAGTGGGATGCTGCTGTGGGAAATGGTAGCCAGAAGTAATGATGGGCTAACCTGGGGGACGTGTGAAGAAGTGTGTGATGGATGGTATCAATACATAGAGAAGATACATAGGTATCAATACATAAGGAAGAAAGAAAACATACCCCAGGGGTCAAAGACTTCAAGGAACGTGGAGAAGGGTCCTGGAAATCAACAGATGACAGTGACTAAGGAGAGGATGGCAACATCAATGGAGAAGGCAGTCTTATAGTAGAGTGTTCCAACAATCGGCATAGAAGAGGTATTGAAACTCCTAAATCTATTATTTTGCTTCTGGATACTCTATTCAGTAGAATCTGAAGCAAATCATCACTATAGAAATAGCCTGCTGAGTAAAAGTAGAGTGATCTTTTTTCCTAGGAATAACCTTCCCTAGTATCCCTGCTGAACTACGGATGGAAAATGATAGGTATTTACGAAGGTGATTGTGTTAATATATAGACTACTTTGGACACTGCTAGGAATTATCAAAAGATTTACGGCTCCAACATCAGGCAAGGAAAACTTGAGTAACATAAGAACTTACTCTGAGCCAGTTAGGACGTGTCCGATTTCCATACTTTTTTCTTGCTCAAGGCAGAGGCGAAGTATGAATGAAAACACTTGTAAAGGTGGACTCTGTTTGGTGTTGTATACACACCTGTTTTCCATAATGAAACTAATAACTCCTGATAAAAAAGCCATTTTAGGAAGAACTGTAATACCGTATTGACACTAGCCATCTCAGCACAAACCAGCTCTTAAAGATATTCCGGAGGTGGTTCTTTCAAGGACCATAACAAACTGTGGTGTGAGTATCAGTAAGCAGCATAGTCTTTCCTGGGAGCTTATCAGAACTACAATACACCAGAATTTATGGGATTCAGCAAAAGCAGTTCTAGGAGGGAAATTCATAGCAATAAACATTTACATTAAGAGAACTTAAGTGCTCTGATAAACTACCCAACTTTACAACTCAAGGGACTAGGAGAAAAAAGAAAAAAAGCTTACATTAGTAGAAGGAAGGAAATAAAACGGTTGGAGAGGATGCTTTTTTCTGTTGACTAAACTCCTCTGTTGCCTACCTCATTATTATGCTCAGTTGGAGAAAAATAAAGCTTAAGCTTCAGATTATTGGTTTGCTTTACTTAAAGGAAAGTGTTGAGCAGGAGAAACCAAGTTCAAGACCATCACACTGCTGTGCTAGAACATATTATACAAGAAGATACATATTTAATGGTCCCAGTGATTCCCTTGAATCATATTTTGAATATATTTTTTTCCTCTAATTAAAGTTGAGCTCTTTGCTTTGGTAATTTTTTTAAAGTTTATGTGTGTGTCTATGTGAGTGTGTGTTTGTATTTTTCAATTTTTTTTATTCTGGGCCAAATGATGAGATACTTTTTGACCTACTGTTGCTTGGATTCTTGTAATGCTCAATAGATTCAACTGAGATTCAACCAACGCTCATTGTAGAGCACCTGCAATGGATCAAAAACACATTCATTTATGTGAATCCCATTAAATCGATGTGATAGGTTTTATTTATGCTGATGAATGGTTTTCCCAAAGTAGTTGGTAAACTAAGGAACCAGGAGTCCAGTGGCATTTTCACTACAGCAAATCCCACCAGGCAAAGGTTTCCATTACATAAGTCTTTAGGCCATTTGTGCTTTTTCAGCCTTAGAAGAATTTAAGAGTTTTGAAGGAATAATTTTTGGGGCACATAGTGAAACATAGTAAGTGTTCAGCAGCGTTTTTGAGGAGAGGGAATATGTGTGTGCATACACTCATATACACACCCTGCCCTGGGGGTGTGTGCCCGCTGGTGGCTAGTCAAAGAGGAATGTTGTAAGAAGTCTAGGAATTGTTTTTAAGAGTGATGCTTTTGCAACAGGAAGCATTTTTACTCATTCTTGTTCTATGTCTTTTTCTTTCTTTTAAACAAAGGAGAAATTGTTTACGGCAGCTCAGCTATATTTTGTAACACATCATTAAAGTGATCCAACCCAGGCTGTTCACAATAGCCCATTTTATTTTCTAGGTAGTAAAGGAATTTCTGATACATGGAAGCCAGAAGGGTTATGTTATTCTGCTGATTCGGTCAGGTTTTGGAGGGGACTTTTATACACACAGTTTTCCCCTAAGACAAAATTAGTATCTTTAAAAGCACATAAACTATAAAGAGAAATATCCTAAGACTCCAAATTAATGAGCAAATCTCATTATGTATTTCTCTCTCTCTCTCTATATCAGGGAACCTAAATTGTTGGTGGAAACAGATTAAATGGCAGTGATCATTTTAAAGAGCACTGCATACCTGGCTTAATTTTTCCAACATGTCACTCACTTTAATAGTATAGACCGTATTTTAAAAATGGTTTTAGTTGGGGGGGGATGAGTATTTCAAGTGTCATCTCTAAGTTCATTTTAAATGCAACTTTTGCATGCAATAATAAGGAACATACACTCAGACATTTACCATTAGCACTTCAACTCACATTTCCTGTCTCCAGTGTTTGAAAAAATATTGCAAATATACAGTACCTTGTGTACCTTCTTTTTTCTCTTCCTGCCAACAGATGGATTCTCCCTTCTGTTCCTAGACACCAGAGATGTCATCAGCTGTTATGAGAAAAGACAGGTTCCTAAATTCAGACTTTGAAGGAGAAAATCGTTTTACTTCACCTTTAGTAAGGATTTCATTTGTAAATGTTCCTGTCAATTGAAACATACCAAAGAAGACAATGATTGAACATTGCAGCAGAGCAATGTGGCAGAAGGAAATTAGGCAGTGGTAGAGACTAGAAATGCTGGGATTTGCCATCTGTGTAGACAGGAATCCTTTTACAATCATAAATCTCTCGCACAATTCCATCATTGGGTAAAGGTCACCTCCCTCTATATATTCAACCCAACCCTCTTTCCATTAGTAAGATGGAGCTCAATCACAAAATGAATGAGGATGTCTTGGAGTATGACAATTAAATTTCACAAAAGAAAGTGGATATAAAACGATAAAGCCTACTGTGTGTGTGTGTGTGTGTGTGTGTGTGTGAGAGAGAGAGAGAGAGAGAGAGAGAGAGAGAGAGGGGGAGAGAAAGGTTACTTAAATTTTTGTTTTTGTTCTTAACAGTCCCTGTCTTTCTATTTCCATTGATACATGAAAAACTTGAGGCAGAGAAAAAAGCCCACAGGGCGACAGGGGAGGGGCACAGCAGGAGCCTCTTAAAAATATAAATGGTGGATTAGAAACTTGACCTTCTGATTTTTGAAAGAAGAACATTATCCTCTTGAAATCTCCAGAATACTTGTCTGGTCCTTTTGTATTTCAACACACATACATAGTCACATTTAGTTTCTTTGGACTGTTACAGCTTATAGAATCTTTGAGAATCTTCCACAGTCTTTTTGATACATGGAGCGGATAAATACTTAAGTTATTCTGCACTTAATTAATTTTTTAGTGGTAAGATTTAGAATTTATCTCATTAAAATTCACCTAGTTTTATTAAGCTCAGTTGCTGTATGAGGCAACGAATTTATTGTTACTTCTAGTTTCATGGCACAAGCACAGTATAAGTTTACTAGGAGAGGGACAAATAAGCAGAGGAATAAATGAAATATTTTCACATTCGACATTCATATTGGGCCTTGAAGGATAATAGGGATTTTTAGAAATGAACATTACATGGAAGGTTACTTTTTTTTCTTATCCTGCTACACACTTTGTTTCTAGCTGCTCATTGCCTCCTTCTCCAATGCCCACATAATGGTCCTACTTGTGAGGCAAGAGAAAGAAAAACAAATTATTAACAACCCCACAATGATTCTAAAAGTTATCTCTATGATTTTACTTTATGTTGTAATCTCTAGGGAATTTGAGAAATTCAAAACAAAGGAAGTAAATTAATTTATGGACAAAAAGTCCTATTTACGAATGAGGGACTAACAGGTGCATGATGGTTAAAAAATAGATGCACTCAACAAGGGTGACAGCATCCATCCCACTGCTAACTTCTATCCAATTTTTTTGCAAAGTGTGGGGGTTTAGGCGAGAGTGTTGGTGTCAAGAAAAAGGGAGGTCAGGAGTTCCCATCGCGGCTCAGTGGAAACGAATCTGACTAGCATCCATGAGGACACAGGTTTGATCCCTTGCCTCGTTCAGTGGGTTAAGGATCGCACATTGCCGTGAGCTATGGTGCAGGCTGCAGATGTGGCTCAGATCTGGCATTGCTGTGGCTGTGGCATAAGCCAGTGGCTACAGTTCCGATTGGACCCCTAGCCTGAGAACCTCCATATGCTGCAAGTGCGGCCCTAAAAAGGCAAAAAAAAAAAGAAAAAGAAAAAAGCAAAAAAGAAAATGGGAGGTCATAATAACCTTTGGTGTCAGGACCAAGGGATGATAACTATCTTGCAAAATTTTCAGGCAGACCCAACAAAGAAGTATCCTGCTCCAAATGCCAATAACAACTTCATTGTGAAACAATGGTAGCGCTTGGATAATGTCTTTTAAAACTCAGAGAATGTGTGCCAGAGACGGAACTCAAACCCTGCCTCCATATTTCATAAAGTTTCACTTCTTGAACCTTTAAAATCCTTTATGTTTGTACCATGAGGCTTTTTATAAAAGTTGTGTGTAGATTTATTTTCAATTTCAGTTTTGCTTTTATTTTCCATGTTGCTCATTTGGCAATGTGTGCTAAACCAGCTGTGCTTCGTTCTACAGGTAGGAATTTAGACCTTATCAGAAACTGAGAGTGCTACAAGTTACTGTGTGTTTGGGCATGGAATTCCATTTTTTTTTTTTTTAGGGCACCTGTGGCATATGGAAGTTCCCAGGCTAGGAGTCTAATCCAAACCCAAACCACAGTCGCCAGCCTATGCCACAGCCACAGCAATGCCAGATCCAAGATGCCTCTGTGACCTACACCACAGCTCGCATCAACTCCCGATCCTTAACCACACTGAAGGAGGCAAGGCCAAGGAGGGAACCTGCATCCTCATGAATGCTAGTCAGATTCATTTCCTCTGACCCACGATGGGAACACCTCTTTTTTTTGAGGGGGGGGGACATGGGATTCTTCAAGAATATAAATAAATGCCATTTCACCTAGGAAACTGTAAGAGTTTTGGGGCAAGTCCATGTCTATTATTTTGTTATAACTTTGGTGCCAAGTACCATGACCTATAAGACGTAGGAACTTTGATTTTGAACTTAACTGTTTGACATAGGAATTTAACTGCTCATATGTGGGTTGGGAGGGCATTTTATTCATCAAGTGTAATTACTATCATATGCTACAATAGTATTATGTCAATAGAGAAAATATCCCTAGAATCAAGTTTTACAAAAAACATAAATGCTCAGGAAATCCTAAAAGTTCTGAAATACTTGGATTCTGCTTATTTCTTTAAAAAAATTTAAAAATGCACATAAATCTAGAAATAAAAGAATAAGTTTCCCCTATAAATATATATTTTGGTTAAAGATCATACATACAAGCATACTCTATACACTGATATTTATGGTTTGTTTGTCTGCCAAGAGTTTGAAGGGGAGCTGTATTTTGCTTGCTTTCTTTCCCTATTGATTAAGTTACTGGGTGACACTGGCCAAATTCCTCATTTTCCTCACAAATCAGTGTCTTTATCTCCACTACTACATCTTGGGAACCAGGCATATGGCAAGCTCTCCATGTAGATAGTAACAAAGAACATAATTTTTAGCAAAGGAGCAACTATACTTTCAATTCATTATCAATAATACATCTTTGAGTATTTTTAAGAAATTGGGGTTTACTGAATTCAGGTTGGTTGCTTTTTGGTTTTGTCCTCATGAGTTAACACACTGTCAGAACTGAAATAACTGAGTTGTTCAAGACTGATTTTTTTCAGGCAGTTCTTCTACCTGATGTTCAGTCCTTCTTTGTTTCCTTAGAAGATGACCTCAAGATTTCCACAGGGACACATGTAAGCTGAAGTCTTCAACTTGGGAAATACGTCACTTTGTTTCTCTGTCGATCTCCCATTAATCACCTATAGCGATGTTCCATTGGTCAAAGAGAAGCAAACAGTCAGCCTACCAGCAGATCAGTGCTATTCCAGGGGATAAAGAAATCATTCCATTCTTATTGAACTGCATCTTTAAATAATATGTTTTGGGCTTTCTTCTTTTTCTTCTCCTTCTCCTTATTCTTCTTCTTTTGTGTGTGATTTTGTTAGTTTATTTCTTTTTTCTTTTTCTTTTTTTTTGTCTTTTTGCCTTATCTAGGGCTACACCAGCAGCATATGGAGGTTCCCAGGCTAGAGGTCTAACAGGAGTTGTAGCCGCCGGCCTTCACCACAGCCACAGCAACGCGGGATCCGAGCCGCGTCTGCGACCTACACCACAGCTCACGGCAACGCCAAATCCTTAACCCACTGAGCTAGGCCAGGGATCAAACCTGCAACAGTGTGGTTCCTAGTCGGATTCGTTAACCACTGAGCCATGACGGGAACTCCTGTTAGTTTATTTTAGATTGGTATGGCTTAAGAGAAAAAACACAGGGGTACCTGAGGCTATTTTTAAAGAACTAACACGGATAAAATTAATTTTAATAGGGGAAAACAGTGATGAGAGAAAAGACAATAAACGTAATGATATCTTGATCCCCTGGGATAGCTCTGCTTTAACTGCAGTAGAAAAAGCCAGTAAAGGTAAGAATGGTAGGGAGCTAGAGAAAATGCTTCTCATCTGTGATGTCCTGGGCTGTTAGAGCTCGGTTTCGTCGAAGAAAGTAACAGCTGAATTATTCAAAGCGGTATTATTTCCCATGAAATTTTGATTAAGGCCCCCACTCCACTTGTATGGAAACTCACCAGGGCCATTCAGCTATAACTACCAGAAGAAACTTTCCCATTTTTATACTCAAAGCCAGGCACTGTAGCTGAGAAAATTTTCTTCTAAGTAATTATGAACTCTGGGCATTCAAAGTCTCAGTACAGTATTTATTATATTCCTGCTTTTTTTAAAACAAAACTCTATGCACTGGGTATTTATAGACTTTAACATATACTAATTCATTTTAATGTATATTAAAATAGTGAACCAAAATATCTCTAAACTGCATTTGCCCATTCTCCTTTGTATTCCATATTAATATCTGCTAAGGGTTTGAATGAAAAATATTATATGTACATCTACTGGTACAGCTAGTAGCCAAGGTGGCATATTTATTTCAGGCAACTTCTGACCCTACATGAAGTGTGATGGGTCTATGTGCTAAAAACTTTGTACATCATGGTTTGTGCCCGGCTGGTGGTGAGGGGTGATCACTCGTTATGTGAATAACCCCATTTTCAAACAGAGAATGATGGCTAGAACTAAGAAGGGAAGAGCAATTACCCTCAAATTAGGACCATCAGGAAATCATAATCCCAAGTCCTGTGCAATAGAAAGAGAAAATATTTTGGAGGTAGGAAGAAAAGGCTACATATGAGAATGCAGGTTAACTCTGAGCCTAGGGTAATAAGATTCATTCCTAAAGATGAAAGTTAATACTAAATACAAACTTTCCCTACTTTAAAATTCCACCTCCAGGTGGCCTGGAGTGAAAAGATTCTTTGGAATAATTATGAACTCTGGGCAGCATTCAAAGTATCAGTGAAGTATTTATTATATCCCTGTTTAAAAAACAACAATAACTCTATGCACTGAGTATTTCAATTAGACCTTAAAAATACACTAAATTCATTTTAATGTATATTAAAATGTTGAATCCAAACACCTCTAAGTTGTACATTCATTGACTCTCTTTTTTATTCCATATTTATGTATGCTAAGGGTTTGAATTCGAAATATTATATGTACATCTACTAGTACAGCTAACTGTTTTACAAATATTTAACTAAATCCTACATCTATTTATGTTCATCAAACATAATGTAAGAAGATGAAAGGTACCTATCATTGGATATATAACAGGGCTGAGCAACGAGTCACTTTATGTTAGCCCGAATCCCTGGCCATCATTAGAACTCCTCAGTTATGTTCACTTGAACCATATGATGTGGCCGCCTTCGCCAATGATGAATCCACACACAAGCATTACAAATCACTTTGAGCAAGGGTCCATTATGGCTACTTCAGAGAAATTTCCAATAAAAAAAAGTGCTTTGTCCTTGATCTTAAGATAATTAGAAAGTGCAGAGATTTTAGAAACATCCAACTAACAAGATATCCAATTTGGGATAAAATACGAATTTATCCATTTCCTTCTCTAATTAAAAACAAATGGGGAGTTTTCATTGTGGCTCAGCAGGTTAAGAATCTGACTAGTATCTGTGAAGATGCGGGTTCAATCCCTGGCCTTCTTCAGTGGGTGAAGAATCCAACATTGTGGTGATCTGTGGTGTAAGCTGCAGACACAGCTCGAACCTGTTCCTGTGACTGCAGCTTTGATTCATCCCCTGGCCCAGGGAGTTCCATATGCCACAGGTTTGGTCCTAAAAAGCAAAATAAACAAACAAATAAAACAAAAATTAATGTTCAACGACTAATACTTTTGAGTATTTGGCTAACTTTTCATAAAATATTTGGGTTAAATTTCCCTTTGCTATTTAAAAAAAAAAAGTGTTTCCTTTTCAACCACCAACTCCTTAATTAACACCCTGATAACTTTAAGCCTCTACTTCAAAACATAATTCCTACCTGAGCCTATTTCTTCTCTCACATCAAGCTATCTTAAAAACCACTTCCAACAGAATGTCTCATTTGTTAAAAAAAAAATTCTAAAGTACCGTTACCTGTTGAAATAAAAAAGGCAGAATACAGAAAAGAATAGTAAAGAAGATGTAATCACCCCAAATTTCACATCAAGGACACCCATAGCTAATAGTTAGTTTACTTCTGTTCAAATTTCTCTAAGAATAAATCAACACAGAAATTCTACAAAATTGAGATTGACTTGAGTATATTGCAATCCAATTTGTCTTAACAATAAAGTACATTTTTCATGTTAACTATCATTTAAGATATGTTGTAATGGCTTTGAATTATTCCAGGATACAGATAGACTTAAGTTGCTTCACAAATACCTCACTGTTTAAACATAGAAATCATTTTCAAATTTTTACAACTATAAAGGACACAGCAATAATCACACATACATGCATATATGTGTGCATGTATATATATATATATATCTATATATGGCTAATCTTTTTTTGAGGGGTAAGTTCTTTGATGTAGAACTATTAGGTCTAAAAGATTATGAACATTTTAAAAGTTTTTATCTAGTGGCTACATTGCCTCCAGAAGTTCCTCTATATTTCACACAGATAATGTTTCTCACAGTTGCTATTATGCATAGATGGGATACCATTTGGTTTTCCAAACTGGATTGCTCCTGAGGATAAAACACTACTGTCTATACCTCTGGTGATATCTCTTACTAATTACAGTCACGATACACTTATCTCACATAAAGAGTATACAGTTAATCAGTTTTTCTCCTAACAGTGCTTGCAAAGCTTTACCATTTTCCAGACAATATCCCCTCTTTTTCTAATAATAAGGAATTAATCTCCAAACTTGCTAACATAAATCTGCTTTAGGAAGAAATATTTTAACATAATTCTTTAAGACAGAGATAGTTTACTTAACACATAAACTGGTCTAAGAATGTTGTATGGAACACATTTAAACTGTGCCCCATGTTTGGATGAGGCCAGAGAACAATGTTTTGCTTGGAGTTCTTTTGCCCAAAATCCGAATCGAGAAAACGGATACATCTGTTTGGATCTTGCACTTCGAGGCCACTTCCTAATGTTTTGAAGAGCTCCCATTTATGAACTTTATTGCCTTCAAAGTATTTCTCTGCACTATAACTCTATTTGTAAAGGTAGTTAGAGGGCAAGGTGGCCACTAGACCAGTAGGGCTGAAAATCTGGTGAAGACATAATGTACAAAGGAAACACATTCACACCCCTCCTGTACCACCCAGCACCATCCAGCAGGTCTCCTCCTCCTAAGGTGAGTAAAATAAATTTTAACTGCGTTATATTTTATGTACAAAGTATATTTATTTACTTCCAAATTACTGTTGACTACTTAGATTAACTAGTTCAAGTGAAATATTTTCCTATAAGCAAAAATTCCGTGATGAAATTAAGAGAAGTATGTTTTCCTTAAAAGCTTTTTGACATAGCAGTGAGGTATTCAGAAGCAAATTAAAGTCATTAAGGAAGGACTGACATATAGAATTGGGTTGGAAAAAGGAAGATTTCAAAATAGCATCACCTTAAAGAAGATAACGGTATATATATATACAATGGAATACTACTCAGCCATAATAAAAAAATGAAACAATGCCATTTGCAGCAATATGGATAGATCTAGAGAATGTTATACTAAGTGAAGTAAATTAGAAAGAGAGACACAAATATCATTTGCTATCACTTACGGGTGGGATTTTAAATACGACACAAATGAACTTATTTGCAAAACAGAAACAGACTTACAGACCTAGAGAACAGACGTGGTTGCCAAGGGGAGGATGCATAGGGAAGGGAAGGATTAGGAGTCTGGGATTAGCAGATGCAAACTATTCCACCTAGAATGTATAAACAACAAGGTCCTACTGTACAGCACAGGGAACGCCACTCAATATCCTGTGATAAAGCATAATGGAAAAAAATATAAAACTGAACCACCCGGCTGTACAGAATAAGTTAGCACAACTCTGTAAATCAGTTATACTTCAATAGGATAAATTTTTTAAAAATCTCCCTCATGATAATAAATGTATATATTTTATGTGTTATGTTTTTAACCTGAAAGCATATAAAATAAACACAAATTTCAAAGTAGTAACCAATGTTTTACTCTAGGCACCTATACCTTCGTTCAAAGAATATTGTTGCCAGATTTTGCCTAAATTATATAGGCAAAGAGAACTTCACTTGCAGTCCTGAAGGTAGATCACCCAGCTATGAAAATGTGACATCCATTAGGTGGCCTTTAGTGACACATGGGACCCAGGCCAAATAGTCTGGTTGCAACCAAATTATTTTCTTTCTTAAAGTTTCTCATACTAAAATGTTCAAAATAATTATTCCATGTTTTAGCAAAGATTTACTGACACTCTTAGTCAACAATCTTATGGTATAGGAAAAAATAAGTGCTTTATTCCCATGCTAATCTCCCATGAAAGTGTGTAAATTTACAGATTCAATATCCATCTGGGGCTTCTCATATTTGCTGTTGTTCTGGATGTTAGGAAGAATTACTTCTAAGTGCACAGATGCACAGACGTAGTCTGAGGGTAGACTTTTTCTAGAACAGATTGAAGGGAATTAAAAGCATTGTCTCTCCTGATAAAAATATCAAAGCTTCTTTTATACATAAATAGTGATGATTAACAGTGATCACATTTCTCAGCTAAGATACATGATGTATAAAAGCAATATTTGAAATTTCTGAAGTTTGAGGCAATAATGAAACATTTCAAGAATATTATTAGATTCTTTTAAAATAAAAACAGAGACAGAATTATTTGGTCATTTTGCTTAGTCCAGTGCATATTTTAAATAAACTCAGTCCATTTTGAGGAATTTAAAAAGTCATCTGCTTCTTTTCCAAATGTGAATTTATTAGTTTTAGTTCTTAGAAATCACAAAGGATGAGAAGACCTTTACAGCCAATATCAAAACAAAACAGGAATTTTGACACTATCTTCATTTTTAAATACTATTTAATTGATTGCCAACAATTAACCAGGTAATATTAAATAAAGCAAGCTTAATTTTAGATCACCAGATTAAAAAAAAAAAAACGATAAAGTTGCAAATACTTTTAAGGCAAAATGTGGATTAGGTTGAGTAGAAGTAGGAAATAATCTGATATTTTAGTCCTGGGTCTTCACTAAATCCAAAGGTAGTCTAGATTTTTGAAAAGTAAGGGGTGATTAACTACGGTTTGTTAATAATTATTTTGCAATGGGCAGTAAGTTAGGTGGTTTGTGTATTATCCCATGATTTACAATGATTTAATAATAAAGTTATTAGACCATGTATGAGATGCCTATTGCTGTTGTGCCAAATCACCAAAATTTAGTGGATTAAAACTAGGAAAATGAGTTAAATTATAGTTCTGGAAGTCAGGGGTCCAAAGGGGTCTCAACTGGTCTATGGTCAAGGTGCTGGCAGGGCTGCACTTCTTCTGGAAGCTGCAGGAGACAATCTTTGGCTTGCCTTTTCCAGTTCCCACCAGCTCTTCTCATTCCTTGACTCCCCCTTGAAAGGCAGCACTCACATCACTCCCAAGTTCTCTTCTGTTGTCATCCCCTCCCTTAAATCTGACTCACCTATCACCCTGTTTCACTTAGAAAGCCTTGGTCACGATCTGCAAGATTCCTTTTGCCACTTAAAATAATATTGAAATAAATTCTAGGAAGTAGGCCATGGAATTTTTGGAGAGCCATTTTTCTCATATGTCAAATTTTTTTTCTTTCTTTTTTTTTGGGGGGGGTCACACCCATGGCATATGGGGTTTCCCAGGCTAGGGGTCAAATCGGAGCTGCAGGTGCCAGCCTGCACCACAGCCACAACATGGGATCCAAGCCTTGTCTGTGACCTACACCACAGCGCACAGCAATACCGGATCCGTAACCCACTGAGTAAGACAGGGATCGAATCCTCATCCTCCTGGACCTAGTCGGGTTTGTTAACCACTGAGCCATGACGGGAACTCCCTCAAATGTTTTTCTTATTATGAACAAAAAACATACATCTATTGTTGGGTTTCTCTCAAAATGGGATTTTTTTTTTTTTTTGTCTTTTGTCCTTTTATGGCTGCACCCACGGCATATGGAGGTTCCCAGGCTAGAGGGCTAATTGGAGCTACATCACAACCACAGCAACAGCAGATCTGAGCCGCGTCTGTGACCTACACCACAGCTCACAGTAATGCTGGATCCTTAACCCACTGAGCGAGGCCAGGGATCGAACTCGCAACCTCATGGTTCCTAGTCGGGTTTGTTTCTGCTCTGCCACGATGGGAACTCTCCCCAGATATTTTGAATTTTTTATAACTGACTGCCATTTACAACCAACTTGAAGAATGTAAAGGAAACATTAGCAATACAGTGTAATATAAATGGGTCATTTGAAAGCTAAATTGCCACAATGAGGGTATGGGTATACATACATTACTGATAACAAGTTGGAGAGGCATAACATTCCAGTAACCTTTGACATATCACTTCATTCTGGAAATTTTGACCTTTGATGGTGCCCCCTTCTCACTCCAGGAAAGAGAAAAAAGAAAGGAAGGTTTGCACATTTGCCACAGCAAACTGGATTAAAAATTGCCTTGGGAACAATAGTCAGTTAAGAGTGCTGAAGGTTGGCATGCCTCTCCTATTGGTCTTGAATGATCACCATGGGGTGTTTTGCTCTAACTGTCCTAAAGGGTAAATCAGAGTTTATCAGTCTCATTAATCCAGGCTTCCACTGGGGTCTGGGTGAAAAGGTTTAGAATGTGATCAGTATGCAGCTTTCATGACCTTTCTTTTGAGTAAGGATCTTAGCAAGGGAGAGAGACCTCATGTAAGTCTCAGCCTCCACAGGAGGTGGTTTGTTCATTCCTGTACGGGGATGAAAGGAACCATATCGAAGTCAATTCAGCCGAGATGGTGAAAAGGTTACCGGCACTGTATTCTCATGTCAGGTGTTCTCAATGCAGACTAACTGTGTCCGGCTTTAATTTTCTGCTCCTCAATCTATTTCAAGTCATGAAATTTATTTATTTATTTATTTATTTATTTTTGTCTTTTTGCCTTTATGTAGAGACGCACCTGTGGCATATGGAGGTTCCCAGGCTAGGGGTCTAACAGGAGCTGTAGCCGCCGGCCTTCGCCACAGCCACAGCAACGCGGGATCCGAGCCACATCTGCAACCTACACCACAGCTCACGGCAACGCCGGATCCTTAACCCACTGAGCAAGGCCAGGTATCAAACCCGCAACCTCATGGTTCTTAGTCGGATTCGTTAACCACTGAGCCACGAAGGGAACTCCAAGTCATGAAATTTATTAACAAGGATGGCATATATCTTTATCATTTCCCTCTAAAATAGTCCCCATCAGTCGTCAAAGAGGAAGGATTGGCATTACATGACTATTTAATGTCTTTAATTCACTAGAAGTGCCTTTATTTTTATACTTGGCATCTTTATTGAGCTATACAGTAAAAAAGGAGAGGGGAAAATCCAAGTCTTGGTTGGGTATATTTGAGGGTCAGATATGTAGAATATAATTAAGGTGTCTTTTGCAACTTTCTTTCATCTGTCCCTGACACCACCATAGCTTAAAAGAATAAATTCTTAATTCTGGTGAAGGAGAGTCCAAGAATCTAGAATGCTATAGAAATAAAAACGATTGGGTTGAGGAGGACTGTAAGCCAATTATTTTCTGTCTGTGCTTTTGGTGCTTCATGAAACCATAAGGTAAGAGGTAAAATGGTCACATCATATGTGAACTCTTGGAACCTCTGGGAGTTTTGGCAAGGTTTAGCATCAGATGGGGCTGAGAAAATATGCCATGAAGCTGTTACCCTGAATATAGGTCTTACTCCTCAGGAAATCAGTAGGAATGATACCTGTGATCAAGTTGACCTTCTTATGATTGCATTTGCATCCATAGGAGACCTATATGCACATGTTGCTCATTCTTCTATTTTACTCTAATGTTAACAAGAACTGTGGTTATCTGACTTCACATCAGCTGGGGCAAACCAACAGGCCTTATCATGTTATAACCATTGAATGCTATTGTGTTTTCTTTGACTGAACACACACACACACACACACACACACCTAATTTTGAAGCATGGTATCTAAGTGATTATCAGATCGAGTGCTTTATGTCTCATTAATGCCTAAATTATACTAAATGATGACCATAAAATATAGAGGGGGTCATTCTTATTTCCTAACAGTTCACAATCTAAAGAGAAAAAAATCTTGTTACATTCTTATATTCTCTTACACACATTAAATGTTTATTTATTTTAAGAAAGTTGTGATGAATGAGATGTTTAATGAAAAATATAAACAGTACATCAACAAAATCACCCAATCCTGCAATCTTTCATGACCTTAACTAGTCTTGATTTGTGATTTTTGCATGCTTGTTGTTCATAACTCTCTGTTAACAACATCAATTTTATTTTGAAATTGCTTCTATTCCATTTTTGCAGTTCCTTTAGGAACACCTAACACTCAAACTCCACAAAGGTTTTGTGAGCCTCAGGTCTGGGCAACCTGTTTCATCCACTCTCTGACTATAGTAACAGATTCAGTAATAGACTCAGTAATAAATGTTCTTGCCCACTGGCCCTGAAGAAGACGAATGGGTAGTGGGTACATGTCAATAAGATTTTTTTTTTTAATTACTGGGTAAGAGGCAGCAGTGCGTTGGTAAACCAGAGATAGAGTGGTAGGGGCTGGTGGTTAGTGCAGAGATGAGAAGTCTTGATTTGCAGTGTTTGATGATTACCCAAAGAGTAAATACTCCCAATTTGGAAGATTTCAAGCTACCTAATTGGTACCACCAACTACAAAGTTTTCTTTATGGTCCTCTAAATCAAATGGTCAATATCATGCTCTGAGAAATAAGGTTTGCTGTCCTCTTAGGCCATTATATTCATATATTATTCATAACACCTCTTTGCATGCAGAACCTTCTAAGTGAAATGTTTTTGCCCACTAGCCCTGAGGAAGAGGCAGCCCTGTATAAAACAAAGGCATCTCCCCCCCTTCCCATACATTGACCGGGCAGGAAAGGGTACTGACCAATGGTGGTCAACCTAGACCTTTATAGAAACTCTGATATGGCAAGCTAGCCCAATGCAGTTCACTTTATCTGGGCTTTTAATGGCGAAAAGAAAATTAAACAATTGGTAGCCATTGCTGAAGGTCAAAAGAGACATAAAGAGAGAAGCTATGAGGCAGGGTTGTGGCTTTAAGGTAGCAAAGATGGCAAACTGAAGCTATAAAAGAATAGAAAGTCAGATAAAAAAAGATATTAAAATACAGAGTCTCCTTTACCCTGGGATATACAGATAGACCAGCTGGTTCCTAGAGTTGCATCATTTCCTGCTGACACTCTTGTTCCAGATCTGGACCACATATTTTCTTAAGAGAAGCTCTTCTTTTGCTGAGACCACTTGAGTGAGACTGTCTACTTTTAATCATAAGACTTTAAGTAACATATAAATTTTTACCAGGAATGAAGTGTAAGCAAGTGGAAATGATGGGGTAATTGGAACTACCTAGGGCATTGCAGTGGCTGTGATACAGCTAATAAAGTCCTGATCTGTGATTGCTGGAGAAGAGGAGTATTAGGACTCTACCTAACACAAGAAGTTAGGCAGCAATCTAATACCCTTGGAGTTACTAGTTCCACTAAGTGTCTTACCATCCAAAAATAAACAGCCTTGGGAGTTCTCGTTGTGGCTCAGATGTAATGAACCTAACTAGTATCCATGAGGATGCAGGTTTGATCCCTGGCCTCACTGAGTGGGTTAAGGATCTGGCATTACCGTGAGCTGTGGTGTAGGTCACAGATGTGGCTCGGATCCCGCATTTCTGTGGCTGCGGCATAGAGTGGCAGCTGTAGCTCCAATTGGACCCCTAGCCCAGGAACTTCCATATGCTTCAGGTATGGCACTTAAAAGACAAAAACAAACAACAACAACAAAAACAAAAAACAAAACATCCTTAGAGTGCCGACCTTGAGATTTACATGTTTCAAGGTTAGCAAACTGCCCTAGAAAATGAACTGTTTGTTCAGGAACAGAACAAAAGGATGGTTACATAGTTCCAGGGCATAGAGAAGTGAAAGTTTCTTCTCATTTCTCTCCTTTATGAAAGTTAGCTATTATGACAGTTCTAAGTTTTTTTACTGTTATTTTATGAGCGTTTCAGTGGTAAGTGTGTAATTTACAGATGCAGAGAGGATACAAATAAAAACTGAATGTAGTTCAATAGAATTCTAAAATAACAGCTGACAGCCCATGATCCAAGTGCTCTTTGAAGTACTCTAGATACACTGATTCACTTAATCCTCCCAAGACTTAAAGGATGGGTGATAGCATTCTCACTTTGTAGATTATACGAGATGGAGAAACAAGCAGATTAATGTAATTGTCCATATATTAAAAAGCAGAGCCAGATTTCTTAGTCTAGCTTCAGATCAATGGTCTCAACCATTACCCAGTAGACTCCATCATCAAGCGGTTTTTGATATGACCTTTTGATGCTGTCTGTAGAGGCCGCAGGTGGAATAGACACAAAATTAACGACATTCAATTTGCAAGATGTTAGCGTAAGGACAATGCCTGTGATGTGTGATGGATGGAATGTGTTAGGTGGGGGCAAGTTTACAATTGTGTGGGCAGGCTGTAGGCATTTTCTCTACTAGGTAGCAAGAGCTAAACCATATTAGACAACTAAGAACCTTGTTCACCATGGATGCATTCCTTACGGGGATAAACTGCCTCCCCCAAATCATACTGCACAGTCTTTCATCTTCTTAAGTCATCCCCGACTGGACTCAGGGGCAGTTGATCCAAAAGCCGATGAGGAAACTGTGCTGTAGCCTGACTCACAAAAGATGAGCTCAGTAAGTGAGATTCTATGAACTCAGAAATTCTAGGGGAATGAGTCATGTAGCAGGAGGAACCAAAGTTAAATGTTATAGAAATCTGCTGGAAAGACAATAATGGACTTTGCCAAAGTTATGAGGTAACAGAAACTATGAGTAAGCAGAGCAATTAGGTAGAGAAAAAAATACAAAATAAAGGGTAAGGAAACTACTTTTTTTCATAGGACATTAAAAGTAGGCATATGGAGAGTATTTGTGTCAGGCTGATGGCACATTGCTGCTGAGGTTTTTATCATGCACTGTGCTTCCAGAAATACCTTTCATTTTGAGACTCCTTTAGAAGGTAGCCATGCCAATAGATCCTATTCCTTTTTACTAGAATCTGTTTTTCTTTTCTTTTTCCTTGTAAATGAGATATACTGCCTAATACAATAAAGATAAGTTCAGAATTGTTCAGAACTCACTTTTACTGTCCTAGGCAGTAGGTTTTTGGTAGCTATTCCTTCATAGATTTTCCAGCTTAATTTAGTAATTCACCCTTGGATTCAGTTGGTGACACCTTGGGCATTTCTGGTACTGGCATGTGGCAGTATATTTAAAGAAGCATTCTTTGTTATCCACTACTATGAATGTATCTGAATATCAAAGAACACAAAGCTAGCCAAATTAGAGTAATTTTTAGCTGTAGAAATAATAAAAGAAATATGTCTCTTGCCTGAACTCGAATGGAGTTGAAAGAGAAACAATTCTCATAAGAATCTATTTTTGAAGAAACTGGAAAAATATTTGGACTGATTTTAATCTTTTCCTTAATTCCAACTTCTCCACAGTAAATTAAGTAATTAAGCAGGAGCATTCATCTATGTTGTCAAAACTAATGCAATTGGTGTCTTATTTTTCTTACTGCTTCAGATGAATTTTCTAAATACCACTACACTGTATTATATACTAAATTCTTTGTTCACCCTGACTTTTCTCCTTTTAGGAAGCTACACCCATGACATTCTCTCTAGATATTTTTTTACCTCTGGCAGTTAGTTGGTTGTCCACAGCATTTCTTCAGTTACCATACTAATCACATCTAACCATATCATCTGGAATTTGCCTTCATTCTGTTTTAGAGTTCGTAATGAACAGAAATCTAGTTTAATAAACACACATATGTTAGGAGTTCTAACCTTCATGCACGATAGTTGAAAATTTATGAAACAATTTTAAATCAAATATTATATATTTTTCCTACTGATAACTTTTGAAATGACATGCCATTTATTACTATTTCCTTTCCAGGTTTGCTACTGAGAATGGTTTCTATTGCAATTGACAGAAGCCCCAGTTCAAGTGGGCAAAACAGTAATGCAAATATTGGGTGGCTGAAAACGTCCAGTGGTAGATCTGGCTTTAGGCAGTTTGACTGGGATTCTGTATCCCTTACTCTGGAATTTCTGGGTCTGTCCTTCAAATGTTGGCTTTCAATGCAGTTGAGGTTGCCACATGACAACAACAACAAAAAACTCCCGCAGTCAAATAAAGGCCTCACATCTGCTAAATGGACCATCTGCTTGACCTAACCAAAAAGCTTCCTTCCCCTAACTGTTGCTGAAGTCCTAGACCCTGCTTTGACAAGATTAATTTACATCGTGTGGGCTCATAAAAGAGTCATTAAAATATATTTCTACAAGAGTGCCCACTGTGTCTCAGCAGTAATGAACCTGACTAGTATCCATGAGGACGTGGGCTCGATCCCTGGCCTTTCTCAGTGGGTTAGGGATCTGGCGTTGCCTTGAGCTGTGGTGTAGATTGCAGACATGGCTTGGATTCTGAGTTGCTGTGTCTGTGGTGTTGGCCAGCAGCTGCAGCTCCTATTAGACCCCTGGCCTGGGAAATTCCATATGCCGTGGGTGCAGCACTAAGACAAAAAAAAAAAAAAAAAAAAAGGCAAAAAATATTTCTACATAGTTTAGGCACTGAATCAGTAATTGTAAATACTGGATGGGTTCAAGCTAAACTGATGAAGCTAATCACCCCTGGAGATGGAGCAAAGGAGGATGATCCTAACCGAATTGCATGGCTGGTACCCCGTGAAAGAAGGATAGTGATACGATGAAATTGCTACTTCTACCAGGTACACTAAGATGAGTGAGGAGAAAACCAAAAATATGGAATCTGATAAGATGGTTTGACTTTCTCTTCCCCACCTGGAAGTTGTAAGACCCTGGGGAAGTCACTTCACATTCTTAAAACTCTATTTTTTCACTCATGGAACAAGAATAGTACTAATATCTATATCTTGAAAAGGAAATAACAAATGCCTGATGTAAAAGGAAAAACAAAAACAAACCTTGTGTGTTTCTTCTCTGCCCTCACACTCTTCCCACCCTTCATTTTACTTCTGACACTGGATATGGGGGGTTCCCATACATCAATCAATTCTTCATGACACCAGCTGGTTGTCCTATGATTCAATTGAATTCTGACACTATCTTCCCGTAGTTAGCATTAACCTACAAGTACGTTCTCAGTCCCACAGGACTGACCCCACTGCAGATGCCAATTGTAAGCCCCAGGGTAACAACTATGCTTCCAATTGACTCTAAATCAGAGTCCCCACAACTCCTTCTTTAGATTCAATAATTTGCTAGAATAGCTCAAAGAACTTTGGGAAACCTTTATACTCACTGGCTTATTACAAAGGATATAACAAAGGTATAAATGAATAGCCCCGTAGAGAGATACACAGAGCAAGACAGGTGGAAAGGGAGGGGAGCTTCCCTGTTCACTTTGGAAATACCACTTTCCCAGCATCTCCATGGGTTCACCAACCTGGGAACTCTTTGAACTTTTCATACTATCAAGATTTCTAGGAGCCCTCGTCACTCAGCCATGGTGGGTTATGAACTCAATCTCAAGACCCTCTTCCTTTCACTAAAGATGGAGGATGGGGCTGAAAGTTCCAAGCTTTTACATCCTGAAGTTATTCAAGGGCCCATCAAGAGTTGCCTCATTAGAACTAAAGACACTCCTACCACCCCGGAAGTCCCAAGAATTTGGCTCTGTGTCAGGAACCAGGCTCAAAGAACAAATATTAGAATAAAAGATGTTCCTAGTGCTTTTATCACTTGGGAAATTACAAGGCTTTTAAGGGCTCTGTGCTAGGAACCAGGGGCAGAGATCAATATATGTATTTCCTACTTCTTATCTGCCAAGTAATTTTGTAAACCACTGTGTGCAATAAAACTTTGTTAGCTTACTATGGTTGAGGAGGTGGCTATTATTATTATTATTATTATTATTATTATTATTATTATTATTATTTAAAAGAAGATTTTTTAACTTAAAGATATATAACTACATCATACATTTAATAAGAACTCTAAAGCTTTAAGAATTTTTCCTAAATGAATCAAGTACTTGTGTAAACATTCAATTGCACCCGGCTTTTCTACTGTGTTTTGGAACACAGTGCAGAAATTTATAATAGCAATTATTGAAATATAGATGATTCTGTCATCAAAATACTTGGAAAATGTTAAATTAAACAAAAGTAAATTGGTTTCATTGCCATAAGACTTTTCAGAATCTTTAATATACCAATATTAAATGAGAATCTTTAAAAGAGATTTATATTATTGCAGGATTTGTCATATAAATCCCATCATAAAATTATTGAGGAGAAATGAAACATTAGAAAAGTATTTCTCTGCTGAGGTCATTTTTACACCCCCTTCCCCAGGCGACATTTGGCAATGTCTGGAGACTTTTAATTGCCACAAATGGGTGTGTGCTATTGTCATCCGGTGGGTGGGTATTGTTTGCTAAACCTCAAACAATGCAGAGGACAGCCCTCCAGCACAGATAATGACCCAGTCCCAAATGTCAACAGTGCCCCCCAGTAAAGAAAGCCTCCTTTAGACTAAACTTGTACGAAATTAGTATTAGTAAACACTAATTTGAATGATTGATGATAGATTTTTTTTAACTCCAAAGACATTATAATTGACTGATTTCCAAGTGGCTCACCATTTACTTGACCTTGTAAATGAAAAATATTGCCTGCCATATCAGTAAACAAAGGCTACTGCAGCCATCAAGCCACTGCTAGCACCCCCCAATGCTGCAGCCTGAGAAGACTCAGGATGGGAAAGAAGAGGGTACCGGCCCTAGGTAAGTAAGGTGAATAGCAAAGAAATGACTTCAGCGAGCCCGGACACTGCATCTTCCTATACACAGCAAAGTGTTAAATTCATTAACTTCAGATGTCTGGTTTTTCTTTCATTAATGGTAATCCTTCGAAGTTCCAACTACCTGGTCTTTGCTGCAAAAACTCCTCTAAGTCCTGACCCCTCCCTTACCCTTTGGGAGCAGTCCTTCATATCTGAGAGGCTGCATCCCAGGCTTAAGTCCTCAGTTTTTATCCACTAAATAAAAAATAATTCTCAACTTTCAGGCTGTACTTTCTTTTCAGTCGACAACCTGTGTTCAACGTGAGGATGTATACCCCTAGTAGCATAAGTCTACCAAAACAAGTAAATGACAACACCCCAAAACAACATTAAAATCCCGTGACAGCTCAGCCTTTGTCTTCATCTTTCCAAAGTCAAATCACATGGAGAAACTAAGGTTAAAAGAATAATTTTACATAAGGGACAGAAAGCCTAAGGGCTTAACCGACTTAAATGCCAGAATCAGCTCTGCCTGTAACTGGTCACAGCTTTTTCCATCAGTATATTGTCTTAATGTTGGAATTCCTAGAGCGTCAGCCAGATCTAACTGGTGAACATTTTAAGGACGCTGCTTATCCTTATCTCACATTACAAAGTAGAAAGGTAAGTATATGTCAGATAAGATTCTTCGCCACTCTCATTTCTCTCTTTTTTTTTCTCTTTTCTTTTTTCCTAGAAGAATAACATGGTGAGCGGTGAGAGTAGGTCAAGTGAGGCAAATAGGAAGTAGCTTATTAACAGGGCACAGCCCAGGACTGTAGTGGAAATTCCCCAACACTGTAATTGGTAAGACAAAGGTATCTGGCTCAGATTTATGTAATCTGCCGTATCCAGCTTTTGTTTGCAAAAGGACCTGAAAGGACAACAGTGATGTAATGTTACTTTCCTCATCTAGAGTATCTCTTGACTTTCTAAAGCTTATGTGGGCTGGTAGGCTCAGTCTCAGGGGACCAGGAGAGAAAATCCCCATCATTTGTTTTAATTAGCCTAGTTTCCGTATCTATTTATAAAGATATAGATATCTATTTTTATATCTATGCATCCATCTAGCTAGCTATCATCTTCATTCCAAAAAAGGGAAAAATATAGGATAAAATTATTATAAAACAGCATGTCAGTTTCATTTCTAATGCACATTCTGTTTTTCTTCAATATCTGGACATCTTTGCAGATGAAGTTCTTCTAACTCAGAAACAACTGGTCTAAATAGGAATCTGAAAAAGCCATTATAAGTGTCCTATTTCCTCATGTTTTCAGAATTTGGAGACACATTGCAGTGTATATATCATCTCACCTTATCATAGAAGTTAAGTCCAATAATCAGTCTTAAAGATTTGGCAAGCCAACAGGAACCAGATTTCTTCCCTTTTGACTTTTGAGAAGAAGCATTTGAGATAGTGGGGAAAGCTGGGTCTGGAATCAGATATAATACTAATACCAGCTCTGAGAATTGTTACAAGGCACTGTGACAACTTACTGACATGTAATTTTTATGGCATTAGAGGAGCTAGACAACACTGTGGTCTCCATTTTATTGATAAGAAAACTGAGCCAGCTGACTCAAGGTTACACACTGAGGAAGTGGTAGAGGTTGGTATTCAAATCTAAGCCTCTATGATTCTATTTGGAATTTGGAACCACTAAGCTGACCTGGATTTGCATTCCAGTGGCCCCACTTTCATGGCACTACTTTCACAAATTACACTTTCCCTTTCAACATTTTCTTCCTCGTTCACAGGAAAGGATACAATGCTTACTATTCTAAATGGTTATTTTAAAGATAAAATAAGATCATGTTTGCGCAATCACCAACATAAAGCATGTGTTTAATAACTATTCACTTCCCAATTCTTACAACTCAATCAAAATGAGAAACTGACACATAGAAAACAATTAGCAGTTAATAGAATGGTTCTCATCCTTGGCTGTACATTAGAACCCGCTGAAGAACTTTTAAAAAGTACTAATGACTACTTAGAAGGAAGTATGAACGGGATACTGATGATGTTTTATTTACTAGAGTGGTGGTTACACAGTTGTGTTCATTTTTCATTAAGCTGTACATTCGCTAACCTGTACATTTATGGCAGCTGCATTCTTCTGTATTCATATTTTACTTCAATTAAAATAGATACATAAAAATACCACTTTCCAGGTCTCAACCCTAAGAAATGTTGCTGTGATGGCTCTGCAGAGATGTGTAAATAGCAGTTTTATTTAAAAGCTTCTCAGGAGATATTCAGGTACAGCCAGCATTGAGAACTGGTTTTAGTATAGAACTAAGCCTCAGTGGATCAAAAAATGAGCAGAAGACCTAAATGGACTGTTCTCCAAAGAAGAAGTACAAATAACAAATAGGCACATGAAAAAATGTTCAATAGCACTGATTATTAGAGAAATGGCAAATCAAAACTACAATAAGGCACCACCTCACATCAGTCAGAATGGACATCATTTAAAAAGTCTACAAATAACAACTGCTGGAGAGGATAAGGAGAAAAGGGAAACCTGCACTACTGGTGGAAATGTAAGTAGGTATAGCCACTATGGAAAACGGTACGGAGGGTCCTCAGAAAATTAAATATAGAACCGCTATATAATCCAGCAATCCCACTAGTGGGTATATATCCAGATAAAACTATAATTCAAAAAGATACATGCACCCTTACGTTCATAGCAGCTCTACTCACAATAGCTAAGACACAGAAACAACCTAAATGCCCACTGACAGAAGAATGTATTAAGAAGATGTTGCACATGTATACAAGATACTACTCAGCCATAAAAAAGAATGAAATAATGCCATTCACAGCAACATGGATATAACTAGAGATTATCATACTCAGTGAAATAAGTCAGAATAAGAAAGACAAATATATGATATCATTTATACATGGAATCTAAAATGTGACACCTATGACACTTAAAGAACCTATCTTAAAAATAGAAATAGACTAGGAGTTCCCATTGTGGCACAGCGGAAACGAATCCAACTCGGAACCATGAGGTTGCGGGTTCGATCCCTGGCATCACTCAGTGCGTTAACGATCTGGCATTGCCATGAGCTGTGGTGTAGATTGCAGACGCAGCTCGGGTCTGGCATTGCTGTGGCTCTGGCGTAGGCCAGAAGCCAACAGCTCCCATTAGAACCCTAGCCTGGGAATCTCCATATGCTGCAGGTGCGGCTCTGAAAAAAAAAAAAAACACAAACACACACACACACACACACACACACACAAAAAGCCAAAAAAAAAAAATAGAAATAGACTAATGGATAAGGAGAACAGGCTTGTGGTTGCCAAAGAGGAGAGAGTTGGGGGAGCAATGGAGTGGGAGGCTGGGGTTCACAGATATAAGCTATACGTGGAGGGGATAAATAACAAGTTCCTACTGTATAGCACAGAGACCTATATTCAATATCTTATGATAAAGCATAATGGAAAAGGATATAAAAAAGTGTTTGTAAATAATATCTGTATATACACTGAATATAACTCAATCACGTTGCTTTACAGCAGGAATTAATACATTGTAAATCAATGATACTTCAATTTAAAAGATCAAGGAAAACTTGCTTTACAGCAAAACAGATAATATCTGCCAAATTCAAAAGTCTGAGTGTACAATAATTAGATATAGAGAACATGAAATAGTGTTTTTACTTTACGTAGGGATTACCCAAAAATGGGAATTAGAATATGATAACAAGATCTATTAGTTGCCTCAAAAAGCACTTTAAATTCTTTGTCTTTCCTTCTTTTATGAACATTTCTATTCACATTGTTTTCTTAAACCATCCTGCTTCTCTTTTGAACATCTTTATTCACTGAAACCTATGTAGTTTGAAAAGATAAGGAAAATAAAATTGTGACGTAAAATGGATACTCCTCCCTAGTGCCCATGTGTGCAAATTTAGTCAAATTTCCTCCAATGTCCAATAAGAAGAGACAAATAAGGTGACTGACTATATTTTCATTGCTTTTTCCCCTAACACACATAATCAATTTACTTGTCTCTTATTATTGGACATTGATCTTTTAGACCATGCTATTACCACTTGCTTCTCTCTTTTTTACCGATGCACATACACACTTGTACATATGTACATGTAGGTTCTGTACATGCTATGAGAGGAAAATGTTTTATAGAAATATAAACATTCACTTTACAAATGCCAAATCAGCTAATATTAATTTGAAAATATTCTATACAATAAATCCTTGTGAGTTTTTATCAATGACTTTATTGTGAAATTTTTAAACTATCCATTCATTTTTCTGGGGGTTTTCACAACTGTCTAGTAAAAAGCAGTCACACGAGATGAAATTTTTGGCATTTATTGTACATATTTAAAGAACTCAGACTTGCTTTCACAGGCAAAAATGTCACTCTTCTTTTGATTGAATTGATTCTCTTGCTATTAATAATTCTTTATTCATCCAGTGTCTAATTAATAACCAAAAGCATTTGCTCATCTTCACAAGAGAAGGACAATTTCTATCAGTGACTGAGCCAGTATGGCTTAATGCTTGTGGGTCTAAACTGAAGTATCAGAGGAGTAAACGTGGTTATTGGCATATTTTTTCAAAAGCATAAACATCAGGTTTTGAGTATACTCAAAAAAGCACATGCTTATAAATTACATCAGCCAATTGGAGAAAATACGAGAAGAAAAAGGAAGGACATTTCTGTCTTATTTTCAACGGATGAACCTATAATATGATTATCATAGGTATGATATGTATGTGGATCTATTATACTTACAAAATGGCTGGAAAAACTTTGGGTAAGTAACACTTATAAAGGTAAAATAGGTGAAATAGCGAAAAATGAAGAGTATTGGTATTAAACCATCCGTGGTATTAAATGTTAGAAATACAAATAGATGTCCTTAAAGCTAGCGTTCTAATATTTATGCTGTCAATAACCAGTTGCAATTAATGTGCAAATACCATGGGAGTATACGTTTTAGTTGTTAGAAAGAAAAAAATTAGTTTGGAACATTTCTTAAATTTAAAAATACCTGGTGTGCTGGAAAGAAAAATGAAAAACTCATTTCTCTGGATTAGTAGAGAAAGACCTAATACCTGACAGGGAATGCCATTATGATTTTAGTACATGACTTGGGTTTGGCTTCATTCATAGATTGCACAGATATTACTTAAATAAGACTTTAAGAGGGAACATGAGCGCTTGAAAACGGGGATTGCTCTCCCGTGTTGTGGTTGCCAGGTAATGGATTAACAAGATGTCAGTGTGAAATCCATTCATTTCTTCTTATTACTCAGGAAGCAGGTATTCTGTCACTCTCTGTTGGCTTACGAACTTTCACAGAAAAGGAGAGACATCACAGTGGCAGCATTAAGTTTTATTTATATATAATAGTATTCTGTCCAGGATGTTTGACCTCTTCTAACACATTATTTTTAATTAATGTATCACTGAAACATTCATGTTTTTTAATTTTATTTTTTAAATACAATAGTGCTAATTTGAACCATATGAAGTTACCATTTTGCAGTTCCAAAATGATCAAATAGTGACAATTTCACAATTCCATAAAGTTCGATCTGTTATTAATTTACTTATGGGTGAGTGAAGGGACAGAGGAGATTTTACAGCAAGTAGTAAAGGAAAGAAGATTGTGTGTATGTGAGTGTGTTAGTTTAAGGAGAATTTGCTATATGCTGGGCCCTGTCCTATGTACGAGATATATAGTAAAGAACCTATAAAGTCACTGCTCTCAGGAAATGTGTGTCCATATGGGAAACAGACAGTAAACAAAGATAATTTCAGATAAATGCAATAAAAACGGATTATTCAGTAAAAGGGATTATAGAAAGACATGTGAGGGAGGCAGCTACTTTAGATAAAAAAGGGCCTCTTTCAGGATGAGTTGAACAGAAACCTGAAAATAGAAAATAAATTCTGCAAAAATAAAATTAAAAATAAATTCTCCGTTAATGAACAAAGATCCTGAGGGGGGAAGGTATTTAGCTGGTTTGAAGAACAAGGAGGCCAGTGTGCTTAAGGCAGAGTGAGTGAATGGGACAGCAGTTAACAAAGGAGGTGAGAATACTAAAGGCCACCAAAAGAGATTGTGCAGAAATGGCCAGTGAAATAGAAGGAACATGGGAAAAGTATATTTCCTGTGAAACTAAAAAAAAAAACGTAATTCATGAAGGGAGGAAGTGATCATCCTTTTCAAATGTTCTGAGAGGTCAGATAAGGGGTGGGGGTTAGAATTGACCAATGTATTGTATTTTTGAGTGGTAATCAGTTATTACAGAAGTTTATGAAGTAGGTGTCCATGGATATTTTTTATTTTTAAAATAAGGTATAAGTACAGTAAAAGTTTTCAGTGTACATTTCTTGAGAAGTAAGTTTTGAGAAGTCTTGAGAAGTAAACACAGTTGTGTTATTACCAACATACTTATGACATAGAACTTTTCATCAGAACACAAAATTCCCAGGGCCTCCTTCCAGTAAACACCTTCCTCAAACCCAGCCACAATCTGTTTTCTGTCCCTCTTCACTTTTGCAAGTATGATGTGTATATGGAATCATACAGTATGTAGCTTTTTAAATCTTGCTGCTTTCGTGTAGCATAAAGCATTTGAGATTCATCATAGTGGTACCATGTATCAGTAGTTCCGACCCATTTACTGCTGTATAGCATTCCACTGTATAAATAAACCAAAATTCGTTTATCCATTCCCCTGTTGAGGGTTGGTTTCAGTTTCTGGAGATTACAAATAAATCTGCTATAAATATTCACATAGATTTTTTGTGTGTACGAATATAGGTTTTTATTTCATTTGGGTAAATACTTAGGAAGTGGAATGCTAGGCTATATGATAATTGCATGTTTAACTCTTTTAAAAAATCTAAACTGTTTTTCAAAGTCATTGAACCATTTCTTCTACCAGCAATACATGAGCATTATATTTGCTTCATGGTTTTTTCCTTTCTTTTAATTTAGCCATTCTAAAAGGTAATATATCATTGTAATTTTAATTTTCATTTCTCTAATGACTAATGATATTGAGGATTTTTTCAGGTACTTATCTACTATCTCTGTTATCCTCTTTGGTGAACAATCTGTTCAAATTATCGGCCCTTTTATTTTTCTTTTTAAGGGCTACACCCACAGCATATGGAATCTCTCAAGCTAGAGGTCGAATTGGAACTTCAGCTGCAGGACTATATCACAGCAACAGCAACTCTGGATCTGAGACGCATCTGTGGCTTACACTACAGCTCACGGCAAAGCTGGATCCCTGACCACTGAGTGAGGCCTGGGATTGGACCCACATCCTCATGGATACTGGTTTGCTTTGGTTCCACTGCACCACAACAGGAACTCCCACTGGCCCATTTTTTAATCAGGTTGTTTGTTCCCTTATTATTATTATGAATAGTCTTTATTCTGTATACCAGTCTTTTATCAGATATGTTCTTCACAAATATTTTCTCCTAGTCTGTGGCTTGTCTTTTCATTCTTTTAATAGTGGTTTTCAAAGAGCAGAAGTTTCTAAGTTTGATAAAGTCCAAAGATCATTTTCCCCCATGAATTAGGCTTTTTCTGTCATATCAAAGAAATCTCTAACTCAAGTCCACAAAGGTTTTCTCCTCTTTTTCTTCTAGAGGTTTTAAAAATGAAAATTTTACATTTCTGACCATTAGATTTTGTAAGATGGTAGTCATTGGTGACTACTACATGAGGAAGTTGTGTAAACAAAGACCTGGTCAGAAGAGATTAAAAAGAAAAGAAAAGATAATAGAATTGAGCTCTTTAGAGGATTTCTGTTACAAAGAGTAGATGAAAATTGAGGTATTAGCTGGAGAGAAATCTTATAGGTGGAATATGCTGGCTGGTTATGTGTAGATAAGCAAAATTCAACACATTGGCTTGTATATCTATAAGTTAAAATGGTACAAATTGAGACAAATCAGAGGAGAGCAAATCCAGTAAAACCTCACTTGATAGTGGGTTAAAAGTTCTAAGCCAGAGAGAGTGGTTATTTAAGATGAAAATAACAGGGTTTCTAGGGCAAGTAAGGATAAACTTCTATGCTTTCTGCATCAGAGCCAGTGAAATGTTTGGCTTGGAAAAAATGAAAAGAGGTGGGAAAAGAATTTCAATTTGACCTTAAACTCAGCAACTTGTCTGATTGAATCTTTTTCCATGGATTGAGCAAGAGAGAATTAGGGAGTTGGGGGTGTCTTTTCCTTGGGCAGAACCTCAGTGGGTTTCACATTTCCTAGGAGCTCTTAAACCTCCTTTAAACACAGTCTGTTTATAAAGTGACCTCAGTGGCTTTGGTAAAATCCCTACAGTCTAGGCATTTTCTCTGCCCAGTATCCCAGAAAGTAGGTAGTGAGTCAGGAGCAGAGATTATACACACACAGCATAGAACAGATGAAGCTAAAAGAAAGGTCTTTTCAGTTAGCCCATTGTTTTAACTGTAAAATGTTCTCCAGGCTTTCAAAGGGAAAGAAAAGCCTGGTTAAGAAGTCACAGAGTTCCATGATGGTCAAAACTCATGTATGCAGTTTGATTTCGTGAACTAGATTAGACTGCATAAAACAATATTTTGGCTTTCTGAGAACAAAGTTCTGAATCTTCCTTCCAATCTGATTTACATGGAGATGGGCCTCTACTGTATGCACATAACTCAATTACTGAGCCGTCAAAAGGAAACTGAGGCATTCATGGCTGACACATTTAAAGAATTAGGAGGAAAGGACTGAGTTTTCATGGTGGTTTTGATACTTCTTTTGTTTGCTTGTTTATTAATCATAAAACGGTTGTTTCTTTTTTGCTATAAGTTGAGCTATGTATGAGCTAAAATGAGGTGAATCTGAGGTAATCTATTTCTTTAAAATACCTAATTAAGCATTCCAGAGCATATTATAGAAATATTTGATGGACTAATAGTGAAAATTTAAGTGAAAATACTATATAGAAGATATGTGTCATCACGGTCCTTGCGTGTGTTCACATGTCAGCAAAGAACTATGAATGGAATGGCTTTACTCTCAGAGTAATGCAAATGGCTTTCCATTGCAGTTTAACAAAATACAAATCCCAGTCTTTAAAATTTCTACTTTTCAATTCATGTATGTCAGGGCAGTGAAAACATGAGGAACAAGAGCAGAAGATATTTAACTTTTTAGTTCAATCACAGGTACATTATATTATGCCTGATTTATAGATGAAATTAATAGTCTGTATTCCTGAGTAAAACAATGATATTCCCATTATTGTACATAAATAATAGACTATTTGTAATCGTTGGATAGAGAGAAGTTGGAAGCTACTCTTGTTCATCTCCTTCCTTTTAGAAGCTTATGAGCTAATCAGTGGATCTAGAACCGCACTCAGTTCAATTTGAGGACAGAACCAGTCCATTTCTGTCAGGGCAATTATTATCACATTTTCTCAAAATCCAATTAGATCATAATTATATCTTATTTTTTTAATATTTTTTGTATACCAATATGTACTCAATGATTTGAATGAATTTTCTTTTCATTAATCATCATAAAAGAGGTAAGATTTTTATACATATTTTACAGATGGAGAAATAGGTTTGGAGAAGAAGAATAACCTTCCAAAAATTCATACACAGATGATTTAAAGAAGTAATGTACTAAACCCAAGTATTCTTAAGGGTAGCTCTTTAACCACGAAGCAATAAGTATCTGCTGAATAAAAAGAGAAATGTGTTTGAGCAAGAAAATTTCATTATGGTGACAGAAGGAAAGTGGAATTGTAGCTGGAAGGGAAGTTAGTGATGACTGTCGTTTCCAGTTTTGAGATGAGCACTCCCAGGTATTGTTTGGATGGAGAATGTGTGAAGGATCATGATCTATAGCTTACATATGAGTTTAGTTTCAAGCTAAGACAGCTCAGGTATCTCAGCAAAGCACAATGTGACTAAGTACTCCTAGATAACTTGCTCAGATCTGTGATCTACACCTTTAACTTTCCAATTATATTACTAAGCATCATCACATTTAAAGAAACACCCAGAGTCTTAATACTTCAGACACTCTTGTGTCACTGGACCTTAGTTTATGTCTTTGAATCCCAGTGTATGTTCAAAGACAACCTCTGAACCCCAGTGTATGTCAAAACACAATGAGGATTCCCTGATGGGAATGCTCAGTCGACCATTTAAATCCTAATGCAGTTTATCCCAGTCATTCTTACTATCTCATGATATCAACATGTCAGGGAACAAAATTTTCCACTGTAATTTTCAAATAATACATTTGAACAAAAGTGCAAGTAAAAGAGCCTTGAAAAAAACGGGAAATTGGACTACGATGTGTTAAAAGTTTGCTTTGGAAAGAGAGCTCCAGCAAAATTATCAGGGCCACAGGAGTGGAGGGGAAGTCTACGCACTCATTTGAAAGTATGTTATATGTGATCACCTAATTTTCACCTAGTGCATATGTACCATTTATCAATGTTGCCTACACTAAGGCATTTCAATGTGAGTTATAGATTTTATTTTATGAACACATATGGTACTATGTGTGTATATTACAATTTATATATACAGTTTGATTCAGGAGAGAGAACTTTCATTGTAAGAAAGTTTGTGAAGTTATTCATTGCAATAGACACTCAGATCATTTTCAATTATGTGGCAAACATAGATCTTTTGTTATTAAACACATTGAAGCTTTGCTTCCAGGAAGGGTAATCCTTTTAGTGGTTACCTCTCTGAGTCAGAATTTGAATGTTCTTCTCATAGAAAATGTAAATGAATAAAGAAAATTATTATTTTTCTCTCTTTTTTTAAGCTTCTCTCTCCCTCTTCATAACTCTTCCAACTAGCACTCATACTTCAGGAAGATAAATCTTTGGCCAAAGAATAAATAAGCAGCTGTTATTTGGCATATTGTTTTATGATTTATAGATGTACATTTGGAATGTTAAATATTTATAGCATTTATACAACAGGATACATTTTCCCATCCATTGTATTTTTTCCTTAAATTCCAAGAAGAGCGTCCACATTAAATCTCTACTTCAGAAAGAAACAACTGCTCCAAAAATATGCTAACCATTTACCCTTTTGTTTGCATTCTATTCAGTGGCTTACATAAATATGCAAGATTTACAGAGAGAGTGAAAACAAAGTGCTTGACATTCTCCTTGGTGCTCCCAGCATTCCTTCTGGGAGCAGAACAGGCTTGCTCCACACTCCATCACTATGGACCACTGGTGCCCAAAAAGGATGTTAGTAAGGTAAGTATGACCTACTTATAGAACTCTCAGAGTGTGGCTACAAGGGGGCCCAGAATAGAACTGTTACTGCTCAGACATGGTATAAATTGAAGAGTTTTAAAAGGAAGAAGAGGGAAATATTTCTCTCTGGATCAACTCTCCAAAGATATTCTTAGATAAAATTCCTAGAAAAATGAAAAATACCATTCCACATTTCTTATTGAGATAGAGTTGATGTACATTATGTAAGTTATAGGTGTACAACCTAGTGATTCACAATTTTTAAAGGTTTATTACATTTATACTTACTATAAAATATTCTCTATATCCCCTGTGTTGTACAACAGATCCTTGTACCTTATTTATTTTATACATAACAGTTGTATCTCTTACTCTCCTACCCCTGCTTTGCCCCTCCCACTTCCTTTTCCCCGCTGGTAACCACGAGTTTGTTCTCTATATCTGTGAGTCTTATACCTTTTTGTCACATACACTAGTATACACTAGTTTGTGTTTTTGTTTTTTAGATTCCGCATAGAAGTGATATCATACAATATTTGTCTTTTCTCTGTCTGATTTAATTCACTTGTTATAATACCCTCCAAGTCCATCCCTGTTGTTGTAAATGGCAAAATTCCATTTTCTTTTTTTGGGGGCTGAGTACAGTATTTAATATTTTAAAAAGCCTTCTCTATTTGTAGTATCCTTCATTTCTGGTAATCTATTAAAATTATCGTATCCATTTATATGTATGTCAATTTCCAAACACCAGAAGAATTATTTGTTCTTCAGCAAAAATGATGATCTTATTTTACTAATTGGTTCTCTCACCAAAAGCATCTGTAGGCTGTCCTCTTATTGCTCTTTACCTCTCCATTTTCCCATAGCGAGTGTTTTCTCTCACACCTTCTCCTTATCACAGTAAGGAATATAAATCATCTTTGTATCAACCAGTATTTCCCAAAATGCATTCCAAAAAAAGTCAGTGTGTCATGGAAATTTGATAAATTAAGATTCCATTTCAAAAAGGATTAGGAATCCATTCAAACATGTTTAGGAAAATTCCGGGTTAAAGAAAGTTTAGAAGGTTTCTTTCTTCTTTCTCTCTTCCTCCCTATGCTCTTCTTCCCTCTTTCCTTTTCTTTTTTTCTTTCTTTTTTTTTTTCCCTGCTTTATAGCCATGCTTGTGGCATATGGAAATTCCCAGGCTAGAGATTGAATCCAAGCCAAAGCTGTGACAAACACTGCAGATCCTTTAAGCCACTGTGCTGGGTGGGGATCAAACCCATACCTTTGTAAGGACCCGAGCCCCTGCAGTAGGATTCTTAACCCATTGTACCACAGTGGGAACTCTGCAGGTTTCTTTATGTAGGATTTCTTGGAGCTTTTCATTATTTTCTGCATTACAAAGCTCCAAAAAGGAAATACCATAAATATTTTTTTTCCTTTCTTCAAAAAAATGTTGGCAGGGCATTCTAAAGTCTCAGTCCAGGAAAGCATTGGGCCTGACAGCTCAGCTGAATACTCTTAAACTAACGTTCAATCTTGACTAAGGTGTAGTCAAAGATTCATAGCACGTATTTCCCTCTTGGTGATAGTACAGACCAACCAGAAGCTTTCTCTTTTTTTTTTTTTTTTAACGTTTCTTCCTAGCTCTAAGTGTCTAATTCACAATATTTCAATAGGCAGCATCCTAAAAATTCTGTTATCACCCCAGCCAATGTGGAATTAGATTAGCATTATACATTATAAAAAATTATGAATGTTAACATGAAGGAATGCTTTAGAATATGCGTGGGCACTTGGCATAAATGAGTCAAATAAAAAATCATTTTATTACCTCTTGAATTGAACCAGATTCCCAATTATTTTGAGGGTGTTTTTTTTGTTTGTTTTAATTTTTAATATGAAGTATAGTGGACAGAGTATTATAGTAGTTGCAGGTGTACAGCACAATGATTGAGCATTTTTACAGATTATACTCCACTAAAGTTGCAGCAGTATACTGACTATAAGTCTCTTTGCTGCACAATATATCCTTGATGCTATCTATCTGAGGGTCACATTTTTTTTATGGCAGGTGATCTGTTGCAAAAAAGGAGGAAACTATTAACACCCATAAGCCTTGGGTATGTGGTCCAAGTCAGGCAGCCAAAAGCCAAGATCTATTCAGAGATGTTATGGGTACTCTGGGTAATAGGAAGCATTCTCTCTCCTGCTATTCCTTACAGAACAACAGCATCCAAATAGAGGCAGAGGAGTACTTGGAGTTAGGCAGATATTGGTATTTGGCAGATAAGCACCAATATCTGTCAACAAAATCTATTAAAATTTTTTTTCAATTTGGTCATTCCATTGGTTGTTTGGTTAAATTACTTAAAACAATAGATTTAACTCATTACTTCATTAAAGAGTTCTTCTTGATCAAATTGACCAAATTCACAGGGTACTTTATTTTCAGATTGAAGAACCAAATAGGGACCAATGCTATCAGACACAGAACAGTTAAAACATTCATTAAACAACGTCCTGATCATAGTGCCACCATGAAGGCCTATAGGTGTTAGATTATTAAAACTGCTAGTATATTTGGGGGACACTGAGAAGCATGGGATTTCTAGTAGGGGAATCAAAGAGTTCAAGAAATTCAGATGCTTTAATGACAGGTGACAGACACAGATGACTTTCTTGAGCTTAGTTGAAAGTTATATAAGAGTAGCAATGCCCTCCTTAAATAATTTGCTAACTTATTTTAAGGGACTATCAGGTGAACAAAATTGGATGAATCCTAC
The DNA here is from genome assembly GCA_004024745.2 of Catagonus wagneri. Lineage (NCBI taxonomy): Eukaryota > Metazoa > Chordata > Mammalia > Artiodactyla > Tayassuidae > Catagonus > Catagonus wagneri. The sequence continues at coordinate 17,840,781 of PVHT021183524.1, forward strand.
TTCTTCACACATGGCATTTTTTATTGGGCCACGTTTGGTGCTATTTTTGTGTTTGACTATTTGTTTTACTAATACATTAAAGACTTGTGAACCCACCACTCCACACAGAAGCTAAACATTAGAAATCACTTATTTCCACGAGGCCATCCACCATCCATCCTACCTTCTCACTCCAAATCTTAGAAATATATAGTGCAAATATTGTCTTAGATATGATACACACACAACTTGCATGTGTTTTTGGAGCACATAATATCTTCTCTTTTGAAGAAATTATTTTGTCATGTCTTTTTTTCTTTTTCTTTTTTTTTTGTCTTTTTGCCCTTATGTAGAGCTGCACCCGCGGCACATGGAGGTTCCCAGGCTAGGGGTCTAACAGGAGCTGCAGCCGCCAGCCTTCACCACAGCCACAGCAACGCGGGATCCGAGCCGCATCTGCAACCTATACCACAGCTCACGGCAACGCCGGATCCTTAACCCACTGAACAAGGCCAGGGATCGAACCCGCAACCTCATGGTTCCTAGTCGGATTTGTTAACCACTGAGCCACGAAGGGAACTCCCTATCTTGTCATATTTTAACACAACCACATGAGAAGATTATTTCCAAGTCCTATCAGTTAGCTTGTCCTTCTTGGTCTGTATGTTTAGCAGTGACCACTGGCAGCCAGTATTGATATTACATTCTTTGAGAGAATACTACACAGCTTGCAAACAGCTTACATAAAGTATTGGCTTGAACATCACACTGTAAATCAACTATACTTCAATAAAAAATTAAAATGTACAAATTAATTAGTTCTCATTGCTCGCCACCAATTTGATCTAGGAAAAGCAAGGAGTATGTGTGTCAGAACCAGATTTTATTCCAATCCTATATTTTTTTCTGTGACATGGAATCTGAGATACCTCTTTAATCTCACTGAAATCAGTTGAGCTAATACTGCTCCTGTACAGAATTACAGGACATAAGCAGAGCTCTAGTCCTTCTTTCATTAAATGGACGTCAATGGTAGATGATATTGCATCTATTTTGATTTTCATCTGTTCAGATGTAAAGAACCATGTGCTAAATCAAATGCAATTTGGGCCACTGTTTCTCTTCTGTTCTGAAATCTTTGTGTAATTCTGGAAAAACTTGTACAGGAGCCCAAAACATGTTTTCAAAGTGAAAACAAATGCTTAGCCTTGCTCCCCCTGCAGCTGTCTTTTCTGGGATTGTTTTGTTCTACCTCTTTAATTACAGGCTTTTAAAAATCCAGGGAAGGAGTCTAGTTGGGGAGTGACCTTGAAGGATCTGATTTCTGGAACTCAGACAATTGATCAGCCTCTCTCTTACATGTATTATTTCATACTAAGATATTTTGCAGGTCCAAGAAAAACACAAGTATTTGTCTTAGTGGAAATGAGAGGAGGTGTATTTGACTTGATGAAAAGAAATATGGATTATGAACTATTTTTAATTTTGGTTTTATTGTTCTGCAGTCCCTGTAATTAGAACAAGTCTAACAAAGCATTGCTTAGTAGTTGTCTTTAAGTGACTTTTCTTAGTTAATAGCTAATAATGATTTGTAATTAGGAAATAATTTAAATGTAAATAGATTCTTCTGCACTGCCTACCAATGCTTGAAAACAATTTGTTCTCTTAAATAGCCTAGAAATTACCCAGGCAGTCTTGATGATACTGTTAATTTTCTTGCAAAAAATTCTACATAAGAAGTACAAAGGAAATTTAGCTCTACATCTACCTGAATTGTGTCACATTCCTAAGTAGTAGAAGTTTATGAGGCACTCCTGGCTATTGATGTTGCAGTCAATACAGGAAAAGAGACATGCAGGCAGGAAAAGAGAAATGTAGGCTGGAAAAGAAGTTGGAAAATGTAAAAAAAGAAGTTGGAAAATGTAAAAAAAGAAGTAAGTCGCTGGATGCCTCAGAAAAGTACTTAAGCCTGGTAATGTCATCGATCTTCCTTACAATTTCCTATGACAGGGTTCTCAAATGGGAGGATGAAGAAACCTGAGAAAGGAAAATGGTTGAGAAAAGTGAGAGAAAGGTCTGGATGGGAGTATCAGGATAGGAAAGGAAGATAGTATTGATGGTAGTGTGCAAAGGTAGGGAAATTGATAAGATTTAAAATTAAGACAGGGAATATCTTTCTGAGATGTCATGTGTGGAATTTGAAAGAGGATAAGAGGTAGAAAGTAATCCCATGCTTTGGAACTGATTGCATCATTTGGTAAATGTTTGCCAATTATTACAAAGGGGACTGAGAGGGGAAATAAAGATTTTGCAGCCTTAAGTTCATCATACACATGGGAAAAGAACTCAGTACACTTCATGCTAATGAATGGCTTACTTCATTAATTTTGTAGACAAAAGTCTGGATCGTGATGCACTCATATTATAGTTTGTATAAAAAAATGAAGATCTAACTTTTTTCTCCCAAATCTTGTCTTATTTTTGATATTCATCTCACAAGAATAAAAAAAATGTACTTATTGAAGACTGATATTTCTAAAGCCAGGTAGACTTAGTACTTGCTGCATTTTGAGAAGGCTGAGGACTATTTATTCATCAGGATTTGTGGGCAGAGTCAGGCTGGAAAACCTTCAGATCCCATGAATACAGGCATGCCTATATAAGGTTTTGATTCAGCTTGAGTGACTAAAATGCATTTTCGCTCCTGCTGCTCTCTTTCCTTGGTGAATTTCTATTCAACATTCTAGACTCAAGAGCAATACCATTAGGATTTCATATCTGCAAACCTTCCTACCAGCTAAAAGAAATTGAATATCCCCTCATCACCATTTCCCTGAGTCATTTGGTATACCTCAGTTGCAACAGGTATCACATATATAGTTCTATATTTGGTTTCTAGTAACTTTTTTGAGTCAGTAATACATTTATAAGATTTATACATTTCAAGGACTGTCCTTCTCACCTCCATTTAACATCCAAGCAAACCCTCTCTTGCCATTCCTCTGCTCAGTTATTATACTTCTTTCTTGTTGGTCCCTTCCAATGTTTATTTCCGAACTTAAAAGCAATTTCAAATATGTTCTTATTTTTTCTTCTTCCCTCTCACCCATGGGGAGATAGCGTAGTTTCAGTATACACTCTTCTGTTTCTTACATCTTCAGTTAACAATTTTACCAGAAGATAATTCTGTACCAGCCCTTAGAGGTTTCTCACTTTTATTTTAAACTATAATCTATTTATGGAATGCACTATCATTTATTTAACTTGTCAGCTATGGATGAATATTAAGTTCCAGTTTTTTGCTTTTAGAAATGGTGCTCCAAAAATTGCTTTGTATATGTAATTTCACATATGTGAAATCTGCATATTTTAATGTTACGTAGATATTTCTAAACTGCCCTCCATTAGGTTTGTAAGAATTTGCACTCCTACCAGAAACATATGGAAGTCCCTGATTCTGTGTCCTTGTCAACAGAATAAATTATTGCACTTCTGCACTTTTGGTAATTTGATATGAGAAAACTGGTGTCCCTTTGCACATTTACTTTATTATGAATAAGGTTTAACATCTCATTTCTTTTTCTTCCTTTTTTTTTCCTTTTTTTTTCTTTTTTTGGCCGTGCCCATGGCATGTGGAAGTTCCAAGGTCAGGGACTGAACTCGTGCCATGGCAGCCCAAGCTGCTGCAAGGCTAATGCAGATCCTTAAGCCACTGTACCACAAGGGAACTCTGATTTTTTTTTTTCTAAATGTCCTTATATATTTCATTCAGTTTTCTATTGGACTTTTGGTCTTTTGCTTTTAAATTTCTAGGCACTTCTGATACATTAAGAAGAACTGCTGAGTTTTGTCTGCGATGTGGGCTGCAAAACCTTTACTAGCTTATCTTTGTTATTGTTTCTTTATTATACTGATAGGTTGGGTTATCTTCTTGCTGCTCTTTTCCATCTCAAAGGTTTTTTTAAATATCAATATTTAAATAGTAAAATCTATCAATCTTTTCCTTTGGGTTTGTGACTCTTGAGTCATAATTTAAAGGTTTTTTTCCACTCTAGATTTACAATTAATTGTTCCTTGTTTTTCTTTACTAATTTTATTGCCTCATTTTTTTTTTTTTTTCTTTTAAACATTTGACCGATTGGGAATCATCCAAGTGTAAATATGGGTTACAAATCTATTCATCACTCATTTTTATTAGTTTATCTTTTCTTCCTTTTCCATAATAATTTGAAATGTTCTTTGTGGTTTATACAAAATTGACCTCAAGGCATCAGTGTACATTTCTACACTTTCTGCTTCATTGGCTTGTCCATCCAGTCATCACTACCACAGCGTTTTAGCTATTGATGCTTTGTATTATATTTTAATATCTGGTAAGGCTAGTCCCGACTTCCCAATGTTTCTCTTTCTATCTTTTTTTTTTCTCATTGATTCCCTGAACTTCTAAAACTTTTAATAAATGCACTGGCTAATAAAAACAAACAAAAAAAAGAAAACATAAAAAAAAACTTGGTATATTTTACTGGAATCATATTAATTTCACCAATGAATTCATGGAGATCTTATATATTTTTTACCATGTTGCATCTGCCAAAACTAGAACACAGTGTCTCCTGATTTCCAAGTCTCTTGTGCTCTTTGAATAGGTCTTCAATACTTTTTTTTAACTTATTCGTAAGAATTTTATCTTTTCATTGCTATTATAAATAGCATCTATTTCTCATTATAGCATTTAACTGAATGCCAATTGTGTATATGAACTACTGACTTTTTTAAATTGAAGTTTGGTTGACTTATAATATTTGTTTCAGGTATACAATGTAGTGAATCAATATTTTTTATAGATTATGAAATTATCACCATTATGAATCCAATTACATCTGTCAGCATACACATAAATTAATACAATATTATTGACTATATTCTTTGTGGTGTACATTACATGCTATGACTTATTTATTTCATAACTGGAAGTTTGTATCTCTTAATCCTCTTCCACTATTTCATCCATCTCCCTTCCCCCTTCCCTAGTTTGTTCTCTATATCTATGAGTTTGCTTCTATTATGTTTATTCTTTTGTTTTTTTATATTCCACATAACAGTGAAATCACACAGTATCTATCTCTGTCTGATTTATTTCACTTAGCATAATACCCTCTAGGTCCATCAATGTTTTCACAAATGGCAAGATTTCATTCTTTTTATGGCTGAGTAATATTCATTCTTTTTATTGGCTGAGTAATATTTCATTGTGTGTATGTGTAGCAAAACTTCTTTATCCATTCAATCTGTCAAAGGACACTTATGTTGCTTCTATATACTGGCTATTGTAAATAATACTGCAATGAATTTTGGGATGCATGTATTTTTTTGAATTAGTGTTTCTGTTTTCTTTGGATAAATATCAACTACTAATTTATAAATTGTGTATTCTCATTTATTAATTCTACTCCTATAGCTTTATTTTCATGGTAATATTTCAAACAGCCTGAAGGTTAGTACCTCCAAAACGAGGCTGAGTATTAGTGCTGATACTGGTAGTGTCTCTTAGTCTTAACTTCAGTTTGTATAGGTCTAATGTTTTCTATTCAGTATAAAGCTGGCTTTTAAGGCCGATATAGACATTAACATGTTAATTCATGTGTTTTGAAACCAAAAATTTTTTTTTAATTTTTCAAAAATTTTTTCAGCATATACAGAAATACTCATGATTTTTTTCTTAGATCTACTAATATGATTTTTAAAAAAAGTTTAGAAGCTTTACTTCTTTTCCTATTTTCTGGACCAGTTTAAATGGCACTGGCATCATTTGCTCTTAAACATTTTGGTAGAATTCAAAATGAAACCATTCTGGCCTGAGATGTTTGAGAAGCTAGCTTCTCTACCGTCTATGGAAATCTTCCAAGGAAATTGCTCTGTTTATAACTTCTGAGGCTGTATCCATTTTAATAAGGTATTTATGTAATTAAAGGTTTTTTTTTTTAAGTTGGCTCAAGATTGTTTCTTAAATGTCTTCAGTTCTGATGGTTATTTTTACATAAAAATTCTTATGTGGATGATTGGCACATTTCCAACTCCTCTACCACCCCTTCCCCCATCACCTACCATCTGTTTATTCCTTAACTAGTGTAGCTAAGGGTGTTTTTTTTTTTTCAAAAATTAACATTTTTATTCCACTAATTTTCTGTTTTCTAAGTTATTTATATCTGTTTCTAACTATTTCTTACTTTTGTAGTCTTTTATTTTTTCATTTAGATCATTTTTTCTTTTCTGAATAGTTGATTCAGATTCATATTACTTTTGTTTTTAATTGGTGCATTCAATGCTATACATTTTCTTTTGAGTGTGGTTTTTGGCTGTATGTTATTTGTTCTTACAGGTACTATATTCATTATTGACATTTTGTCAAAATTTTGCATACCCAGCTTGAATAGTCTTTCACTCAAGTATTGTGTAAAGAAGAATGTCTAAATTCTCTCATGAATAATTAATCATTATAATGTTGTTATTAAATTTTAGTTTTATTGCTTTGCAACTAGAGAATGTTGTTGTTATGAATTGAATGTTTGTATTCAAAATTGATATGTTGAAGCCCTTCCTCCCAAGGTGATGGTGTTTGGAAGTGCAGCCTTTAAGAGATATTTAGGTTTGGACGATGTCATGAGGGTGATGTCCTCATGATGGGACCTATAATATGAAACTAGAGAGATTAGTATTTTTCTTTCTCTCTCTCTCTCTCTCTGTCCACCATTTGAGAACACAGAGAGAAGACAGCTCTCTGAATTCTCACCAGAAGCCTAATAATTAGCTGGCACTTTGATCTTGAAATACCCAGCCTCCAGAACTGTGCAAAATAAATGATTATTTTTTAAGCTACCCACTCTATGGTGCTTTCTTATAATAGCTCTCAATGATTAAGACAGTTGTCTTCCATAGTTTTTGAAATGTATTAAAATTTCCCATATGGCATAATGTATTGCAGATTTTTATTATGGTTCCATGGGAACATGAATGTGCAGTCTCCATTTCAGATTGCAGAATTTAAGAAAACAATCATGGTAACCATATTAATTACATGACAAAAATCCTTTATACCTTTACCTGTCTACTTAATCTGGCATATATTAAGAGAAGTGAATTAAGATTTTCTACTTGCTGGGTGTTTCTGTCTCTTTTTCCTTCCATCTTCTGTTTTCTGCTTCTTGGCCTTGGCTGCTAGGTATTCTCATTAATTCTAGTAATCTGCTTGTATATTTTTTTTTAACATACATTAAAGTCAGTGACTAATAAAACTATTTCTTTCTTTCTAACACTTACCTTTTTTTATTTTTTCTCTTATGTGCATCACTGGTTATGCCCTGAAAAAAAGAGGTGGCTCTGGATTTTACTGTGCCTTTGTCATGACTGTAAAGGGAATGTTGCTACCATTTCCCATTAATATGAATCATATGTACGATAGCTGTTGGGTGATGTCCTATATCAGATTAAATAATTTTTATTCTTGTCCTAGTTTAATCTAAGTTTTTACCAAAAATTGGTTTATATTTTAAACATCTTTTTCTGCTTACATTGCTCTAATGATGTTTTTTCTTCTTAAATCTGAATATATATGTAAGATGTTGATATCAAAATAGATGTATAGATGCATATCCACCCTTACATTCTATATTTCCTTTTTAAAAAATTTCCCCATCCTGTTTCACCATAGTCATTTTTGATTGATTGAATTACATCATTTGCTTGTTTTTCTCTATACTATTTCTAACCCCTTGGGTTTCTATTTCTTAACTCTTCCCTTATTTTTCCTAGAGAAGTGTCTTAATAACTTCCTTATGAAAGGATATGTGAGGAGTCATTGCATATCTAAGAATGCATTCACTATCACATGTGACTAACATTTTGGCTGTTATAGAATATTAATTTGAAAATAATTTTCCCTCAGTGCATTAAGGTGACACCCTTGACTCAACACCTACTCTCTCCCATATTACCAAGTTGCTAATGACACTTCTTATGCCAGTTTTATTCTCATTCCTTTCTTGATGCATTTCTTTTAAATGCGGAAACTTTACAGAGATGTTAATCTTGAGTATTTTGCTTTTCTACGTTATGTTTATGTTTTGATATTATTATTTAAAGCATGCAAATTTTTTGAGCTTGTTCAAGTTGAAATTGTGTTTTCAATGTTCTGTTCTCATTTTTTTCTAGATCATACAAGATGGGTTTTTGTACTCTCAGGCTCTCAATTACCCTTTTTTGCCATTTTAAATATGGCAAAACTAATGTCAGAAAATTCAAGTAATTTGCCCAAAGTCAAATAGAGCAAGCCACAGAGCTAGGATCTACCTTTAAACAGACGGAAGCTTGAACAAAACAAAACAGGGGTGATTACATGTCCACCATTACACTGATGGTTCCTTAGGGGATAGAACTGTGTCTTGTTCATTTCAAATCTGTTCATTCCACAAATTCTTTCATCTGTCCCAACTTCATGGCCCTAAAGCAACATCAAAATAAATAAACCCCATCACTTGGGTATCCCCAAACTCCGTCAACATTCTGTTTCATTATCCTGAGCTCCCTTGAACACCTTTGGCCAAAGTTTTTATATTCTTGCCTTCAGATTTAGGTTTGTTTGCATTTGTCCCTATTTGTCGTTGAGAAACCGTCAGCAGGAGAAATTCTCTAGTAATTATTAGACACTCTCATTGATATCTATATCGACATTTGAATTAAGAGACAGGTCTCTCTAGTAACACTTTAGTGCTTCAAATGCAAGAGACCATAAACAAACTTGTATTAAATTGAAATATGGAAGGACCAGAAAATAAAGAGGGAAAGAAGAGACATTTTATTATAAAACAGTTCTAAAGTTTTCCAGTATCTTCATCCTCTAGATTAGAATATACTTAACTATGTAATATAACAATATTTACAAAAGTATGTTGCATAAAATAGGAGTCTTCAGAGATTTTAAGCAATAAAAATTCAAGTATTCGGCTACAAAGAGGTATAAGATTTGTTGCGGGTATCTGGCTTTTTCATCATTTATTTCATTGATATTTATATTAATCTTTGTATTTCTACTTCTCCTGGATTTTCTAATTTCCCTCTTCTACTATTTGGCAGGTTATTTTCCTACCTTTCATTCTGACATATGATTGATTTATAAATTCAAGGGCAAATAAAGGAGCTTGCATTTTAACCAACTTCCAGAATCTTGAATTTTGGCTTTATGTAGTTAATTGCTGCCTTGTGTCAAATGGTCTTCTCACTTCTATTGGCATTATTTTTTTTAAATTTGTATTTAACAAGGTAGACTTCACAAGTTAAGTGGATGTCAATTAACCCAAAATCTGAACAGACTTTTAAATGCAAGTCATTCCTATCAAATTAGTGTTCACTACATTCAGTAGATAGCTGTCAACACAATGGAACCTAAGCATCAATTTTAAGCAATTTATTTTTTTAAGTTTATAATATTAGTTTGATTGTGATTACACATCCCAAATTTATACAATCTTGTGTCAATTACTAAGGAGCTATGTGAATTTTGTACATTAGTACATTTTAATTAACATTTAATTTATATCTTTTTCTCTTTTTCCATCTACAAAATATATTTCTTTGAGTTTGTCACACAGAATTTAAGCAATTTTCCTGCCAGTTAAATGACATTTTATTTTTCTAAGTGAATTGACTGCTGGAGAAATGGGTCCCAGAGGCTAAAGTCCTGTTTATTAATAAAAAGTGCTTTCTTCCACTCACAGACATATGGAACTGCCTCACGATTTTTTCCTTACACCATGGCTCATAGTCTTTTTGAACAGGTTCTGAGATGTCAAAGCCTAGTTTTAGAGTTGTTGGAAATACTAACGAAGGAGACTTTTATTCTGGCAATCTCTTGCAAAGCCTACCTATCCAGACTCTAGATTCACCAAATGGATGAATAGAATTATCTACAAAATAGTCAAAAGGATAATGTAGATCTTTTTGTACTTTTTCTACTAGAAATAGAACAGGATATTAAAATAAAAGTTAAAATATTATAGTGAGAACTCCCTGTGAATACTGACAAAACATATCAGGTGCCCTTTTGACTCTTACATTCTTTGTTCTCATTTTTCACTTGTACTCATTTCCCTTGGCAATCTATTTGGAATGATTCTGCTTGAATAATAATTCTATAGTAACTTATTTTTCATTACATTATTTTAATGTACAAATTCAACCTTTTTTGGTTTCCATGAACAAAGAGAAAATAGATAACCAGAGATTAGTAGTAGAAAGTTAGTGTTATATAAAATGAGGACCCATAAAAGGTCAGTAAAATGTTTACTTATACTGTTACATGATACGCAGATATCAATCTTGATGCCACAATCAACCACAGAACTTACGTACAGGCATAGTGACAAAGCACTTAGGAATACTTGAGATAGGTTCATTGGGAGAATTCTCAATTATACTTTTTGCAACAAAAGTCTATTGATTATTTATTAAATACAGCATTTTTCTCATGGGGTAAACTGGAATGACCATATTTGTTGTGGAATCAGCTCTAATTCACTTGAAGTTAATCTTATTTACACACTTTTTTTATACTTAGCAGATCTACAAAGAGATTATGTAAACTGGCTAAGTTCTCTCAACCAGCAAGGGATACGGAAAGAATTTAAGTGAGGTTTATGAGGTGACAAAGACTATGAGTTTTCTGTTAATACTGTGAATATGACTCTCTTGGGATACAAAAGGCTATGATAAAATCGTATAGCATTATTCACAAAAACACACAAAATTGTCCTTTATTCTATCTCTCTCTCTTTTTTTTTTTTTTCAATTTTATGGCCACACTAATGATATATGGAAGTTCCTGGGCCAGGGCTGCAGCAACACCAGGTCCTTTAACCTACTGCTCTAGGCCAGGGACTGAAACTGTACCTCCACAGTGACTTGAACTGCCGCAGCTGGATTCTTAACCCACTGCACCATGGTGGGAACTCCAACTGTCCTTTATTTTTAACCCATTACTCTATACATCTAGACAACCAGGTCAAAGTTCTCAGATCAACTGCTAAAAGGTGCTCATGGCTGAATTTAATACAGCATAATTTCACTCTTCATCTCGAGAAACTAATAACTAATATTAGTGTCCTTATTTGATGGACGATCTGAAGCTATCTAAAATATCTTCTTTCTCCTTCCATTTCCCTCATCAACTTAATCTAACTGACATAGTAAAGGTAAAAATAAAATTTTATGTTAAATCTCCTGGTAAACAGAACTCATGAGATCTTCCTAATGTTGGTATTATCTTTGTGTTTTGGTGGAAGCTAATATTCTTTTTACAAGGCTTTACTAGTGCTAATTGCATAGCAAAGAACATTCTAGTTATTGGTCATTTAGGTAAGTCCCTGCTTTAGTATAGTTCATTTTAGCTAAAAGAAAGATTAGAAAATGGTATGGCTGCCAAATAAATAGGTTATTTTCTAAGCATTCAGTAGTAATTAATAAAGGTTTTACTTCTTATTAGAGATATTTTTGAGGACTAGCAAGAGGATATCTAACAGAATGATTAGGAGATTTAAATAACTTTAAATTTATTTAAAGTAATCTATTCATCAGACTATCACTCTATATTGTTAAAATCGGGGGAAATCTATGTTTCATCCTGAAACTATGCATAAAACAATAATTTTAAATAATTTATGTAAATAAAAATATCTACAATGCACCAGACTTTTGGCTTAAAAATAGGGCAAATGTTTCAGATAGCAGAAAAGTTGTGATTCTCATGAAAGTTGATGACAAATCTGGGCACTAATAAACCTTTTTCTTAAAAAAAGAGTTCTAGGGCAAAATTTCCCACAGCAATAATTGTGACCATCTGGAATCCCATGCCTAGAATTTAAATGAGGTCAAATACTTTTTCTTTTTTTCACATGAATCATTTGACCACTTGAGATAAATGAACTTGCTCTAAGAACAGCAAGAAAAAAAAAAAACTGGAACAAGGTAAAATATTTCCATTTAAACATATAGAGATGAAACTTATGGGGAGATCAGATAAGTGTCACGTTAATCTTTCGAGGAAGCTGCAACTTGTATCAAGTAGAAGCACAAATCAGAAGACAGAAATGAGGGCATTTCCAAAGACGGCAGAGAATAAAAATATTATCCAACACAGGTAAGGAAAAAATCTAGAAAGATAAGGGGTCCTAGCAGGTCTAAGTCTACATGCACTGAATGAGAGTGGTGTGTCCAGAAAAAAGTTTGCATATAGTACTTATAGGTGAAAGCATATTAAGGAAAATAAATTCTACAAAACCAAAGTTGAGCTATGGACTCTGATAACATACACATGGGAGTATTTAAGGCGGGAAACTAGACATTATGAAATTTAAAGAATAAACAAAAATAAAATGCTAGTTAATACAATATTTATATTGTAATCACAATCAATTCAATTCCTTGGATATTACTGAAACACTATCACATGGTGAAAACTCCAAGGAATTTTGGTGAAGGTAAAAGTGGTATGACTTAGTCCTTGTGAATTCTATAGAGAAAAAAAATTTATTAAATTTCAAAACATGCTGAATTTCACATTCCAAAGACATAGTTTCTAGCTCTATCTGGTTTTATTATAACTGGATATATGGTGGAAAAAAGCCACATTTCTGAGTTTCCTTTTTTTAACTGTAAAATTGGATAAACAACATTTTTGTTTCTATTTTACTAAATTCTTGTGGAACTCAAATTAGAAAAATGAGTTGAAAATTCTTTCTAATCTATAGGCTATTTTTACAAAATATTTGATTTATTTATATTGGCTTTTGAAATAATATTCTACACGGCAGTTTAATTCAACATTTCAATAAGTATTTGTTGATACCTCTCATGTGCCTTGCACTCTGCTAAGCACTAGAGATATAATAAGGAATAAGTGTACCTGGCATTTATCTGAAGAAAACTCTAATTTGAAAAGATACATGCAACCCAATGTTCACTGCAGCACTGTTTACAGTAGCCAAGACATGGAAGTAACTTAAATGTCCATTAACAAGTGAATGGATAAATAAGACATTGTGTGTGTGTGTGTATAAAAAATATATATATATAATATATAAAATATAAAAATATTTATATAATATATAAAAAATATATATACACACACACATACATATATATGTGTGTGTGTATATATATATGTGTGTGAATATTACTCGGCCACAAAAAGAATGCCATTTGCAGCAGCAAGGATGGACCTAGAGATTATCATAACAACTGAATTAAGATAGTGGAAGACAAATATCATATGATATCACTTATATATGGAATCTAAAACATGATACAAATGAATGTATTTACAAAGCAGAGACTCACAGACATAGAAAACAAATTTACAGTTACCAAAGGGGATAGTGTGGAGGGGGAGACATATTTGGAGTTTGGGATTAACCTATATATACTACTATATAGAAAATAGAGAGTTCCCACTGTGGCTCAGTGTAACGAACCTAGCTAGTAACCATGAGGATGCGGGTTCAATCCCCGGCCATGCTCGCTGCGTTAAGGACCTGGTGCTTCTGTGAGCTGTTGTGTAGGTCGCAGACACAGCTCCAATTTGGTGTTGATGTGGCTGTGGCGTAGGCCAGCACCTATGGCTCCGATTCAACCTCTAGCCTGGGAACTTCCATATAATGTGGGTGCAGCCATAAAAAGACACAAAATAAAAAAATTAAATAAGTAAATAACAAGGACCTACTGTATAACATAACAAACTATATACAATATCTTCTATACTGAAGAAGTATCTGAAAAACTATATATATATATATATATATATATATCACTTTGCTGCACACTTGAGACAAAGGCAACATGTAAATTAACTATATTTCAATTAAAAAGGATAAATATGTACTCCATCTATGGGGATTTTGAGCCAGATTTTAATGTGATTTGAAAATAAGTTAGATGTCTCCACAAGCTCTTCTAGAAACACGCTGAGAGATGTTTATACAACAACACAGGACCAAGAATTCCTATAGGAAATTGCACTTTAGTTGAATTTTAAAGACCAGAGAGGGATTACCAGTCAAGGAACAGGCGATGACATTTCATGAAAACAAAAATATATGAGAAATCTCATGTAAGTGAGTAACATATTGGTATGTGTATCAGAGAGAAAATAGAAGTAGTTATGATTGGATCATCACATGTTGGGTGGTATTCCCAATTTGGGAAGAATGGTGCTGGTGGAAACAGGTTTAGATAAATGATTTTATAGGTGCACTTTTACAGTTGTCAGCATGATCAACAGCGAAGAGGAAACCAAAAAAAAATGGAACTGCAACCACATCTGCAGTTTCCAACCCCAAATAGCACTCGCACTTCAAATACGTTCAAAAACAGCAGCTCTGCTTTTCTCTGACTTACACATTGGGCTTCCATGCAAGAATTTAGTCATACAAAGTGCCCTACAGTTCCATGATGAAAGATACACCTAAAGTGACTATTGACTGTTTTATTTAAGAACAGACTTATGGTAGCATTAATTGGAAGTCCTGATGAAGTAAATCTTAGAAGATAATAATAATTATTACTATGCATATTCTAAATATAAGATGTTCATGGAATGTCCAAGTGGGTTTTACAGCAAACTGTAAGATTTGTAACTTAAAATTCAGATGGCATATCAGACATAAAGATATATGTTTGGCAGTTGCCAGCATCAAGGAGAAGATAATGAGTACAATATAAAAACCCCACAGCAGGGAGTTGAATAAGAAGAGCAATGGACTAAAAGAAGAAAACTTGCAAAACATAGTGTTCAAAGGATGGGCACAAGGAAGTTTTAAGAATAGCTGAAGGAACTGAAGGTATACAGAAGAACCAGAGGAGCATGGTATAGCTGAAGTCAAAAAGGAATTTCAAGATACAAGTGGTCAGCAATATAAAAAAAATATTATAGGAAATATATGAATTGGAAAGCATGTGTCAGATTAGATGATATGCAGGTCATTGGGTCAATGTAATTGTTTTTTTTTGGCTTTATGCATTTTCTAGTGCCACACTTGCAGCATATGGAGGTCCCCAGGCTAGGAGTCTAATCGGAGCTGTAGCCACTGGCCTACACCACAGCCACAGCAACGCGGGATCTGAGCCACATCTGCAACCTACACCACAGCTCATGGCAACGCCAGATCCTTAACCCACTGAATGAGGCCAGGGATCACACCCGCAACCTCATGGTTCCTAGTTGGATTCGTTAACCACTGAGCCACAATGGGAACTCCAGGCCAATGTAATTTCTAAAAAAATTTTTGTTATAGCTGCACCCACGGCATATGGAAGTTCCCAGGCCAGGGACTGAATCGGAGCCACAGCTGTGACCCACACAGCAGCTACAGTAATGATAGATACTTTAAACCCATTGCTCATGCTGTGGATTGAATTCTTACTTCCACATCAATCCAAGCCACTAGAGTCAGATTCTTAATCCAGTGTACCACAGTGGAAACTCCCGGCTCAAGGTAATTTAATATTGTGATATGAAAGCTAAGTTGTGGTATGTTAAAAAGTAGATGGAAAGCAGACCATTAAAAACAAAGAAAATCTAATTCCATGTTGCTTATCATAGATTCAAATAAAATGTAAGAATGCTGAAACTGAAATGAAAGGAGAATCAAACACATAAAAATTAACTTAAAGGACTCCAGTGTAGAAATACTAATGTCAAACAAAACTGACTTTCAGGATAAAAAAGATTATTTCAGGCAAAGAGAACACTTCATAATAATAAAAGGCTTAAATTAAGAAATATAGTAATTCTAAAAGTTATGTACAATGTAACATAGCTAAAATACATAAAACAAAAACTGAGCTGTAAAGAATTCTGCACTCATGCTTGAAAATATACCTGGAGGTTTACAAAATTGCTTCATGTATTGGATCACAACGTAGGTGTCAATAATGATTAAGGATCGAAATGGAATGATTATGCTTTTTGATACAGTGGAATTTAGCTATAAATAAATAGCCTAAAGAGAATTTTAAAAATCCCAAATACTTGAAAATTATACAATATACTTTTGAATAAGACATGTATCAATGGAGTCACAATGAAAATTAGAATTTTTTTTCTTTTCACTTATTTTGCATTTTTTGCATAGGGAGTCCCTGGGCCAGGGTTCAGATCCAAATCACAGTTGAAACCTAAGGAACATACGTCCTTGCACTGCAGAGACGCTGCATTCCCATTGCTCCACAGTGGAAATTTCAAAATTAGGAATTATCTTGATCTGAATGTTAATGAACACTAAAAATGGAGGTAGCTAAAGCAGTGATTATAGGAAACAACATAGCCTTAAATTCATGTAATAAAATGAAGAGTGGCAGAAAAATAAAATTAGTATCTGCCAGAAGAATTAGGAAAAATGTCCAATTAAACCCCCAAAAGTAGGAGAGGAAAAATAAAATGATAGAGACTAATAAGATAGTTTTTAAAATATAAAAGAGATAAACAACCAGGCATTAAGTTGTTCAAAAAATTAATTAAAATTGGTAAAGTCTTTGTGTGGCAGGTGTGTATGCAGGTGCATGTGTGTGTATACACAGGCATGCATATGTGACAGAGAATGCACCAATGACTAATGCCGGGTTAAAGTGACATCACCAGAAAACCTACAATTTTTAAAACATCATAATAAGATACAATGGAAAATTCCATGTCAATAAATTTTAAAATTTAAGATGAAACAGAAAAGTTCTTAAAAAGGCAACTTATCAAACTGCCCCCAAAAGAAACAGGAAACTCAAATAAATACTGATTTTCTGTGATCTTCGTTTAAAACTTTTTCCAAATGAAAACTCTAGGCACAGAAAGTTTTTTCAATAAATTCTAGTTAATATTTATAGAAAAATTAACACCAAACCTGCAAAAACTCTCCCCCAAAATAGAAAAAAGAGACAACTTTTCTCATTTTACTTTGAGTACAGCATAGTCTTTAAACCAAAACCTTACAATGATACTACAGAAAGAAGATTATGGAAAATCTTATTAAGTAACACATATGAAGTAATCATAAGCAAAATATTAACAAATACAACTCAGCAATACACTTAAAAGGATAATACATCGTAATAAATGTGGGCTTATTTCCAAAATGCGAAGATGAACTGACATTTGAAAACCAATCGGTATAGTTTATCAATCTGAAATAAAGGAGAAAAACCACATTATCATCTTAACAGATACAGAAAAAAGCGATCTGTTAAGAATTAACACCCACGGTAGAACTTTTAGCAAACTTAGACTATCAGTACTGAACATTGTCAAGGATGTGATGGATAGAGATTCTAACACACTGAAGAAGTATCAATTGGCAAAACCATTTCAAATAACATCTTTAAATTTCTACTAAATTGGATAATGTGAGAAAAAGAATATGTATGTATATATATGTATGACTGGGTCACTTTGCTAAACAGTAGAAACTGACAGAATACTGTAAATGAACTATAATGGAAAAAATAAAAATCCCAAAAAAGAAAAGCATATCCTATCTAAAGACTATCCACAAAAATTCTATGAAAAAAAATGCTTATCAACAGTAAAATATTTATATATTTATCCCTGAGATTGGAAATGAGACAAGGATGCCCAGTAATACTTATTCATTCAACATTGTCTACTCAATTCTATAGCATCAAAAGAAACAATGATACTATATTTATTTGCAGATATGGTTGTATTGGTGAAAATTTTTTTTTAATTTACAAATAAATTATAATAATTAATAATTTGAGGAGTTCCCGTTGTGGCTCAGTGGTTAACGAATCCAACTAGGAACCATGAGGTTGCGGGTTCAATCCCTGGCCTTGCTCAGTGGGTTAAGGATCTGGCATTGCCGTGAGCTGTGGTGTAGGTCGCAGACGCGGCTTGGATCCCGCATTGCTGTGGCTGTGGCGAAGGCCGGCAGCTACACCTCCTGTTAGACCCCTAGCCTGGGAACCTCCATATGCTGTGGGTGCGGCCCCAGATAAGGCAAAAAGACCAAAAAAAAAAATAATAATAATTAATAATTTGAGTTATTAATAAGAGTTTAGCAAAGCTGCTGGATACAAACTCATTATAAATTTAGATAGGTTTTCTTTTTTTTTTTTGTATATTTAAGATTTTGGTGTTTTAATGCAGGTAGATTATACATCAATTAATTTTTTAATTTAAAAACATAGATAATATGAAAGACAGGTCCATAAAATTTTCTTCTGTGAGCAGGCTGTCACAAGTAGTTAAACAAGGAAACCACAGTAACCTGGGAGGCCTCCAAACAGGGTGAAGTTAAAGGGGCACTACCTCCCCTTGATAGAACTCGACCCTCTCAGTGGCATAATGAATAGTTCCCGTTCCTGATCTTAAACAGTATGAGGTAATAGAAAGAACACATGGACTATAGCAACAGACCACAAGAGTTTTAAAATCTGGTTCCATCATTTGCTAGCTGGGAGATAATAGTCAAGATATTGTACTTATTTGAGTTCCAGTCTTTTTATCAGCAAGATGACAATGTTAATACCTGCCACTGAAATGTTTTTTTTTTCTCTTAATGGATTTTATTTCAATTATAGGTGTGCATAAATCATCACAAGTCAATTTTACAGATTTTGTATCCCAAACCCCCAGTGCATCCCCCCACCCCCCCAGATTGTCTTATTTGAAAAACCAAGGTTTTCCAAAGTCTGTGAGTCATTGTCTGTTCTGTAAGAAGGTTCATTGTGTCTTTTAGTTT
>PVHT021183524.1:17860556-17930549 GCA_004024745.2 Catagonus wagneri
AGGCTCAGAACTCTCAGTCCTGTAGCTGAGTCTCTGTGATGCAGTTACTTTCCAGTCTGTGGGGCTTCCCACCCGGGAGGTAGGGGGTTGCTTCTATCGCGTAATCGCCCCTCCTACCTCTTGATGTGGTCTCTGCTGTGTCTTCTGGAGCAGAGTATCTTTTTTGGAAGTTTACAGTCCATTTGGTTGAAGGTTGCTCAGCATTTGGCTGTATTTTTGCTGTTTTTCGGGAGAGAAGTTGAGCTCCAGTCCTTCTATTCCACCATCTTAATCCAATCCCCGTCTGCCACAGCCGTCCTGACGTGGAGGAAGTGGAAAGAGGGCAAAGCCAGGGTCCACGGAGCACACAAGCATCATCCCGAAGCAGGTCCTGGGACCAAGATGGACGACAAGCGCCGTGGCCTAGATAGGTTTTCTACGTATCAGCAACAAGCAAATTTCTAAAAAGCTAACTCAAAAATGGTATGATTTACAAAAGTACCAGTCATCAAATACTTATAAATATGTATTTATATGTAAATGTATATGTAATCCATAAAAGTATATCTAATAAAATAGTCAAAATACTTCTGTGCACAAAACTAAGACTTACTGAGAGGAATTAATGAATATTATAAATAAATGGAAATAAGCCTTTTTCATGAGCTGGAACATTTAATATCATAACAATGCCATTTATTTACAGTTTGACTTAAAGATTCAGTGTAATCTCAATAAAAATCGTACAAAATTTTTTTAATGCATGAAAATTGGCAAAGAATTCTAAAATTTGTATTACAATTCAATATGCCAAGAATAACTGTGATATTCTTGAAGAAAACCATGTGAGAAAATCTTTTCAACAAGATATAAAGATTTTTGTTATAACATTATACAAACGATATGGTGTGATATCGATGCAGGATAAATAGAAAAATGATACCAGAATAGTTATTCTAGAGAAAAGTCAAAGATACAAATAAACCTTTAATTTATGACAATATTATCATTTTATATCATTGGGATTTTATGCTGCTGGGAAAAATGAATATCCATATTTTAAGAGGTGAATCTTGATCTATACCCCACATAAAAGGCAAGTCCACATGGACTAAAGATCTAAATATGAAAGGTAAAAATGAAGCTTCCAGAAGGTAAAAGACAGCAAGATTTCAGCTCTGGGCTCTGCTACTTTCTTTTGCAGATGTAGAAATAATTAAGTGCATCTGATTGGACCTTAAATAAGTTATTATGAGATTTGTACAAGTTATCTTAAGAAAATTTTATGCGACCATATAATTAGAAACTATCATCACAGTGATCACTTGAATTCACTAAGTCATCATAGCCAATTACATTTTATTT
This sequence comes from Catagonus wagneri, assembly GCA_004024745.2. Classification (NCBI taxonomy): domain Eukaryota; kingdom Metazoa; phylum Chordata; class Mammalia; order Artiodactyla; family Tayassuidae; genus Catagonus; species Catagonus wagneri. The sequence goes on from PVHT021183524.1 coordinate 17,861,901, forward strand.
TTTAATAATTTTGTTCAAGGGTAGATTTATTAAGGTGTTAGAAAGTGTTATTCTTAGTTGATTTCTATTGAGCGATTTAATGATAAAATCACATGTTTTTTGAGGTTTAGAGATTTTTCCACTCCTAGAGCTTGCACAGCATTTAATTGGCACTTAATATAGAATGTATCAAAAATTAAGTAGGCATTAATTAGGAACAGAAAATGTGAACTAGCCTTAAAAAGTTAATTATCAAATTGGTATAGCTATCTGTCAGCAGACTCCCATAAGCATCCCGTTAAAGCGGTTTCATTTTTTAAAACGTAATATGTTTCCCAGGATGTGATTACACATACAATATATGGTTGTAATTTTGAGTTAATTGCATAGTAGCTAGATTAACTTTTACATCATTACACTTTAATCAGTGTTTTTCATGATTAACGTTCATTTACGTTTAAAGCTTCCAAGCTCCTTCTTTCATTGTCTTCAGCTCCTCCCTTCTTATGCCAGGCGCTGCCTGAACACATCACTACATTAAAGCTCTCTGAGGACAAACTTCTGCATTTTCTCACTTTAGGTACCACGAAAATGTTCAAGTGAAACTATCATTGTAATAGTGTCTTTACCGCAATGTAATACTAATGACTGTAATTATCTTAATATATAGAAAAGGAAGGGTAGAAATTAGCTGGGGAATTGCATAAGGAGAGCAGTGACTATATTACTTTGACTTCAGTTTTATTCCATTTGTAACTTCCGGTGGGGGGGAGATAATTTTTTTTCTCTTTCTCACGTGTGGCCAGAACAACATGAAACGTATCAGGATCTTTGAAAAAAAATATCATACTTTCTTATTTACATATCATAGTGAACAGATTTGACAATAGGCTTAAAAAGAATCATCTCTTTTGGTAATATTTCTAACGAATGTCATCACTGATCTGTACCAGCTATGGAGAGTTACAGGTTTTTTCCTCCAAAATTTGTTTTTTTATTACTGTAAAAATAGAAAACAATTTTATAAGATATGTATGATGTAAAAACAATGATAAAGGGAATACTCCCATATATCACAATTACCTTTAAATACCTGAAGTGCTCTAGCCTATCCCATATTATTCAGACATAGTTATTTTAATGCAGTGTTCTAGTGTTATCCTGAGATTTTAAATTTTTTAACAAGATAGTATTATCCTTGTATTATACAATTAATGTCTGACCCTGTGTGTTTATATTCACCCACACATTTACCACTCTCTTTGTTAATGATACACATTTCTTTTTACATCTGAAACAACCCATCTGGATTCACTTTCTTCTGCCTATAGAAATACCGTCAGTAGGGTCTTTTGGTAGCAGACTCTAGCGGGTTTTGTTTGCCCCAAAAATGTCTTTATTTGGTAGAATCCTTAAAAGTTTTTTCCCTGAAGATAGAGTTCATGGTTGACAGTTACTCCCCCTTAGAACAGTGTAATTAGTCCATGGTCTCCTGGAATCTATTGGTACTAATGAAAATTCAGATGTTAGACTGACTATTGCTTACATAATCTGCCTTTTTAATGTTTATTCCTAACTTTACTTTGTAGTACTCTACAATTATGTGGCATATGAAAACCCATCAGTTTTTTGGTTGGTGCCTCTCCAATGATTACATTTTCTGAAGCTTATTCTCTAGGAGATTCCTTAGGAAGGACACGGGGAACACTATCTCTTGAGTTCTTGAACATTCATAAGGGCCTCTCTATAACACTGAAGGTCATCTTCGCTGGAGACAAAGTCCTAACTCACATTTTCTTTTCTTGCATATCTTAAATTTGTAACTCCTTTGACATCTGGTATAAAACATGATGATAACATCATTTTATTTCTTTTATGAAAGCCTTAGTCTTTTTGTCCAAGTGCCCAAAGATTTTTTTTCTTTTTTTCCTTAAATCCAATAATCTTCTTGACTACATTGGTGATTTTGGCTCAGTTTTCCAAAATACACAGTGTGTGTTTCAATGTTCATTTTTAGATTGCTTTTGTGATAGGAACATTTTCGTGAATCATACTTTTTAGTATTTGTTCTATCTTATTGCTTTGGTTTTCTTTTCCAGGAACACTTATTATACATATATTGTCTTTTTTGTCCATATCACTTTCTCTAAAAAATATTCTTCCCATTTTCTGTTTTTCTTAAGGCATTACCATTCTGTTTATTCATTTACACTCCTTTTAACTTAGTATTTACTTAATGAGTTTCTTTAATTTTGGATGCTATTCTTGGATCCACCATATGTCTTCATTCTCCCCTTTTCAATTACTTAATTTCTGAATTTTTCTAATTCTGATATATTTGTTTCTATAGATTTTAAAACTTTTTATTTTCAACTTATTTTTTAACTACTTTATTGAGGTATGATTGACATACAAAGAGCTGTACATATTCAATGTATACAACCTGACAACTTTGGAGATACATGTACATTCACGAAGCCATCCCAAATATACCTCCAGACAATGAAATCTCACAGAATGATATGGCCATAAATCTTTAATCTAATATCTTTAAATGAGATCAAAGAAATTAAAAATATTTAAGAATTATTAATTTAAAAATATTTTGATTTCATTGAAAAATTTTTTGTGTGTATATATATAGTGCTCTGAGTATTACTCAGTGGGATTAAACTGTCTAGAGGCATATCATTTTATACTTTATTATCATTGTATTATAATAATTTTTTATAGGATTTGATCACAAATTCGTTTCTGTTGTTTTTTCACTTTTCTTTCCTTTTTCTTAGACAATTTTTTCTGTACTTTTAGGAAAAATAGTGAGCCAAGAGAAATTTTAACTTCACTTGAATTTTAGAGCTCCTTCTTTTGTTGCTTTAAAAATTAATACAAGTTTGTCTTTAAGCTTCCTGAGAACGATCTTATCTGTCCCTTTCCAATTCATTTACCCATGGACCAAACTGCCCCATGCTTTGTTTCTATAAATAAACTATCATTGGAAAAAAGCTCCAGTCATTGGCTTATCTTTTGCGTTTGAAGTCTTTCGTGCTGCAGTGGCAGATCTGAGTAGCTATCATAGGGAGTGCATGACTAGCACTTATGTGAACAGAAAAAAGAAGTCTTACCCTGAATTACTAAAAGGAATTACTTCTGGTTGATGAGAATATGATTTGTATCATTTATTCTACATGACTACATGGCTCGAATCTTTCACTGTCATAATTTATTCATGTGTAATAAAAAAATGAATTTCAAAATAACAAAAGATTGACTTTTAAGGAGATAGGCTGTAGGGAGAAGCGAGCCTGGAAGAAAATAAAGAAGTTGTCTCTTTGGAGGGAAAACAATAAATGACCTAGAATCAATAATGTTAGGTTGAAAGTGTTAGAAAAACAAGAACAAGCAAAAACTGAGAATTCCTAATGAAATTTGATTCTGAAGCCTATAGTAAACTATTCTGAATTCTATATTTACATAGTAGTGCATCAATAGATACTGCCAGTTTGTAATTTTTAGTGTGTTGCCTTAAATGTGGGAAAGAGTCTAAATTACTATTTTTTAAAAATAAAAGTTGAAGACAGCCATATCTTAAAGACAAAAGAATGAACCCTTTAATATTCTGAAAGAATGTACATGTTTTAATGTTCAGTCCTTCATTCCTCTATAGTATCAGTTTCAAGGGACAGAAAATACATGTGTTCTCAAATTTTCATTTTGTTTTCACTTTCTTATTATGATATCTTTTAAGTTGGCCAATTTAAGATTTAAGATCATTTAAGGCTTGACCATGGACATTATCTGAGATATTGAAAAAAAGAAAGGTATGATTTTTCTTCATGCTTCAAACCTTAATCAGATTGAAAATGGGGAAAAATATAAAGTGTATTTAAAAATAGATATTGTAATAGATGCTGTCTAGAATAAAGACGTTCAAGACAGTTTCAATTAGACTGCACTCTTTCAAAAGGTGTCTCATTTGTGTATCTGAAGAAAATTGTATTCTGTCTGATAGAAAGGTATTCTAAGAAGTGTAAAGAGTACTTAAGGTGAAATGACTGGATCTAAGCCAGTGAAATTTTTGGTTGCCTGAGGAAGAACGGATGAAAGCATCCATCTCAGAGAACACTTTCCGAGTTGAGCCGCTAATGCGAATCTGCTAAGCACATCACTACTGACAAACTTCATTAATAACACTGTGGAGAAAAGCTCTTGACTAGTGAAGATCTGTCCAGTAAACACTGAAAAAGCAGCCACGAACCTTAAGCCCGGGAGTGGCTGGTCAACTGCACATTAAAACGAAGTACACTGCATTAAGGGTAACTGATATTTCCTATCTCTTTTCTAAATCCAAACATGTCTTCAACTCAGCACTAAACTTTACCATAACTTTACACTCTTCATGAGAAATATTAAGGATATTATCATAAAATGTGTATCTAATTGGAAAACTATTACCTTCTGAGAAAAATAAGTACATGTATGTTATGCATATCCCAAAATATCAGAAATAGTTAACATTAGAATTGTTTTTATCTTTGAATGATGAGATTTCAGATGATTTTTATTTCCTTCTTTCTTTTCAGGTTCTCAGCACATCAGATAGCACATATTATTTTCCCACCCAGAAAAAATAAGAATTAATAGTGATTATTTTTTTTAAAGTACTAATTCTAAGAGTGTGAATTTTAAAAATCTAACAAGAGTAAAGAAGAAAGTTATCTTATGCATTATGAATCTATAGCCATTTGTGCTTTGTGGTAGAGTGCTGGAAGTGCTTTTATGGAAATGTATGACTTTTGTAATCATTCACATTACTTTTGTACATTAAGCATTTTCTCTTATCTTTTATGGACTTGCATGTGGCCTATGCTGGAAAATTCCTTCTCTGGGCACTATTATGGACTGAATGTTTTTGTCCCTCCCCCAATTCCTATGTTGTGACCTTAATCCCCAATGTGATGTGATGGAATTTGGAGGTGGGGCCTTTGGAAAGTAATTAAGGTTAGCTTAGGTCATGAAGGTGGAGCCCTCATGATGAAATTAGTGTCCTTATCAAAAGAGGAAGAGACATGAGATCTTTCTCTTCCTCTGACATGTGAAAATATAGGAAGATAGCTGTCTGCAAACCAGCGTGTTCTCACCAGGAACCAAATCGGCTGACACCTTGATCTTGGACTTTTCAGCCTCCTGAACTGTGAAAAATAAATGTTTGCTGTCTAAACATCCACTCCGTGATAATTTTGCTATAGCAGGTTGAGCTAAGATAGGCACTGTGCCTTTGCGCATCTCTTTAACCTATACTGACCTCCCTCTGTACCAGCAACAACCAAACACTGAAGAAGATTTGGTACAATTTATGATTGAACTTGATCTAGAACCCATAAATCTTATAATAATCAATGCATTATGAATGAACCTTACCTGAAACCTTTGGCAAATACTAAATCCAACTTCATTACCTCCAAGAACATCAGGGAGGAAAAGTGATGTTATAGAAAGTATATTAGATTGTGATTTAAAAGAAATCTATTCCATCTGTGACACCTGCGAAGTTTTTGTTTCTTTTCTTTTCTTTCTTTCTTTCCTTTTTTTTTTTTTTTTTTTGTCTTTTTAGGGCCCCATCCACAGCACATGGAAGTTCCCAGGCCAGGACTCGAATCTGAGCTGTAGCTGCCGGCCTACACCATAGCTACAGCAACGTCAGATCCAAGCCATATCTGCAACCTACACCACAGCTCACAGCAATGCTGGATCCTTAATCCACTGAGCAGAGCCAGGGATGGAATCTGCCTCCTCATGGATACTAGTCAGATTTTTTATCCCCCAAGCCATGATGGGAATACCTACTTGTGATATTTTTATAGCTAGCTATGTGACCCTGAGAAAGTCACTGAAACTTGCTCAATTTCCCCATTTGTAAAATAGAGGATTGTATTAAATAATAAGTGAAATATCTTTCGGTTTTATAATCCCATGGTTATAACCATGTAGTTAAGAAATTATCACTGTCAACCAAATCAGCAGAAGAATGAATTCAAAACTATCTTCTAGTGCTTTCCTGGAAGTCTTTTTTCTGTGACCAAAACAAAATATCATGAAAAATTGAAAGGCATTCCATCCTACAGTTATCATAGCATGCAGTTGTGTCCACATGTGCAAAACAAATCTTATATAAGAATATCTTTAAAAGGGAAAGTATACAGCCTGGGTGATAATGGAACCTCTAGCGTATATATATATAAATAAGGCTGAGGGTTTTTTTTAACTTAACATCTTGCTTTGGGATATTATACTCATTTGTGACAGCCCTTATCTGTCATCACTATTTCCTTTTGTGTCACATTATTATTTAATTGTGGACTAGAGAGATAAGTGCCTGAAGGAAAATCTTGCAAAAGGTACTTTATTCCTTTTGATTCCAATCTGTTAAGGGAGATAACTTCATAAAATCCTTCTGAAAGATGGTAGCCTTCAAATTGCTCCTGAGCCACCACTGGGCTAGAAAGATTAGATTTTGTCATGCATTTATCATGGAGTGTCATCATGATCTTTTTCTCTTATATCATTTCTGTTTTTTCATTCCTTTGTTTATTTGTTTTTCTCACTAACCTTGCCTTTGAAACCAAGCATGGCCCTGTGGGGCTCCTGGGCGTGAAAGCCTTTCTGTGTCCCCCATTTTTTGTTCTTAGGTAATGGGCCTCATTCAGCTACCATGACCTTCCCTGAATTCCTAGGGACAGGTTCAGACAGTTGCTGATCAGGGAAGGGAGGGGATGCAAAGACAAAGGAGGAACAGTCAAGGACAACTTAAGAGTCCTTTCCTGTCCTTCTCCCTGGCTTAATTGCACCCTAAACACAATCACCTCTCAGCTAAAGATTAGGCACCCTGAGTACAGCTGCCTGTAGTTTAAAGATTATTAGCAATTGCTGTTTTTCAGGAACTTACCTAGTTTGCTAAAATCTCTGATCAATATGCCCCTTTCACAAATACTGTTATTCTAGGCAATAACACAGAAGACCACCATCAAGATCATACTGAGATCTCCTGACTACAGCTTTGATGACTTAGATCCCCCCAAAGAAAGAAAAACGCATGTTTGTCCCAATCCTGATTCCTATCTGAAAACCTGTTTTTCTCCTTTTTACTATAAAACTCCTTGCAGTTCTTTCCAGTTGAGGGCACAGTCTTCAAGGCATTAGCCTACTATGACCCCCCTTTTGTCTGGCAAAGCAATAAAGCTATTTTTTTCCTCCTTTACCCAAAACTCTGTTTCTGTGTTTCAATTTGGCACCAGAAGACAGAGGATGAATTTTCAGCAACACCTTCTTTTTAGGGGAGCATAACTGATAACTCACAAACCAAAGACAAATGTCAATGTACATATGAGATACTCAAGTGTTTTTGGTTTTCTCAGTGACTATACATATTTCCATGAACAATGGATCTGACCAGTAAGTATACCGACAAAAAAAGTAATAATTACGAAAATAATATGTAGTAGTTGGCTAACTGCATGGTCACAACTGATATTATAAGAAAGATCTACACCAAACATCCCAGAGTCTGCAAAGAACCACAGCTGTTACTGATGACACATATTCCAAATATTCCTACATGTTTCTACCATGAGGCCTGTAGAGCGGTAGCTTTGTCACATTACCTTGCTCAATAAATGTTTTTTGAGTTAAAGAAGAAATTGTGATGTTTTGAAAACATTTTTATAATTACAAAATGATAAATTCTTCTAAGAGTTAAATGGCAAAAAACTTTCACCTTCATAATACATTATCGGCTATTCCCTGTACAGCAATGCTTTTCTTCTCCCATGTCTGAAGAAGCATGATTTCTGATGATATTTTAGAGAGAAGAGATTAAAAAGTACAATGGTTCAATTTTTGGTAGTTCCTAGATTGACTGTTTAAGGAATTCTCCCCTTCTAAGGTGTTTTCTAGGGAATTTATTTGGAGGGAGTAAATCAAGTTTAGGGGACTGTTTTATTTTTTTTCCAATTTGAATTTTGAAACTTTACATTGATGTATAGTTCCTAAAGAAGTTGACAAGATAGCTGGGCTCTTCTGGAATTATTTGAGGGTAACTTCAATTTTAGGCAGATTAAAATGGCTGTACCTGGAGCAAACTGATTTTAAGAGAAAGAACTAGTTTTACATATAGTTTAAAAGAGAGATTTTTATAAAAGAAAGAAAGAAACAGATACAAGAAAATGACTAGAAGTACTCCGTCTTACATTTGGAAAGAATCAGATTATAGGAATTTTCTGAGCATAACTTTTGTTGTTTTACATCGTGATGAGAGAGGCAAACTAATTTTAAGGTGAAAATTTTAAAAAAAGGTAAATTATTTTGTGATGTTTTCTTTGTTAATGAATGACTTGGACTTTTCATTAAATTAGGAAGGAGAAGGATTAGAATAAAGAAAGGCTGACAGATCATCTTGAACAATTATGAAAATAGGAATAAAGGTAAACTCCACATTTAAAAACAAAAAATGTTTTATGAGTGTGTGAGTAAATCAAGGCACTCTTTGAATTAATATTTGAGGTATAAATTAGAGTGAGGAATTAAGAGTTACCAATTAGATGGGAAAATATCAAATTTTTAACGTTTATAACAGATATCATGCTATTTTTAAAACGCACTTAATTTTTCCAGTGGTATTCATGGGAACAAATTTTTATTTTAAAAGATATTTAAAAATCGAAACAGTTTGCATATCATAAACTCTAATACTCCTGTGAAGGTCAAAGCAAGTTTACAGATTACCAAGGTGTCAGCCATTCAGTGGCCTCCTACCCATAATGTAAGACTGAAGTCCTTAAAGGTGATAAAGAAAACTAAACCTGTAGAGGGGTAGCTTTGTCACATTACCTTGGACCACAGTAAAACTCTGCCAGTTTTGAGTCTTGACTTGAAAATTAAATCACTAATTTATTTGTTTTACCTTTAACAAATATTTGAAAATATGCTATTACAAGGAAAATGGCTTTGCTAAACATTAGGAGGGTTAAAAAAAAAGAATATGACATGATTTCTAAAAGAAGTCATAAATCTACTGACTGTCCAAGATACAAATGTGACAATGGAAGTATATTACAACAACTCCCACACAATTAGTGCATACTGTGGTAAGAATTTTAGAGTTTAAGAATGATGTTGGATTTGACTTTGTAGAGGTAGACAGAACATGGTTGATAGTTCAAGTGCAAACAGAGAACTCTGATGAGAACAGTGTTTAACTGAGCTTAGCTAGACTGCAGATTTTGTTTTGTTTAGGGACTTAATGGAGATCACGATGAAAATACAGGTTGGGTCAAACTGGTGAAGGAGTTTTAACTCCTAACTAAATTTTTTCCAAATAATTCTACTGGCAATGGAAGAACATTCCATTTTTCAAATGGAAAATATCCCAGTGTGGTATTCTATGAAGATCTGGGAAGAAAGAGAAGAAAGTTGTTATTCTGTACTAGGTGTTATTTACACAGTCCATCCTTTGGTAACAGATCTGAAATCTCAGTTCCTATCACAAAGGTTAAACCTCATCAAATAAGAGTTGTAAGTACATTTTGCAAATGGAAACTTTCGTTTGCTTAAAGGTGACTTGGCCTGTGTTATTCTAACTTCTCTGCCAGAGCTGAGATGACAGACTCCCAAATTCTTGCTTAAAAATCAGACTAAGTGGCACTGCCATCCCCATACATGATCCATATTAAGAGAATCAACCCCTCCAAGGAATGTTCAGGTACCTGCTCTGCCATCTGACCACTAGTGGGCAGGCAGAGCCCTTGGATCTGAGGGAAACTTTCTATCTCAGAGGGTAATGAGGGTCAGCCATTTCAGGGGCAGTTCCTTTCACTTCTTAATCCAACCCGGCTGACTTAACCATATAAACTGTAGATTTACTGCCTCTGTCCCCTGAGCACTCAGCCACCACGTTCCCTCTAAAGGTAATTCCACCTGGTAATTAATTGTGAAATATTGAGTGGCCAGTGTCTGACCCGAGTGTTTGTGCCAAGCAAAAGTTTCACTTGAACTTTTTTTTCGTTCTTTTCTTTCTCTCTTTCACTGCCAGTTTGTATGTGTGTTTTTAAGTATTAACTCTCATGGAAGCACATGCCTATTTAAAATTCCCAGACGATGAGTCAGACCTGTTCAGTGAGGTTCCTAGAGAGTCACATGATGTGGTTTGATGAAACTTCACCTTATGAAAGGTTGAAGAAAATAAATCAGAAGAGATCTTTCAGATTTATATATATACATATATATATATACACATACACATATACACATACTTGATTATGTATACATGTGTCTATTATACATATAATTTTGTGCATATATATATATACATATACACACACACAAAAGAGAGACAGAAAGACACATACATGTGAAAATTTTAAAATCCCTTTGCTTCTGTTCCTTTCTTTTTCCCTCTGTACATATTTAAAAAAATCTGGTGACCCAATAGCTCATGATTCTGTGTAACAAGAAGAAAGAAAAAGCCCTATAGCCCTGCACGGCATGCATGGGTTGTAGTTACGTGTCTACCCCCTGGATTAACAGTAGTGAACCTGGAAATCTTAATTCCAGTGTGATAGAGACATGGCATTGATGATATTTAATATTTATAAGTTGTTCAACTCTTTATCCTGATAATACACTTTGGGCTTATCTGGTTCTCTAAAAAATCTCTATATTAATCCATACTTTTCTTCAAATCAGTTTGAAGCTTCATGGTATAACTAATGTATCTTGTTAGCTTGAACAATATAGCAGGTGGCCTCTTGTTAATAATCTAAATCATAACAGTTTGTGAAGCATTTCAAAGTAGTTACCCTATACACTTTTTCAAAGTATAAACTCATTCTAGGAGTGATTTAGAAGTGAAAACCTTATTTGCTAATGAACCCTAAGTATAGGTAGAAGTGAGTCATTTCTTATGAAGACATCTTAATTATAAAATAATAAGTATTCTAGAAAGTTCCTGCCTCAAGATGAATGTAGACAGAGGACAAGAAGGCAGAGTTCCTCAGGAAGAAAAGGTTCTCTTCAAAATATTGGGGGTGCAGACAACATTTTAAAGAGTGTCTTGGTGTTTTAAGAAATCACAGAGGATGTAACACCAGTTAAACTGGCAGCATCGATTCGTTCATTTCATCAACATTGATTGAGACTCTGCTATGTTCCAGACACAGACAGCTGCTAGAGAATCAAAGAAAAGTACATTACAGTTTCACACACAAGCACTCCCAGTTTGAGGGATGAGAACTGCATAAGCAAATAGTTATAAGTTCTGGAATGTGGAAAGTACTATGAAAACACAGGTGCAGAAATGACTAACTTTGTCTAACAGAATTTGATAAAACTTCACTGAGGAGGTGATACTTGAGCCAGATCTTTACAGATAAGTAGGAAATGAGTTGCTGAAAAATCGCTAAGGGAGAGATTAAAAAAAAAAAAAGGTAGGAGAGTTGGAAAGGGGCAGTTGAGAAGAAAGGCTAATCAAAGACATAATTTATCACTGGACAGAACAGGCTTGTTTTAGGGAGTCTTGAGCGTGCCATTCATCGATACCCTTATTCTGAGCCAGTCCAGAAGCTAGCCACGTTCCGGAGGAGGGTTTGTAACCAGGAAGAAGGAAGCCAGTAGTAATATAGGCTCTCTCTCTTTCGATTATTCATTCTCCGTCTCTGTCTCCTTGTCTCTGTCACTGAGTCTTTCTTTCTCTCTCTCTGATTGTCTCGTCTATAGGTCTGAATCGTTTTCTTTTGAAGATTGGCACCCCTTTCCATTAGGTACTACAATTTACTTATCACCATGTCTAGTTACAGACCAGATTTACTGCTATTTCTGTATCTAAAATCCCTGAATTCCTGGAGGGAGAATCTTATCTGCCCAACTGATCCTATGCACTGTGGTCAGGACTAGAGTCACAGTCTACATATGTGAGTCCTGGAAACAGACTTCTGTAGAATGGGGCGGACACTCCCAGAGTGGGTAGGCTATGGGTTGAGCAGCGCCCCAAGATTTATCAACTGAATATGATAATTCTCCTTTAGATGCACCAAAGGGATTTTGGGATATAGTATGTCACTGTTAACTTTCACATAAGGCCTATCTATATTTGCTGAGGTCGTTTTCTACAACTTTAACTTCTTTTTATAACTATTTTTAGGGTACTTGAAGAAAAATTAAAAGGATGCTGGCATGAGCAGGAAGGTGGATTTTTTTACATGAACAGAATAATAGTGGTGGGCCGGGTCATAAAACTTGAGTCAAAGTGAATATTGGTGATTATTTCTTCCTTATTTCCCCATGGTCACTACCTTCAATTAAGTAAAGACGGCCAATTATATTAGGGGTTAAGTGTGATGCAAAAGCTATGTAGAATTAGAAATCATTCTTTTCGAAGCCTATCCTCCCTGTGGTCCAAACCTAAGAACCAACTTTCAAAACATTCCAAGCTCTGTATATAAGTAGAGGCCATAAGTAACTGGAATTTCTCCCAACATATTTCTACCATGGAAAGATAAGGCAGCTGGTGGTATAAATGAGTCCTTAAGCTTTGTTTTATTTCTTTGTTATTTTTATTCTCAAATTATTCAACTTTCTCATATCAAAGCTGGCTAGCAGGTCACAGGAGAAAGGGCTTTTCACTATGACTTGAGTTACTTTGTGGGGATTATTAGTAAATAACTTTGGTCCAATGTTTCCAGAGACATGTTGTATCCAGACATAATAAACAATTCTGAATAACATCTAAATTAGTCTGAACTTGTAGTAACAAAGGTAACTCTAGCTGTTCTAATAAATAAACTACTAAGTGTCAGTGGTTTATTGCTTGCTCACTTAAGGTCCAAAATGAGTGTCCTTGATTGCTAAATGGCTCTTTCCCATGTTCCAGAGAGCTGATCCCATTCCACCCTGTGGTTCCACCAGGTTCCACAAATAGTTTCCAAGGTCATCATGAAAGAGGAAAGAATGTAGAACATGGCATGTGGGTAGTTTGTATGGGCCAAGCCTAGAAATGATGGACATCGATTCTACCTATCCATATCCAATTGGCCAATAGTCAGTCACATGGCTGTGCATAAATGCTAGCATAGCCATATCTTACCCAAGAAGAATAGGAAATAAATGGAGTGAAAAATTGATAGTTTCTTCACAAATCTCTTGGTAAAGTCTGTTGTAGTTCTTACCTTTTGATGTGTAATAATAAAAATGTATGAATTTATTTAATATAAACTGAATTGAAAAGCACTCAGCCAAATTTGTTAAATTCAATGTACAGATAAATTACTATGACAAAGTGCTCCTTATACTATATTGTTGCTTATAATCTTAATAGGTATTAAGGAGATTTAAATACATGCAACACTTTGACATTTCCTTGAGAGTTGGGTTCTGTAGTCTTGGGTTGTGTGTAGGTATCAAAAAAGAGAAATAGAAAGTTCTAAATATGAGGAAATACACTACTATTTTCCCATAAATGTCATTACTTTAAACAAAACTGTTTCATTCATGGTTCCTTGTTGTATGAAGGGAATACTACTAGAAATTGTCAATAAAATACTTCATTATTCTTAAAGTGATAAAATCATTATTCTTAAAGCATTATCACTGTTTTAGTTACCACTGTGCAGATTATTGCTTTCTACTCAAATTGATGATAATGCATACTTTCTCATACTACTTTGTATTATTTCAAGATAGATTTAATATTATTCTAAAAATTTTCTCTATTCTTTATTCTTTCTCTGGTAATTCAACTTTATTTCTTTAGTTTTCAGGGGTTTTTTCTGGTTTCTTATAGGAGATTATGGTGAAGAATTAATTTTGTAGTTGGAGAAAGAAGGAGTATAAAAACTATGTTTGGGGTTTTTTTTATGTTTTGTTTTTTGTTTTTAATCAGTTCCAGTCCCTGGATTTTTATCTGTACCTCTCATTACAGTCTCTAGAGTAAGTGTTTATGGTTTGAATCCTAGAAAAAGTTGTCAGATGAAATCTGGGAACACCCAAGGAATAACACAATACCACAGAGTTAATATGATTGATGATATCATAGCTCATTTTTAACAGATGTCAAAGGAAGGAAAATCAAGCTGCCATTCCACATACTGAGCCCTTGTTCACTTAACAGAAGACCTTTATAAGTAAATCATGATTAATAATAAGCATTCAGTATGGTAGGTGATGGGCATTCAGATTACTTTTAGACTTTCAAGAGAAAAAAACAAGATATAAAAGTCAGAATTTCTAGAAAAGATGCGTAATTTTTTTTCTTATGCTGTATATGAAGAAAATGTTTAATTTGGCATTGGTGAATGGATTCTAGTTAGGAAAAAATTTCTTTTTAGAAATAGAAACACATCTGTGGCACTCTAAAAAATCTCATATGCATTCAATCTTAAAAGTCACTTTTTAACAATTGCCAAATTAAGTCCCACTTTCCAACGGTGTGCTGACTGGGAGAGACAGTGTAGGTGGTACTTTTAAACAATGTATGCAGGAGTTCCTGTGGTGGCTCAGTGGTAATGAACGCAACTAGTATCCATGAGGATGGGTGTTTGATCCCTGGCCTCGCTCAGTGGGTAAAGAATCCTGCATTGCTATGGCTATGGCATAGGTCGGCAGTTGCAGCTCCTATTTGACCCAGGTCTGGGAACTCCCATGTGCTCCGGGTGCAGCCCTGAAAAGACAAACAAAACAAAGCAAAACAAAAACCAATGTATATATGTAAAAATAATTTGGGGAAAGTAAAACAATTAGATCTGAACTCATTTATAGGAAATCTATAATTTCTTTGCTGAATCCAGTGTTGTACTGAACCAGATTATCTTCTTCACATATATTCTAGCATGCGTTGATCAACTCCAATAAAAGGACAAATCACTTTGACTTATCTTAAACTTGTAGAATTACCTATAAGATACATTCACTAGCATCTGTAACATTCCTCTCCTAAGCAGGCCGTCACACCACTTTGGGGGATATGGACAGGGATAGTGGACACCGCAATTCCTACTCACAAGTGATGCTAGGAAAGAAAGAAGTCCCACATAAGGAAAAGTACTGCTACTTTCCTAAAGCATCTGAGCAATTTTACTTTTGAAACTTCATGTCCTCCCATACTTGATATTACTCAGGCCTATACAGGTTGGGTATGTTGCGTTTGGCAATATTCTATTTCAATTTACAATTTATACTCAGAAAATTTTATTTTTATTAAACACACATAAACACACAACAGACATGCATCCCCACACACCCACACACACATAGGAGTGCAGGTATCCAAGAAAGAAATTTACTTGGGTTTTCTATAAAATACCAGTGGAATACATAGCATTCATTGTTAGTTACTGTTAATTTAGGTGAACAAAAGGAAGCAAAAGCACTTTAGACACCATATCTCATTTTAAGTTGAAAACAGAATGCTAGAATTCTTTTCTGATAAAAAGTCTTGAGCGTTGTCTCTATTTTTAACTTTGCAATTCAACAGTCTTAAGCAGGTGTCAGTCAAGGTTTTCTACAAAGGATCAGAAGTATTTTAGACTTTGCAGAACACAGTACTCCTCAACTTTGCCTTTACCTTGAGAAAGTGGCCATAGACAATCCATAAACAAATGAACATGATTACATTCCAATGAAAACGTATTTGCTAAAACAATTCTTGGCCTTTGGTAACTCTCACTCCTTGTGTTAACTGCAAATCCTTTTCTCACAGAGATGCTTAGAAAGCATTTTCAAATTATTTGTGTTAGCTTTTAATCCAAACTATGGACATAAAACATTGCTTCCCCCATTTGTTATATAAAGAATATGACCCATTTGCTCCACTGAACAGACCACAAAACTGTCATCTTCTCTAAGCTTTGCGGAGGGCAGTGAGGGCCTGTAGGAACTAGGCAATAAGTTCATCTGTCAACTCACAGCTGAAGAATTTGAAGCAAGAACATGGAGTTCTGATTCCACAAGATGCTCTATTTAAAAGGACGCTGATGAGAGGCCTAATGTTCAGGACTATTAAGGACAGTCTTGAAAATAATAACTTACTTTTCCTGAGCAAAGCCAACTTTGAAAAAGGATGATGTCTACAAATGAGGCCTCATAAAAGATTATAATTAAACACTGATGCTCCTCAGAGTGAAAGAGCTTTGAGATAATGACTACAGTGGCACGAATTGTACCAATGAGAACAAGATGTCACAATTATATATTTGCAGGTTGATTTAATCTGACAGGATTCTTAGCAACAGTGAACTTGGTCTCTGTGCATAACAACAGAGCCTGTGTGTTCTACAAATGAAGCTCTATTTCTCTTTTATAAACTTACATGTGTCAATTAGCAAACTTCTTAATTTAGCTGGACATTCTTATCACTGGAGGTCCAGTATAAGTCTTCATTCGGTGTGGCACAGCCTTTGTAAGACATCCTTTTTATTTAATTAAAGTCTTTTAAAAAATCTTTATACAAGTAGGAAGGTCTTTTGTTTTTCGAATGTTCTCTCACGCAAAGTTCTAATTATTCTAACTTTCGAAGTATCCCTAACAGATAAATTAGCAGCCAGTCAGTCTCACTGTTCCTCACAGTTAATCAAAGAGAGAGAAGAACGGGTTATATCGAGTTAGGAGAACTATGTCCCTTGGGACAAATCCAGCCCACCACCAACTATTCTATATGGCCCACAAGCTAAGAACATTTTTTCACACTTCTAAATGGTTGGGAAAAAATTAAAAGGAGGATTTTTTGACTACTCAAAATTATATGATACACAAATTTCAGTGTCTATAAATAAAATTATATTGGAACACAGCCACATTCATTTTTTTGTTTATTTTTACAAAAGGCTATTGCTGCTTTCATGCTACAACAGCAGAGATGAGGGGTGCAATGGAGACAGTGGAGCCAGCAAAGCCTTGAACAGTTACTCTCTGGCCCCTAATATAAAAAGTTTGCTTACTCCTGGACTACATGAACCTTCTCTAACTCCCTTTCCAATCTTTATTTTAATGTGACTGTTATTACCTCTTTCCAGTTCCCACTTCTGGGTTGATTTTGGGGATGTGGGAGGTTTCAGGATAGAGGCAGGAGCTCAAGCCTAGAAGCCCAAGTTTGCATATGACAGAGCACCCTATTGAGCTTTCAACACTTTCCTGTGAAATACTGAAGTCAATCAAGATAATCATGGCTCAAAATGCCTAACATTTATATAGTGCTTTAAAATGATAAAGCACTGTCACGTACGTGTCTCTCTTGATCCTACACACTGATGTATTCCCTTTGAAGAGGTGGAAACTGTGGTCTGGCTATGTTCACTGACTTCCCAAAAATCATGCAACTAAGAAGTGGTGGAGAGCAGACTCTACTCCTGACTCTGAATCTTATGTTACTTTTGCATTACCACCCTCAAGCAGTAAGAGATGCGAACAAAAAATCTGTGATCTGAAAGTTGTTGTCCGGGATTCACACACAAAGTTCACGTGAAGTGGGCCTGGGGAAAAACGTCTTTTCTCTTCCCTGTCACCCTAACTTAAAAGCTGCAGGAACAGCAGGATGGTCTCCCTTTCTCTAAACAGAGGAGAAGAAAGCAATAATGTGCACATTTGCGTCAGAGGAATTAAGAAGCAATACTCAAACCCATCAAGATACAGGAAGTAAAACAAGTCACCCTGATTCTATGCCTGCTCCCCTAAGATCAGGCAATAGACTAAATGTATACATCTCCCCCAAATTCATATGTTGCAATCATAGCCCCCTGTGATGGTATTCAGTGGTGGGGCCTTTAGGAGGTCGTTAGGTCATGAGGATGGAGCCCTCATGAATGGGCTTACTGCCCTTATGAAAAAGACCCAGAAACCTCCCTGCCTTCCTCATCCAAGGGAGGACACAGTGATAAACGGCCGACTATGAACCAGGAAGCAGGTTCTCATCAGACGCTGAAACTGCTGACTCATTGATTTAGGATTTTCCAGAAATAAATTTCTGGTGTTTATAAGGCACCCATACTGTGGTAGTCTTGTTACAGCAGCCCAAATAGATTAGGATGGGCCACGCCCAAACAGCAGCCAAAGACATGATTTTGAAAACCCCAAATCACATCATTAAATTAAATCAGAAATGCTCACAAGGTTATACTTTGTTTTGCCTTCCTATCCCTCTCTCTCCTCCCCAACTCATCTCCTGTGATTTTCCTTCTCTTTTGACCCACTCTGGCCAACTGGTCTTCTTGCCTTCATGATGATGGCTCATTTCTACCCTTGCTATTTCATTAGCGTGGGCCATTATTACCCAAGAACTCAGGGGCCACTTCTTCCTATCAACAGAACTCTACTCAAATGGCAACTTGACTGCAGAGACACTGTCTTTGACCACTTCATTCATCTCTCTATATTTGGTGATCTGATTTGTTTCTTTTTAGCCTTATTCCATTCTAAAATTATCTAATTTAATTATTGATACAGTTCTTTAATATTTATCTTCCTCCAACAGCATGTCAGCTCTTCTGGTGCAAGAACTTTGCCCACCTTTTGCACCAACACCTAAACCACTACATGGCATGTGGTACATACTCAATAAATGCTAAATGGATGAATGAGTCAGTATATTTGGTCTTTAAAATATATGTTTTCCTTTTCTGGAAATAAACTCTTCCTTGTTGGTGATAAAGCAAAACATATTATTTCAACCAAAAGACATACTATGACATATCTGTTAATTAGTAGAATAAGAAATATATGGGACAACCTAGGATCTTAAATTATGACTTGAACCAGGAAAAAAAAAAAGTAAATTCTATAGTGATGTAGATTGTTTATAGCAACCACAAATACTTCATCTGTAAACATTTTTCCCACAATATTCATTTGAAGCCTAGGCTTTGCAGTGTTGTGGCCTGCCATGATTTCAAGGCACCAGGGGTTTAATAGGTACCTTAAATTCCTAAACTATCACTTTTTGAAGATACAGCATAGAAATATCTGAACAGAAGCTGAGAACCCCTTTTTAACCAGCTACTCCTATGGTTCAGCTCCTTTGAGGCAAATGCATTTTGATAGGACCTATTTTGAATTAACAACAGCCAGCTTTGCCAGTATTAACACATCAGAGGCATCAGTGGCAAGGAAATTATCTTAAATTCAAGTTTGTGTGTATGTGTGTGGGTAGATAGATTAAAAGTCATATTTAAACCTTTTTTAAATGAGCATTGTTAAATAAATTGAAGATATTAAAACTGCACAACACCTTAGAAGCACCAGATCTGAACTGAGCAAACTCATTCTGAAATATCTTTTAAGATAATATAACTTCATCAAATTCTGTAAGAGTTAAGAATGCATGGTTTAGTTCTAAGGTGGACAGGAGGATGGAGTTGAGTTATGCGTGAGACATGATGATTTAATGAAGCACGGAAAGCACATTTACTTCAAGGGGACAAAATGTGCTTCGTATATTTCAAACTTAGAAGGGATACTTTTGAAAATAAGCCATATTAATCATACTGCAGTAGAATCAGCTTAGAGAAGAGATGTGTGGTTGAAACAGTTAATGTGGAGTTGATTGCTGAGAAAAATATCAGTTTGCACGATTTTATTAATTTTTCTGTCAGGATCGTTCTCTTATTTTTTTTTTCTTTTTCTGCTGTACCCTTGGCATATGGAAATTCCTGGTCCAGGTAAGGAACCCATGTCTTAGTAGAGAGCGGAGCTGCTGCAGAGACAATGCTGGATACTTAACCCACTGAGCCACAGTGGGAACACCTGCCAGGATCATTATAAGTCAGAACTGCGACTTTTGTCTTACAAGTTTTTTCTAACATTCCCTTCCTAAGCCTCTGATTTTCCTTTTGATCATCCTCATTCTCACCCCATCTATGCCCTAGATATATCTATTTTTTACCTGCCAACATTCGACAATGCCTTAATTGTCTCTGCGTTCTAATTATTCTTCCTTTACTGGCCACCAAGATTTCTCATCCCCTAGTTCCTGGAATTTTGTAAGTTATTTTTTCCCCTATACACTGAAAACATATCCTATTTTTTAATCCAAAATCACTTATTAAATGCACATGCATAAAAATGTGACAGGTATAGTGTCTGGTATGGAAAATAATCAGACAGTTGCTCCTGTTACTTAAAATCTTTGCTAGTTGTACTAGAGGAGATAATACAGTTCATATCAATGAGTAAATGCTTTTAACAGCAGAATATTTGCTTTTAAAAGATGCGTGAGGACATAGAGTTATAAAAGAAAGAAATCCTTCTTTAATAGAAGGACCTATGTTTTTTTTTTTTTTTCCCACGTAGGCAGACAAGATATACTGGGGAAAGAGATCATTTTCGTACCTTTAAAAAAACACTGTATAGGCAAATTATTCTCCTGCTTCTATGTGGGACTGACTGTCCCACTAAAATTACTGAATTAAACTTACTATAACTAGAGGTGGTAACTGGATAATGGCCTCCCCTTGTCAACTGAATGCATACACCAAGGTATTTATGCACAAAGTAGAAGGCCTTTTAAAGTAGCAAGAATCCAGTTTCACCGTCATTATTACCATTGTGCCAAATGACTTGTAAAATAAAATAAATGAGATCTACAGCACCTAGCAAGCTAAGACAACCCCCAATTCATCATGCCTCTGTAAAACTACACTCTGATGGTCTCAAAATGAGGGTGTGTGAGAGGATTAGTTCTGACCTTCCACTGATCAGAACAAAGTGTTATTCTTGATCTCACTTCACTGGTTTCTGACTAGCATAGCATTTCTTGTATTGTCTTATTTTTCTCTCTTCATATATCAAAGGAAGAATCTAAAAAGAGCTACAGGACTACCTCCTTCCTGTAGTTTTACACAGAAAACTCCCATTGCTGCCATTGGAGTGATCTGTATCTGAACAAATAGGCAAAGGCTGGGCTCCAGGTAGTAACCGCCAATTCCATGAAATCTCCAGAGGAAGCGATCACGATGCATCTTGGGCAGAGTTTGAAAAACGTGTTATCATCACCAACCTACATATTCTATGCTTACTTTTAGTGACTGGCACTCTGCATCAGAAAAAAAAGGCAAGTGGCAGTGGATGAGGAGAGTAATGTTGAGGGCAGATTTTTTTTTTTTAATTGAAATACAGTTGATTTAAAATGTGTTAGTTTTAGGTGTACAATTAAGTGATTCAGATATATCGTTTTTAAGATACTTTTCCATTATAGCTTATTATAGAATATTGAATAGATTTCCCTGTGCTATGCATTTGGTCCTTGTTACTTATCTATTTTATGAACAGAGTAGTGTGTATATGTTAATCCCCAAATCCTAATTTATCCCTCCCCCCTCACATTTCCCCTTTGGCAGCCATTTAAGTTTGACTTTGAAATCTGTGATTCTCTTTCTGTTTTGTAAATAAGTTCTTTTGTATCATTTTTTATTAAATTCCACATATAAGTGATATCATATGATATTTGTCTTCCTCTGACTTATTTCATTTAATACAGCAATCTCTAGGTTCATCCATATTGTCGAAAATGGCATTATTTCATGCTTTTTATGGTTCAGTAATATCCCACCATATATATGTACTGTATCTTTATCCACTGCTCTGTTGATGGACGGGTTAGGTTGCTTCCATGTCTTGGGTATTGGTATGGCAATGAACTTGGGGTTGCACGTATCTTTTCTTTTAGAATTATGACTTTCTATGGATATATGCCCAGGAGCGGAACTGCTGGATTATATAGTAGTTCTATATTTAGGTGGGTTTTTTTTTTTTTTTCACTTTTAAAACATATACAAAATACTGAGAACCTCCAGTGATAAATCTTGACTTGGCTCCTGTGAAAGCTGTCTGAAGATGTTTAAAATAGCCCTTTCACCTTATCTCACTGTGTGAATCTGAGAAAAGCTCCCATCCTGTACATATTATCCAAAGTATATATAATATGATTTTCAAAAGAATAGGGTGCATGCTGCAGTATTTTAAGTCACTTGAATATCTAAATAAAATAAAATCTAGAAATTACTGAGTGTTTTTCCTTTTGTTTTGTCTTTGTTTTGTAAATCCACCTTGACAGGAAGTGACAGTAGATCTTATTTAGGGAGATTTATTCCTCAATGCAAACCAACCATGCGACTGAGAGTGTCAAGGATAAACTTACTGTTCCCTGTGGCCCATTATTTGGCCTGAATTATATTCACATTTATTGTGATTTAGTTGAAAGTGTCTGGGTTTGGAGGAAGACAAATCCGATTACGAATCCTAACTCACCATTAACAACTGGAGTGACTTGGCCAGTTACTGATTCTCAGATTTCTCTGTAGAATTGTACTAATATTTAGGTATTTGGTGTTCCTATTATTGTTTGGGGGATTATTACATGCCAGATAATTTCCTAAGTGCTTTATCATTATGTCAATTAATGCTATAATATCACTGATGTATTAACCAGCATCTATATTTTAGGAGCTATCACTCAGAAGAGTGAATTGTCTTGTCTACTTTAATAGCTTGTAAACAGAAAAGTGAAAATTCACATTCAGGGGTGACCCCCAAAGCTTGTGCCATAATCATTGCTATACAGAGATCAGGGAGACCGCACTTCCCAGGCACAGCCTGAACCCCCGAACACTGGCCCATAACTTCACTCCCTGAACCCCCCTCGTTGGTGCCATGATTCTTTTACACGGTCTTGACTATATCTTGCCTGATTTTTTGGCTTAAAGCTAAGACCTTTGCTCCTCAAACTCTTAGGAATTAGGAACCACATGGGGCTCCTGGACCAGCACTTAACTCTACCCATTGGCCTCTAGAGTTCTTGTCAGCCTATATCTCAGGGCACTGGCGGTTCTCTGTCTCCATGGGACTAGGCTGAGTACCCTAGATTTTAAACCTGTTTCATGCCAGAGTGCACTGTATCCTCCCATACCTTCCAGGTTTAACTAGTTTTTGCTATTAGTTCTTTCTTACCTGGTTGCAACTATGATACCTATCTGCTTTCCTCTCCCATTCTAAGCTTTATATAATATATGATATATTATATATATGTGTGTGTGTGTGTGTCTGTAACATGGAGGCATGTATATATGTGAATGTGTATATAAGCATGCATATACACATTTACATGTGTATGTGTGCATGTTTGTGTGTGAATGTGTAAATATACATATGTATGTATGTGCATGCATGTGTATGTATGTATATAAAAATTAAAAAATAAATAAAACTCATCCAACTTTTTCAGAGTATCCTTATTCTATCCTTTTCACTCCCACAGCTTCCAACAAATAGACAGACACACCATCTTGCCATGCTCTGTTAGTGCCCAATCCCGGGGCACAGATGCCCTGCAAAATACTCTAAAGCTCATGAAAGAATTATTTCCTTCTCAGTCAACAAGTTCTGATGGTTGCTAACACAATACAGATTTAGTACCACCCCTGAAAGATCACAAAAAGGTCAAATCAAAACAAAAAATAAACATTCCATTCTCCTTTTTAAAATCTGGAACAAATTGAATCCATACAAAGATCTTTATTTTTCTCTGACTTAAGTAGTGAGATTTTATTCAAAAGACACACATTCTGCCACCCTCCCAAAAAATGTGATCATCAAAGTGAAGTATAAAAGCAGAAAAATAAAACAGGGCTTTTTACTCTGGTGAAGGTTAAATTGTTCTTTGAAACAGTACACCTAAGCGTTTTACAAAACTGCAGATTTCAGGGTCAGTTCCTTTTTTTTAATCCTCAGGACCAAATATTTCACTTAAAGTGTAGACTCCCCAATATTCTGTGATAATCTATATAGGAAAAGAATCTGAAAAAGAATGGATGCGTATATATATGTATAACTGAATCACTTTGTTGTACAATATTGTATGTTAACTGTATTTTAAAAAAAAACTGTGAAAAATGAAAAGAAAAAATAAGTAAAACAAAATGTAAAGACAAACTAAAGATCCAAAGTTTTCATTAATTGTATGCAATAAGTCAAGTATAAATATAAAGTGTTGCATTTTTCACAAAAAGCAAGGAGGTTTTGTGTGGTGTATGGATTCCCAAAGTATATATGTGCATTTAAAGACCAGCTGATTAAGAAAAAAAAAAATCCGCTGAGCACTACAAATGCATAGGCTCTTGTGTTCAAGATTTCTTCTTCCCTGAATGTATGGGGACGACAGGACTCAGCCTGTGGAAAGCTACAGGGTCATCCATACCTCCATATCTCCAATGTCTGAGATGGGTCCTTACCTCCCAATTTATAAGCACAATTGGAGATATCCATTTGTAAGTATTTTTATAATAAATAATCTGAAAGCCACTATTAATAAAAGAAGCGTAAATCAAGAAAAGGAAACATAATCCAAACAAATCAAGGACCTGACGGAACCAAAATAAGGATTGAAGCCAAATGAAGGAAGATGGGCCTGAAAGTCCATGAGCCCACGTGTGTAGCAAACATTCTCATTTGATCAGAGTACCGCTTTGTTTATTTCCTTCTGAGTCAGAATGTGGCCTTCAGATCCTTCTCAACATGGCACCTCAATGTCAGTCACTAGACGTGACCTATCAAGTGACAATGACCTGCTACTTCTGCTTAAGTAGCTTTTACCTTCATAGGGAAGTAGCCCAACACCAGTAAATCACTATACCACATGGCAGCAGGGGGGATTTTTTTTTTTAAGTAATGTGACAATAAAACTTGTTTAGCGAACAATGATTTCAGACCAGAGTGACAGCAGAAAGCTTCACGGATGGGAGTGGCCTTGGAGTCAAGTAAGCATTTTTAGAGCATAAAAGTAGAGAAGAGATGGAAGGAGACAGAAATCCTTTTAGATTGTGAACATGAAAATATATTATTTGGGCTTGGATTTTAGAAGGTTGCTCTATGTGCCATCATGTTTTAAATCCAGGGGAGAACAACTTCTAATAAATGGCTAAGATAATTAAAATATTCATGGAACTCTAACAGTGATTTATAGTCTGCAAATATAGCACTGAAGGATGAGCTCCAGAATTTGGTAATTCTCTGTTTCTAAATGTAGGCAATGTTATTTATGAGAATACTAACTCTTTTTTATGGTGGTTACATAATCAAGTGTTTCTACGATTAAAAAAAAACTGCTAAAATATTGGTCTCATAAAAACAAAATAAATCACGTAAGTAATTAAATTTATAATAAATACTTTATTTGTGGGGTATTTATATGTGATTTATAACTGAATCATCAAATATTCATTTACCATGAGCATGAGAGCACTCTTAACTTCATATAAATATATTTATGTTTGAAGTAAAGGAAAACTAAAAGCCATGCCAGCCTAAATCTGAGCTTAGATATGGGTAAATATGCATTCTTGTACTTTCAAGCATGGGATGACTTGTTCTTTAAATAAAGCTTCATATCCAAAGGACAAAATCCTCTACGACCAGAAAAGAGTGGATTCCAGCAACTTTGGTACTTCCTCATAAAGTCCACTCTTGCGTGCAAAATAATTTCAGTTAGGAAAACTTCCTAGAAGTCGACTGAGTGACAATCCCAGTCTACCACTCAGTGCGGTTTTCTTCACAAATTCTGGTGTATTTGTTTTGTCCACGGGGAAGCTAGTCAACCTGGTTAAGGACTAGACTCTTTCCTTGTAGAAGAGGTAATTTTTTTTTAACAGAAATGCACTTGTGGTTTAAACAGCATCTTGTCATTGCATTAGTCTCCCGGAACTGTCATAACAGACTACAATAGCCTGGGGGACTCAAACAACAGAAAGCCAGTCCTTCCTTGAAGTCCTGGAGACCAAAAGTACAAAATCAAGGTGTTGCAGGGCTGATTTTTTCTGGAGACTTTGAGGGAGACTCAACTCCTGGCCTCTTCCAGCTTCCAGTGGCTACAGGAGCCCCTTGGCTAGTGGCAGCACCACTCCAGTCTCAGCCTCCTTCATGTGGTTTCTCTTCTTTGTGCTGCCTTCTCCCATTCTCTTCTCTCAGAGATTCATGTGCCATTGGATGTAGGGCTCACCCTAACTCAGAATGATGTCCTCCCAACAACCTTAACTTAATCAAGTCCACCTAGATGTTCTCTTCAAATAAGGTCACAGGTCCAAATAGTCACAGGCATATCTTTTGGGATTCTTCCTGTCAACCCACTGCAGTTGTGTTCTATTATTTGCCTGTTCCTCACATTGCAGGAGGATCTGATTCTGCCCTTTTTGATAATGTTTTTAAATTAAATAAAGATTAACCTCACACTAGTCAGAATGGCCATCATTAACAAGTCAACAAATAACAAATAACAAACGCTGGAAAAGGTGTAAAGAAAAGGGTACCCTCCTTCACTGTTGGGAATGTAAATTGGTACAACCACTATGGAAAACAGTATGGAGGTACCTCAGAAAACTAAATATAGAACTACCATATGATCCAGCAATCCCACTCCTGGGCATATAACTGGACAGAACAGTCATTCAAAAAGATACATGGAAGGAAGGATCGAGATGGCAGAGGAGTGAGACAATGTGCTCACCTCCTCCCACAAACACAACAACGAAAAATACAACTACATGTAGAAGGATTTGCACAGAACATCTACTGAACACTGGCAGAAAGAATGTATACCTCCACAGAGGGCAAGAAACCCTCCACATAACTGCGTACAACAAAAGAAAAAGAGAAAGCAAGAAAAAGAATCAGGATGGTACTAGCACTTTGAGAGGGAGCTGTGAAAAAGGAACCCATTCCCTAGGAAGCCATCTAAGTGACAGGGAGATTATAGGGGATGGAGGGACCTCAAAGTCGCAGAGAAAAGTGCAGCAGCTGGACTGAGGAGGGCAAAGCAGAGTGAGAGCCACACAGACCATTTGTGCCACTGCCCCAGACACCACAGCCTAAGGCACTCAGGCAGGGGCTGGGCTCTGAGACTCAGGCTCTGGAGGTCATTTCCAGGGAGAAGACTAGGGTTGGCTGTGTGGAGACAGTCTGAGGGGCTAGGGAGTGGTGTGCCATGGGCTGGGGAGCAGAATGCCCCAGCCAAGGGAACTGGAAGGAGGTCTGGGCCTGCAGGAGAAGCAGGGCACCACTGCTGGGGAAGGAGAGAGGAGGAGGGACGAACAACCTTAGGAATATCTTTCCCTGTGTATGTGCAGGCTCTCAGAGGAAGGGGCACCTCTGACACAAGCTACAGATGGCAAGAAGCCACTTGCTCAGGCTACGGGAGACTAGGTGCCTCTTGCATGAGCTATAGGGGGCTGGGTACCTCTTGTGTGGGCTAAGAGCACTGGGGAGCTGAGTGTGACTTGGAGCCTCCTGTATGATCTACAGGCAGCAGGGACAAATCACAGCAGTCATCTCAGAAACCAGAGGGAGGCATGGCCCACTACCACTAGGGGTCTGTGAATAGCCTCCAGCTGTAGCCCCAGTCACCTCAGATGTTGGCAAAAAAAGAGGGCACTGTAACCCAGTGACACCTGTTGTTGCTCTCACTCCCCAGGGAACTCACTAGCCCTGCTGCTCCCACTGCCAAACACTAGGGGCAGTATACACACATGCCTGATCACTGTCACTTTCCAGGACCCTGCAACTAGGAGCAGCCTGTGCAGCACCTCCTGCAAGGGCTAATTGGGACTGGGTGCATCGTGCATGATTTACAGGTGACAGGGACAAACCACGGCAGTTATCTCTGACTCCAAAGGTGGGCGTGGCCTGCCACCACTAGGGGTACGTGAACAGGCACCCCTTGTGGCCTTGATTACCTCAGAAAGCACCACAGAGAAGGGCATTGTGACCAAACACCAACAACATATAGAAAGGATCATACACCATGACCAAGTGGGATTCATCCCAGGTTCACAAGGATGGTTCAAAATACGCAAATCAATTAATGTCATAGACAACATTAACAAAAGTCAAAAATCACATGATCCTCTCAATAGATGCAGCAAAAGCATTTGACAAAGTCCAACATCCATTGTTGATAAAAACGCTTACCAAAGTGGGTATAGAGGGAACGTATCTTCACATAATAAAAGCCATCTGTAACAAACCCACAGCAAATATAATATTCAATGGAGAAAAGCTGAAAGCCTTTTCACTAAAATCTGGAACAAGACAAGGATGCCCACTATCATCACTTTTATTCAACATAGTATTGGAAGTCCTAGCCAGCCACAGCAATCAGAAAAACAAAAAAAATAAAAGGTACCCAAATTGGAAGAGAAGAGGTGAAACTGTCACTCTGTGAAGATGACATGATACTATATAGAAAACTCTAATGACTCCACACAAAAATTACTCAAACTGATCAATGAATTCAGCAAAGTAGCAAGACATATGATTAACATTCAGAAATCAGTTTCATTTCTGTATACTAACAATGAAATATTAGAAAAGAAATATAAATACAATACCTTTTAAAATCACACACCAAAAAATTAAATACGTAGGAATAAACCTGACCAAAGAGGTGAAAGACTTATATGCTGAGAACTATAAAACATTAATCAAGGAAATTAAAGAAGATGCAAAGAAATGGAAAGACAATTCCATGCTCCCGGGTTGGAAGAATAAATATCATAAAAATGACCATTATTACCCAAAGCAATTTACACATTCAATGCAATCCCTATCAAATTATCCATGACATTTTTCAAAGAACTACAACAAACAATCCAAAAATTTATATGGAACCACAAAAGACCTAGAATTGCCAAGGCAATCCTGGGAACAAAAACCAAGCAGGAGGCATAACTCTCCCAGACTTCAGGCAATTTTACAAAGCCACAGTAATTAAGACAGTATGGTACTGCTACAAAAACAGACACACAGACCAACTGAATAGAATAGAGAACCCAGACATAAAGCCAGACGTCTATGGTCAATTAATCTTTGACAAAGGAGGCAAGAATATAAAATGGGAAAAAGACAGTCTTTTCAGCAAGGGGTGCTGGGAAAACTGGACAGGCACATGTAAAACAATGAAACTGGAACACACCCTCACACCATGCACAAAAATAAACCCAAAATGGCTTAAAGACTTAAATGTAAGACAAGACACCATCAAACTCCTAGAAGAGAAAATAGGCAAAGCATCCTCTGACATCAACTGTACAAATGTTTTCTTAGGTCAGACTCCCAAGGCAACAGAAATAAAAGCAAAAATAAACCAATGGGACTAATCAAACTGACAAACTTTTGCACAGCAAAGGAAACCATAAAAAAAAAAAAAAGACAAACCACAGAATGGGAGAAAATAGTTTTAAATGACAAAGGCTTAATCTCTAAAATCTATAAACAACTTAACGCAACAGCAAAAAAGCCAACAACCCAATTGAAAAATGGGCAAAAGACCTGAATAGACATTTCTCCAAAGAAGATATACAGATGGCCAACAAACACATGAAAAAATGCTCAACATCACTAATTATTTGAGAAATGCAAATCTAAACTACTATGAGGTACCGCCTCACATCTGTCAGAATGGACATCATTAATAAGTCAACAAATAACAAATGCTGGAGAGGGTGTGGAGAAAAGGGAACCCTCCTGCACTGTAGGTGGGAATGTAAATTGGTACAACCATTATGGAAAACAGTATGGAGGTACCTCAGAAAACTAAATATAAAAGTACCATATGACCCAGCAATCTCACTCCTGGGCATATATCCAGACACAACTTTCCTTGAAATAGACACATGCACCCGTATGTTCATTGCAGCACTATTCACAATAGCCAAGACATGGAAACAACCTAAATGTCCATGGACAGATGAATGGATTAAGAAGATGTAGTACATATACACAATGGAATTCTACTCAGCCATAAAAAAGAACAAAATAAAGCCATTTGCAGCAACATGGATGGAACTATAGACTCTCATACTAAGTGAAGTAAGTCAGAAAGACAAAGACAAATATCATATGATATCACATATCTGATATCTAATATATGGCACAAATGGACTTTCCCATAGAAAAGAAACTCATGGACTTGAGGAAGAAACTTGTGGTTGCCAAGGGGTTGGGGAGTGAGCGGGGTGGACTGGGAGTCTGTGGTTAATAGATGCAAACTATTGCATTTGGAATGGATAAGCAATGAGATCCTGCTGTATAGCACTGGGAACTATATCTAGTCACTTATGATGAAACATGATGGAAGATAATGTGAGAAAAAGAATGTATATATATTTGTGAGTGGGTCACTCTGCTGTATAGTAGAAATTGATAGAGAACTGTAAACCAACTTTAATAGAAAAGAAATCATTAAAAAAAGATACATTCACCCCTACATTCATCACAGTGCTATTCACATTAGCCAAGGTAAGGAAACAACCTAAATGTCCACTGATAGATGAATGGATTAAGAAAAAGTGGTACATATATACAATGGAATACTACTCAGCCATAAAAAAGAAAAACTAAAGCCATTTGCAACAACAAGGATGAAACTGGAGATTCTCATACTTACTAAAGTAAGTCAGAAAGAAAAAAACATGCCGTATGACATCACTTGTCTGTGGAATCTAAGATATGGCATAGATGATCCTATCTACAAAACAGAACCAGATCATGGCCAAGGAAGGCAGACTTGTGGTTCCCAGAGGGGAGGGGAAGGGAATGAAATGAATGGGCAGTTTGCAGTTTTTGGATGCAAACTGCTACATTTGAAATGGATGGGCAATGGGGCCCTACTGTACAGCACAAGAAACTATGTGTGATTAGGTCACTTTCCTGTACAATGGATATTGAAGACACATTATAAATAAATTACAATACAATTTTTTAAAAAATTAAACTGTGACTAAGCATAGTGAAATTTTACCCTCTTCTGATTTTATTTGGCTTTGTTTATAGATGTAAAATTCATACATCTTCTACCTGATTATAGGACACACCTCTAAATCAAGAGACAGCTTAATTTCGTCTTATTCTTAAAATTCCCCAAACATGAAAGAAGATAGTCACTTTATTTACTTTCAATTATTTATTTTAGTTATTTTATGTTATCCCAGAATATAATAATCCATATGTTGAATTCCAATATGTTCTAAAAATATTTTAATGCTAGAGAAAATGTGGTACAGTTAAAATAAAATGTACAGGTTTTTGCCAGAGATGACTCTGACCATGATTGATAGCTCCTAGCTTAACACTTTCAGTCCATTTGATTTAAAGTAAGTCATTCAATTTTTTTTAGTCCCTGTTTTCTCATGTAAAATGGAGACGCTAGTACCTCCTATGCCTTTTTATAATGAGGATTAGACATGATATAGGTAAGTCACTTAGTACAAAACCTAGCACATCATATTTCCTTTATAAATTATATCTATTACTTACATAGATTTGGTCTGTAAAACAAAGTATGAATATGAATTTTGACTGTTTGCTCATTCATTTAATTTGTGTACATGCTGACCTGAATAAGTCTCTGGTTTAAGGCAGATTTGGGGAGTGTGGTGTAACATGGGTTACTGAAGTCTGACATTAAGTACTAACAGTTTCTGTAGTGGACCTGCTTCCTTATCCATTCCTTCTGATCTATTAGCCAGAATGGTCTGAAAACTCTTTCCCCCTCAACAGTCTCCCTCATGCCGTTTGATTGCTGAAAACATTTCCCCTTCTTCTCTATTATCCATAGCTACTCACTGTTTATGGCCCAAGAGAAGTCTCTTATTTTCTCTGTAGACTTCTCCCATGTTATGCTCAAATGTGTGTTTTGCTTTGAAATTTGAAAAATTCTTACACTCTGTACTCATTTTGGCATTTGACTTAAACCACATTGTGCCATTAGAAGATGTTAAGTTAGGTGTTGTTAAATCATCAAACGTGAGTTTCATGAGATCAAAGATACTAATTACATTTCCGAGTGCTACTGGTTTGCATTCTGAAGTTAAATTGTTCTTGCAGGTCCAAGTCTCACTTCAAATCCTTGTTTCCTTTAGAGCAAATTAAATTCAATCCTCAGCTCTTACCATCTGGATTGGTGTATAATTCAACTCTAGAAATTATTGGAGCTCCCTCCCTCATGATTATCCAATCATCCAGAGATCTTAGACAGGCAAACATTTGGATCTGCCCTAGCTACCCTAGGAAGACCATTATCCATGCACACATAGTCACTGGAATCTAGAAGCTCCCATGACACGCAGAATAGATGTTTCCAGGGCTGGAGTTCCAATGCCCAGAGTTCAGTTTAGTCTTGGAAACCAACCACCACATTGTGTTAGGAGAAAGTGGCTCTTGAAAATCAAACCATCATAGATCTCAGAAATCACTATCCTTTCCTTTTACTTGGAAAAATCTCTTTGCCTATTTTCAACTCTCTATGTCTTTCTCCTCTAAATGGCATCTGCCCATCCCTCAACTACATATCCAGTAAAAATCTTTTCACTGAGCTTAGAGTTACAAATGGCAAGAGAAGAAACAATCCTCAAAAATATTTTTTCAACCTTACATTCCTAGCTTAGATGGGTCACACTATCACATAATTTTTTATTTTTATTTTTTTATTTAATTTAAACTTTTTTAATTTAATTTTTGTCTTTTTAGGACCACACCCACGGCATATGGAGGTTCCCAGTTTAGGGGTCAAATGGAACTGTAGCTGCCAGCTTACACCACAGCCACAGCAAGGCCGGATCCTTAACCCACTGAGTGAGGCCATAAACTTTGTCTGTATGGATGTTAGTCAGATTCATTTGCCACGATGGGAACTCCACTATCACACTGTATTTTTTTTTAAGGCTTTGTTTGTTTGTTTTTTGTTTTAGGGCTGCACCCACAGCACATGGAAGTTCACAGTCTAGGGGTCGAATCAGAGCTGTGGCCACCAGCCTACACCACAGCCACAGCAGCACCAGATCCGAGCAACATCTGCAACCTACACCACAGCTCAGGGCAATGCCAGATCCTTAACCCACTGATCGAGGCTAGAGGTCAAACCCACGACCTCATGGATACTAGTCAGGTTCATTACTGTTGAATCACAATGGGAACTCTGGGTCACAGTAATTAAAGCAACTGGAAGTAGAGAAAAAATATCATAGGGTACAATACACTTTAATGTTTAAATAAGATTTTCTTTCCAACCATAAGCACCCAAGAACATAGATTCCTGTTTAGAAGTCATGATGGCAGAGAAAAAAATAAATATGTGCCCAGACAGATGAGGGAGGGAGATAATGGATAAGGAATTAACATATAGGACTTCTACTGGAGGAAATATTGTTGATACCTCTTTTATTTCAAAGTTTTAAATGAGTAGTACATTCTTTCTTGCATATCTATGCCTATTTAATAAAAATAATACTTTTATGTGCTTAAAATAAAACATTTATTTTCTCTCCAAACTCTTTCAATAAATTTGAAGTGCCAGGGGGATAAAACATATTTATATCATGGATCCACAAGACACACTCTTTCATACTCTAATGGGAGGTTTGGAATAAATACAATAAACCTCTTTTTCAGTATGGAAATATTAGACTAATTTATGGAAATGAAATATTTATGCAAATATTTATATTTGTAATTATTCATCTCATGGAGTGGTCTGCAAAAAACTGTGGTGATCTTGACCTTAGGTCTCACTCCCTTCAGAATTTTAGGTTGAGCTTAAAACATGATCATCTGACAGAAAGCAACTCTAATAAAGAAAAAATAGCAAGAAATAGCATATGAGTCCTGGGCCTTTAGGATAAAGACAGTTCCAGAAATTGTAATGTGGTATTATTTATCATTTTCTCAATTTTCCCCCTCAGTTCTTAGGTATCAGTGTGCTTGGGTTGATAAAGCAGAATTTGGTAAAAATTGAGTGAAATAATGCTTTTTTAAAAACGTACCCATCAGGGCAAAGGGCTCTTGATAGCTCTCCAATGCAGGGACTTTTTTGTTTTGTTTTGTTTTGCTTACTACGGCCGCACCCACAGCATATGGAAGTTCCCAAGCTAGGGGTCGAATCAGAGCTGCAGCTGCCAGCCTAGCCACAGTCACAGCAATACGGGATCTGAGCCATGTCTGTGACCTACACACTGAGCAACGCCAGGGATTGAACCCGTGTCCTCAAGGGTACCAGTCGGGTTCATGTTCACTGAGCCACAATGAGAACTCCCAGAGACATCTGTTAGTTAGTTCATGGCACTCATGTTATAAATAAAAACTGACCTAGTAAAAATCCTTTTGGATTCAATCTCTCTTCACATTCAGCAAATGAAAACGAGGGGAAAAAAAACCAAAGCTAAAATAATAACAAGAAAAAACAAAGTACCACCCATTTCCTATGGAGATTCCTATGGTACTCAGAGAAAGGATAGGTTTAATGTTTGATAAGTATCATCAGAAGTGTATCTAGAAATAGAAGATAATAACAGTATGGTTGAATCATCAATGATCAATGCATTCTATTTCCCATCTGAACATCCCAAAGTTTTACCTACTATTGTGTAGCTTTATTATTTTAATTACCTTGGCTTAATAGGTGACACCAGGATACTCATGCTTAGAAAACTATGAACTGAAAACGCTTCTTTTTAAAGAGAATACAAATACGAAATGGAAAGAGACAGAGTCATGAGTTCAATATATTTGGCGCCTCAAAGCTGTATATTCAGAGGTGATCATTTTTTCTCTGTTGCAAGTGTAAGATAAACAAATCCCGGATAAAAGTCAAACTCTCCTTTAGTAATAGGATGAACCCCTCTCCACAGGCCCACCTAATGTTTCTGATTCATGGTAAGTACTCATCAAAAAAGTGTTGACTAAATAAATACACACACACACACACACACACACACACACACACCAGGATACCAGTTTGAATTAAATAAACATCTTTATGTAAAATGCAACAAAATCAAGATCAAATCATTGGCTTCACTAATTTAATAAATGGACACAATTAAAATCAAATCAGGTCATCCAAGCTTGTATATCTAACTAGCAACATAAAGTATATAGTTCAGAACCAGTGTAGCTCAGAGAAGACCTTTTTAGGAAAGTTTCTGTTTCTTGATCCTGAATCCTCAGGCCCTACTCATAAACAGATCACAAATAGCCCCAAACATGGGACAAAGTTTTAGGTTGCCAAAGGCAAGTTTGAAAGCAAACTTTATTCCACTGTCTACTTCCCCCCAAGACGTGGCTGGAGTTTCCCACACTAGTCCCGAGTACTGATTTCATCACGACCTGAACTTGGGTCCAAATGATAAACATCCCTAGGGAACAGTGCCTCTACAGTATACCTCTGAATGCAACACCATTGCCTGGCACAGAAATTCAAACAATGGGATGGGAAATTAAATCTGGGAAAAAAAAAAAAAAACCTCGAGTCCTACCCTTTTATTTTATAGAAGAGGAAACTAAGCTCTAAACTGGTGGAATGACTGAAGTCAACCCAAACTGTAACTGACCAATATTAGTGTAGACCAAAAACTCTGGAGAAAGCTACAGAGATGAGTCTGACAGATCAGCATTTCAGATTATCTTATTTTTAAATTAAAATATAAATAAGAACACAAGCTGATGGACAGAATAAAAAAAAATAAACACATGATGTGGTATTCACTGGTTGAACCATATAAAGCTTTTCTGTGTGCTAAAAACCATATTCAAAGCCACATTATACTAGAGTATAGACACATTTTATGTGTCCATACATTAAAGATGGACTTCTGAGGGATGTTACAGCCGGCAAACAGACACAAATAATCAGATACTTTGAGTTAGCAAATTAATTTGCTAATGGAATATTTGCTCAAAGGATATAAATACACAAAAAAACTCTGTAATTAACCTTTGAAGACAGAAAGTGCTGTTGCCTAGAAGGTTTTCAGAACTTAATTGATAGAAGCTTAAGAGTAAGTTATAAGCACAGGGAAAAATCTAGAAAGATTTTGGGAGGTGGAAAGATGTGACTTTTCTACTTAGGTTACTTAGGTCCATAGTTGGCACTTACTTCAAAGAACACACAAATCACTCCTGAACACACACTGACTTTGGCTTATGCAAACCTGATCTATTTATTGAATTATACCACATCTAGGTAGATATTATCCTTAGGTTGTTACAACTTTTACTGTTGCAGAAATGATTTATTTACATGAATGTTTAAAATATGTGTATGTGGGCAAATATGTATTTTTAAAGTAGGCCCAAAGACATTAGGTGGGCATTCACTTTCTGTAACAGCAAGCACTAGCTAGTATTGCAAAATGCTAAGTACCCAGAACCTAGAGCTATGTAACCAGGCACAAAGTATGGGGTGATTTAAAACAACAAAGACCAAGTCCCACTAGTTTTGGAGTCTAGAAGGCCAAAATCAAAGTGTCAGCAGAATCACCCTCCTTTAAGACTTTTCCTTGCCTCTTCCCAGCTTCTGGTTGTGGTCATTATTCCTTAGTACATCTTGGCTTGCACCTACAGCTTTTCTATCTCCACCTCTCTTGTCATCTTGTTTTCTCTCTGTGTACTTCCTTTCACATGGCATATTCTTCTTCTTACAAGGACATCAGTCATAGTGGATTAGGAGCCACTCCAATGAGTTTCACCTCAACTTGATTACTTCTACAAAGACTCTACTTCCAAATACGGTCATAGTCACAAATTCTGGGAGTTACAGTTTCACAGTATCTTTTGGGGAAACATATCCTACCCATAAAATCACTTCATTTTTAACTGAATGATGTGATATGACCACCTCACTCTATTCATAAATGCTGATGAACTGTATGGCCATTTAGTCAGGCCTTAGGAAAATCAGCCAGCAGTTATTTACTATTGTGAGATGGTACCCATGATTTTCTCAAAACTCATGATTTAATAAAATTGGCTATTTAAAACAAGAACTGAGCTATCCCTAAATAGGACTGAGATGATAAATAATTTATCAAAAGTAAGACTATTTATATAAAATTTTAATTAAGTAACATGGATATTAATAACTAGGGCACTGACAGATGCAAAGGATAAAATTCCAATGCAAGGAGAAAGGGTGCCACAGATAATATGATAATTTACTGAACACACTTATTTTATTTCTAAGGTGAGGTGATTTAACATGCTCCTTCAAACTTCGTATTTTGCTCTTCATAGTCTGTTTGTTATGCAGATAGACACAATTTTCTGCCTTTTAGTAAAGAGGATATTCTCAACAGTGAGAAAAAGGTCTTTTCAGACTAAATCTTTTCTGCTCACTTCCATGATGTTTTAATTTTTGTCTGAATTTTTTCTCACACAACTTCTCCCAAACTGCGATCTATTTCTCCCCCAAATAACTGTATTTTTATTTTTATTCATTTATTTATTTATTTTAGGCAAGAAATAGATTTATTAAGATAGGATGCTTGTGAGAGATGGAAGTAGGCAGCTAAGGAGTCTCTCTTATTGTGCATTTTTAGAAGTCACATCTTCCAAAGAGCCAGCTATCATCTTCTTTCTAACGTACACTGGATACAATTTCAAAACTCATTTCATAAACATTTATTAACTATAGATCTTATACAACTCTTTTGCATTCTCATTTGCATAAAAGTATTTGAAACAGTAGAAATCTGATGATAATCTAGTGTATTCCTATTAAAATAGAACATATTGAAATTAAAATTTACAAGGTATACAGTAAGCTAACTTTAAAAGGTAGGCATTCTATTCCCATTATTTCACAACAAGGTATATTGGTTAATACACTTTCAACTAGTGGTGTTAGTATAAATTTTCAAAACAAGTTACCTACAAAATAATAATTTTTATTTGGAAAAATGTAATCACGTCATATACAAATGGCCTTTCTTGGCACAGTCCTGATAGTCTGGCTTCTCCTCATTCATCAGGATTCAAGACTTCTGCATCAGGGCCTCAGAGTAGCTTTTCAGCCCACCCATTTCCACCTTTCCCACTCCAAAACTCACACTGGAATTTATATCTCTGTCAGTTTCACTGTATTCCTGAATTGTGGCTAGACAATGATTCATGTCATTTCTCTATTCTGGTGAGGTACATACCCATGAACTGAGCAAAGCCAGCCTTGATCAAGCCCACGTGGACAGACTCATTCCATTCTTGAAAATGGAGTGATGCTAGTGAACTTTCCTTTCAATGAAGCCAATCCTTCCCAAAGCCATTAGTTCACAAGTTGGGTTCTTCTTGGTTGCATCTATAGGCCCTGTTATAGGTTTAATAGTATCCCCTCCAGGAGTTTCCATTGTGCCTTAGCCTTAATGAACCCAGCTAGTATCCATAAGGATGCAGGTTTGATCCCTGGCATTGCTCAGTGGGTTAAGGATCTGGCCTTTCCATGAGCTGCTGTATAGCTCACAGACGCAGCTTGGATCTGCCTGCATCATAGGCTAGCAACTGTAGCTCCCATTCTACCCCTAGCCTGAGAACTTCCATACACCACAGGCGCAGTCCTAATAAGAAAAAAAGTGTCCGCCACCACAAAATTTGTGTGTCGGGGCCCTAAAGCCCTGTATCTCAGAGTGTGGACTTATTTGGAAATAGAGTCATTGTGGATGAATTAGTTCAGTTAGGATGAGGTCATACTGCAGTAGGGCAGGGCCTTAATCCAATACGACTATTTTTCTTATAAGAAGGGGAAATTTGGACACAGACTGAACATGGGGAGAATACCACGGGAGCATGAAAGCAGAGATCAGCCAACCATGCCTACAAGTGAAGGAGCATAGCAAGCCCAAGTTTGCTTACAAACCACCAAAAACCAGAGGAAAGGCCTGGGACAGGTCCTCTCTCACCATCCTGAGAAAGGACAAGCCTTGCCAAAACCTCGGTCTTGGACTTCTAGCCTCCAAACATGTGAGACAATAGATTTCTGTTGTTTAAGCCACTCGGTGTGTAGTATTTTGTTACAGCAATTCGCAAACCGAAACAAGGCTCCATATATGTGCAGGTATTATGGTTATACACTCACCACTTTATACACGTAAATACACAACATACATACATACATACATACATACATACATACACATAGTATGTTATTTAATATGACATACATTTATATATAATATACATAAAGTATTGTTTAATGAATCTTTAAAAATTGCTTAGCAAATGCTTAATTTTATTTCATGAACTAAGAAAGTGAGATTTACCTATTTAGGTTATGGGGAAATTTTTATCTATTCAGAGTATGGAAAAACAACAACAACAACAACAAATAAACATCACATGCATACATCTAGAAAAAGTCCAAAGCAGGCATAAGCACAGACTCCAGCCCCTGGCTGGGTTTCCTGTTGCCTTTGCATGTATAAGCATATTGCTGCTCACTTAAAGTATGACTGTATATTATCCAAGATTCCAAATAGCAACTCAGAAGGAATCATTGCCTATAATTCAACGTTATCCAACTTACATGTTTACTAACCTATGATTTGGTCTGGTGTAAGGTATATGCTTGCTTGCATGTACATGCACATATAAGCAGATGTATATTCTTGTGCACGAATTTAAAACCTAGTTTCTTGTCAAGAAAAATATTAATAGTATGGGTGCTGGAACAGACTGTGGTCACACTACTCCAAACGAGTCTGCAAGTCACAGGGCCATATGCTGTGTTTTTTAAGAAATCTGACTTGTTGCCAGCACACATCAATACACATGGAGCCTAGGACCATTATTCTAGCTGTCTTTCCATTAGGCTGTCTCATAAAACTCTGCATATAATGGAGGGATGGGGTGTATGTTGGGAGGTGTAGGGGAGCTTGGTAAAATTTTGTTGAGAATAGTCCGGGTAACTGAGGTCTTCCTCATCTTCATGTTTCTTAGCCATAGGTTTATAATTTTCCCTTTGCCAAACAAATCTACTGAAGGACTCAATGTAAATAACTAGTAGATAAATGTTAACAGAAATCCAAGCTGGGAGACTACAGCAAAGATGTTACACTGAAAATTTTCTATTAGTTCGCACTAATTCAGAGTTGGCATTCATTCTAACACAGGCTGAACTAGAATTTGTTTAGCATGGTTTACATGGGGAAAAAAGGATGTTAAACAAATTGATCATGTAAAATATATTGCTTGACTAGGTTAGAGGTTTGGTCGCCAAGCTTTCTACTATCTCTTCACAGCAATAAAAGCCAGACTTTTACATACCTAAATACAACAACTATAAACAATCCTGACTCACATGTGAACACAGGTCCAGGGAGTTCCCTTGTGGGACAGCGGGTTAAGGATCCAGCACTGTCACTGCAGCAGTTTGGGTCGCTGCTGTGTTGATTCCCGGCCTGAGAACTTCCACATGCTGTGGGTGCAGTCAAAACAAAAGGAAATAAAACAAAAACAAAACAAAGCAGATCTAGTAACCAATATTTTCATCTTATATATGATGACTGGGCTTACATTCTTTTTCAAACGTTCTATAACTTAAATGTCCATTCATTGAAACTGAAATTGTGTCATTGTGCGTAAGATTTCCCCTTAGTTTTGATATGCTAGCTGTCAGCAGTAACTTTCAGGATGTAGATGTTTAGGTAGCCAGAGAAGGTACTCCCACAAAGAGAAGTTTGAGTCAGGATTTTTCTGTGGATGACTGGGCGTTCTTTCATGGGGTGATTCATTTTATGTGTAATAATCAGAAAAATTGGAACATGAAAATTAAAAAAAGAGAAAAAAATTTTCATCCATAGCAAAGCTACTGCAAAGAGTGCCTCATTTTCTTTTAGTCTGGTTTTACTAGAGGACCGATATCCCTGGTGCTCCCTATCATCTGAAAAAAAAGTGAAAAATGAACAAGTCATGGATTTTCAGTGCTCTAATGACTTATACTAATGTATTCCTTCATCTAAATACAGATTTCTATTTAAAATTCAGTATGCAGGGGTATTATGAATTCCAGTTTAATGGATTCCAAATAATTGCCCTTTAGAAATGATGAATAGCTGTTTAAATCCACTGATAAGAATATACTATTTCTCTCCTAACAATAGGCCTTCCATATTAACCGTGTCATCTATGCCTGAAATTAGTTTATTAATTTTTTATTGATATGCAAAATCCAAACTGATGACAGATGGAAAATAACCCTTTGCTAAGAGCCCCCAACTTTACCCCGAAAATGTCTGTTGTTATTCTTGTGGACGATGAAGGACAGCAAAGGCAACGATATTTCGAAAAGGAGGAAGGCCCGTGAAATGCAGATGATGGCACCTTTTCTTTCCCTTCTTTGCTTTTTTTTTAGGTTGTACAGTTCAAAGAGATGTGCTTCTAAGGTGAACATAATGACCAACGATTTCCAAACTCCACAAAGACAAAGCTTTTTGAAGTTCTTGACTATGATTCCAGGATGACCTTAAAAAATACTTCTAGAACTTG
Organism: Catagonus wagneri; assembly: GCA_004024745.2. NCBI lineage: Eukaryota > Metazoa > Chordata > Mammalia > Artiodactyla > Tayassuidae > Catagonus > Catagonus wagneri. The sequence goes on from PVHT021183524.1 coordinate 17,903,205, forward strand.
TTCTTAAAAGGCAGGAGAAGCAAGAGAGGCTGAACTATTAAAATTAAAAATACATTATTCACTTCTCATTTATGTAGGCCTAGAGTTTTTATTTTTTATTTTTATTGTATCCCTGATCAGTACAGATAGCTTTCTATACTAGTCAAAAATAAATAATACTCTGAAAGCCATGGCCAGAATAGATGCAATTAACACCATCCTACAGTGAAGTAAGAAGTATGTATTCATTATTGGAGTGTCAGTGTTTTCTGTATTTATAGATAATTATATTACATTGTACAATCTATGTCACTACATGTATTGGTGTATTCAATTAAAAAAAGAGGATTCATTCATGTGGGAAAAAAGGGAAAATCTGAGCTCTTCCTTAACCAAGTTGTAATAAATGATGTTAGGGAAAAATTAAATAAACTGTTATTCAGTCCATCGAATCCTTAGCCACTTTGGCTTTTCTGCTTCTTCCCTTTCAAGAAAATTCTCTGGGAAAGGCTGTGTTCTTCACAAAGAGAAAAGCAAAATAAAATAATCTTCTATGGGAACCAAAATTTACTTCTGAATTGACATGATACGTTGCTCCCGGGTGTTTGATTTATAAAGTCATCATGCATTTTTCACGCAGTATTTATTTTTTTGGGACAATCTGTGAATGGTATACCTACAATATACATGGACAGTTCTATCTATTTATGCATATAAACACATGTAAATATAAGCACACTGTAGTGAAATGGAGATTTCCTGCTTTATGTGCCCAGCAAACGATCCAGGAAAATATGAATTACCAAGGAAAAAACCCTCAGATTTCCCATTTCACCTCTACCATCAGTATTAATAAAACTGACTCATTTATTCCTATGTGAAATGCTAGTCAGGAGACAAATGAAAAGGCGATTGGAAGCAAAAGCTTGTTTCATTGTAAGTGACCAAATAACACTATTTCTTCCTTTCCCTAAATCTTACATAAGAGGAGTAAAAGATGGAAAAAAAGAACAACAACAACAAAAATCCACCCATCAGAGTCACTAACCATGGAATAGAAAGGGTTGGAATCTTTTTTTGTCTTTTCGGTACACTTGGGTATGAAATCCTGGGCTACTGTTACTTGAAGTTTTTCTTTTCTCTGGCAGAAGCGTGACTGCCCCTTTTCTCGAGGCCTTTTCTGTCCCTCTGGGGTCTGCTGCTTCCCTACACTCCACTGGGACTCCGAGAAGAATGGCTCCTCTGTTCGCCAGCCTGCCTACATACTGCACCCATTGCCCCATTCAGCCAGCCTTTCAGGTCTGCTAACTGCTTGCCGTACAACTTAGCTTTTATGCTCCACTGACAGGGGTTTTCTGAAGCCAGACGGTTTCTGAAAAGAGGGTCTATTTGCATAAACAATGCCGTGTGAGGAGGTCTGCTGGAAACAAAATCAAAATTCACTCGAGCAAATCTTCCTGATCAACTCATTTTTTTTTTTTTTTTGTCACTAACACCTCCTATACTTACCATCTGTATGCTAAAACGTGGCTGAGAATTTGATCAATTCTTTCCCTCCGTATCCTGTGTTCGGTTTTATTAAACAAGCCAAAAATATATCTTATTTTCTGAGTGAGTCCAAGCGGAATCCATAAATAGATGATGGTATGTGAAATGAGGAATGCATTGTGTGTTAAATGAGGGCAGGAGGCCAGCTACGCATCAGCTAGCCAGAGCCTTCCATTAGATTTGTCATGGGAGCCTCATCAAAATGCACATCCAAGCCAGGAGCTGCCCATCCACGGGCTCTGTGACTGCAGGTCACCTAATGCAGAGCTGCCCCAGTGCTGGGATCACAGAGGATAACGTGCCTCACTCTCCCTTCAGCTCATTCCTTAGTTTTCTACCACAGAAAAAAAAAGACCAAAGTGTGGTATCAAGCTTAAATCAGGCTGGAGCAAGTAGTTCAAATAAGGCTGCATAAATGAAATGAAGAGGACTATTATAAAATCGCTCACATCTACAGGAAACCACGCCTGGTTTTTCAAACGTTTTCTTAAAGCAAATCCAGTTTTAAAAGCAGCACTTAAGGGCAATACTAACAATTTTTTACTTAATAAAAATTCTGAGGTTATAAAAGGGTACTCAGGCAAACCATAACCACTATGGTCTTCTATCTTAAACAAAGGATGTAACTGGACTCAGATCTTTCTTTCGCTCTTTACAGATAAGAAAAGTAGGACCTAGTACATAAAGCAGAAAAACAGACATTCCTCCAACATCTTTCTTCCTGTTTTTCTTTGTCTCATATCAGGCATGATCCAATATTTTAGTTGTCTCTTGAATTGCCCAAACTAGACTGCATGTTTTCTCCCCTTAAAAATGTCACGATTATGGCCTATGAATATTATTCCCCATAAAAGGATATATATGTTTTGGAGAAATGGCTGATTTCAGATCTGGGGCAAGAAAATACAAAATAAGCATGCGAACGAGAAAAGAAGATGCTTCTTTATCAAGAGACTTAACAGACAATCTGGATAAACACTCAACAGCCAAAAATGGAGTAATTTAACCACCAGTAAAGATAAAAGCTGCCTTGGCTAGAAAATCAAATATGCTTATATTGGTGAGTTTATAAGGATGCTTTAAAATAACTGATTGTTCATTTTCGATGCTAAGAAACCATTTCATCATTATGTGAACCAGTAAATAAGGGGAGAGAGGCAAATAATTATACTGCCCTTTCTCTATCAGTGATACCAAAGGAGAACCAAATCATTGATGAGAGAAGTTTCTTTTCATAGAAATGATAAATTGAGACCATGCCCATGTTATAAGCCCTTATGAATGGCTCTAGCACTGATCAGTTATGGTTGACAGCATCACCTACAGAATTTCACCTGTGAGGCTGTCTCATTGAAATAAACAAACCAATCAAGAGCAAAACTGAACTTGAATCTTATTAGATCTTCATGTATAAGAAAGGCAAGGACAGAGACAAATGGCAAATGCAACCCCAGGCATAAAATAAGGAAAATCCAAAATGTGGGAAAACTTCACAGGACACATGATCTAAATTCTTCAACAAAAAAGTTGCCAAGAAGAACCAAATGGATTAAAAAGAGGCTTAAGAAACATATATCTTGACCAACTGGCTGTATTTGGAACCCAATTCAAATATGTCTGTTAACTAATTCATAAATTAAGCAAACTAAACTGAAATAAAAATAATCTAAAATAAATTTTAAGGTAATTGAGGATGTGTAAATTTGATTAGGTGTTTGATGAGATTAGAAATTATCATGTTACAGGTGTGATTAAAGTATTATAGCAAGTATCAGTCCCTAAGTATTAGAGAACATTACTGAAATAATTCCAGATGAAGTAATATTGTCTTGGATTAGCCTCAAGATAACTGAGAGGGGAAGGGTCATGTTTCATAACAGTAAAGATGAAATAAGATTGACTGTGAATTGATCATTATTGAAGTTGAGTTAAAGGAAAACCAAGTTCATTATCCTATTTTCTCTATTGTTGTACATATGTAACTTTTACAAATATTTTTAAAGAATATTAAGAGTCACTTAAAAAGTGGTAATACCAAAGTAAGTACTATTTCCCTCACCACAATTTCCGCAAAACTTAAGTTCTAGGTCTAATCTGTAGGACTAGGTCTGAGATGTGGAGAAGCATATAGTCTAGACAAATATTTTCCAAACTTTGAAAAACAAAAATTTATAACACATACAGAAGGCTAAATATATATAAGGTCATGAAAAACACCACTTAGGTATCTGAAAACAATATAGGAAATTATCAGGCAAAATGTTTGCTAATAATATATTAATTATTAACATATAATTAACTTACAGCATTCAATTAGAATTGTTAAAACAGTAGAAAAAACTAACCATATTAAATGCATAAACCCCTTACTTATAAGAGTTCAGGGACTGTTTTTTATTCATATATACTGCCTTTAGAATTGTCTGTATACTGAGACTTGAATATCATTTTTACATTATCTGGGCACACAGAGTTATTTTGGTGTCCAAAACATTACTTGTGTATAGAGTCATATTTTTCTTACACAGGAGAGCATAAAACTTAACAAATTAAAATATCTCTAAATTAATTTTATTTTTAAAGAATATGACTTCCTCTATAAGAATCACAAAAACTGCGTAATAATGATGAGCAATATTCATGGAAAGCTTTATAAGCCATCTTATCTCATTTAATCATCCCAATGGCATGATGAAGTAAGTGTGGAGTGAGATAATTGTGAGTGGGTCACTTTGAGAATTATCTGAACATCTTGCGAGTAGAGTCACTGATAACCTGTTCTTTACAGTCTTGATTTTCCAGGATGTTTGCACAGAGAACAACCCTGAAAGATAGAGATTGTGTCTTCCTTTTGGAGCAGGGGATACATTTGTTTGATGTCTAGTTTAATAAAAAATGATGTCTTCTCTGGAGCAAAATTTACATAACTTTGCATGCAGTCTCTTTTTAATAGACTGGGCTTCACCAAGCGCAGGGTCCCTCAGCTGAGACACAAACCCATTACAGACACAGCATTCACCAGGCTCCTCTGAGTCCCTCAGAGAGACGTCAAGGGCATGAAGAACCAGTGGGAACATTAAGCTCGTGCTGCCTGCAGTGCTATGAACAATAAAGTTCTTTGTCTCTGATCTGGGATTCTCACGTCGGCTGCCAGTTTTCATAAAACTACAGCAGGTTAACTCCAAGCTAGCTAAGGAGGGGTTCAGGGGTCCCCCAAATTCACGTTGGCCTTGGCGTGGTCAGAAAGCTTTGTAAGTCTATTTGTTGAGTCATGAGTAGCCCCTGTGACTTGCCTACTGTCATAGACCTACCCTCCCCGTAAGTAGCTCCTGATCACCTTCTATTCTGCTCCCTGACCTTAGTTCTTTAAGGAGAACACACACACACACACACACACACACACAAAAAAAAAAAAAAAAAAAAAAAAAAAAACAGTTAGGGTTTGGGCCAGGGTTTCCTTCTCCCCAGGAGGAACTAAAGAGATCTCAGTTTGTCTGAGTATATAGGCAAAGTCTGGAGATGGGAAAGACTCAAGGTTTTCTGAATCCATGGGATGCAGGCACCAAAATCAAAATCACCATCTGGCCTGGTCCCTGAGAAACATGGATTCAGCTGATGTGGTTTGGGAAGGGTTCACAGTGAAGAAATTAATGTAATCTTATGAGTGTGTCCCTTAGGCCAATTCAATAGGTTTTTGTTTGTTTTTTGCTTTTGCTGTTTCCATATGTGAATGTTGCATCCGACGAGTGTATACCCCTGCCCCATAAATGTTAGAGGAGCTTCTTCTGATTGGGAAGAGCAGCATATAGAGAATTGCTATGGTATAAACTTCCCTGCCATTTGCCACCAGTGGCTGGTTCAAGATTTAGCAAGAGCGCCTCTGATTGCCAGGGTTTTCATTGCATAGATAATATCCTATTAGGAGGCAAGTCAGAAGTCTCAATCTCATTGGCCGTGACTGCAGCGTTATCATACCTCTGCCCTCAGGGGTAGCTGATAAACCTCTGTAAAATATAGGGGGCCGCTCACCTCATAAAAGCTACTGGGGCCACATGATTGGATTCACAATATTCAATCCATCCAATGATCAAACACTTCTCTGTTTAACTCAGAAAAAAGGACGACAGGTTAAAAGTTCAACTGAAAAGAATAGTAAAAGAAAAACAGAGAGGACTGTTTTTGTTTGTTTGTTTGTTTTTGCTTTTGTTTTAAGGGCCATACTCATGGCATATGTAAGTTCCCAGGCTATGGGTAAAATCAGAGCTGCTGCTGCCGGCCTGCATTACAGCCATGCCAACACCAGATGTGAGCCGCATCTGTGACCTACACCACAGCTCAACACCAGATCCTTAACTCACTGAGCAAGGCCAGGGACTAAACCTGCATACGCATGGAAACTAATCCGGTTCTTAAACCACTGAGCCATGATGGGAATTCTCAGAGTTGCTTTAACTAAAGAGAATTTCTAAAATTCTGTTCAAATGTATTATAATTTTTTTTCTCCTTCATGATAGATAATTCCATACTGGCAGGAGGTTCTAAGCCTAAGTCATTATTACTATTTTTACTGGAACAAAATCTTTAATATGACACTGAGCAAAATTAATAATAAAGGAAGGTAAGATGTTAACTTTAGTGGTTCCGAGACAAGATCAGGATAATGAGTATATTCTCAGAGAGGAAATAGCAAGCATGGATTGAGATTTTAATTACCTCAACATGTAAGCCTAGTGCCGCTTTCAAAAATAATCTTTCCTGAAGTGTTCAAAGGGTTCTTAACTCTCCTTATTTGGGGTGAGAGGTGAAAAGGTTTGGCATGGACTCTCTTCCCAGAAAAATTCACATAAGATAATAAGAAAGATTCTCATAATATGTTCAAAAGGGATAAGCGGAGGGATGGGCCGGGGGTTCAGAACTGGCATATGCACACTGTGGTATATGGAATGACTGACCATCGGGGACCTGCTGTACAGCACAGGGAACTCTATTCAATATTCTGTGATGATCTATATGGGAAAAGAATCCGAAAAAGAATAGATTTGTGTACACGTAGAGCTGAATTACTTTGTTGTACAATAGAAATTATCACAATGTTGTAAATCAACTATACTTCAATAAAAGTTTAAAAATGAGAAAATAAACAAGAATATTCTCCAATATAGTCACAATACTATTGTCATACCCAAGAAATTTACCATTGATTCAATAATATTATCTAATATATGAAAAAATAAGTAAATGAATGGATTCAGATTTTTTTAAAAAGAAATCATTATGTTCCAGGCATTGCACTAGATACTCACTGAATCATTTAAGCACCCCAGTAATCCTATCAGACAGGTAACCCCATAACATCCATTTTTCAATTGAAGAGATGGTAACACAGATAAGTAACTTGTCAAAAGTCATATCCTAATAAGTAGCAGAGCTGGGATTTAAACCCAAGAAGCATGGCTCCAGAATCTACTTGATAGCCTGTTCCACTCTGGTATTTTGTAGTATCTTCCACTCATATAAACATTAGTAAATAAAAAAATTTGTCTATACAATTTCAAAAGATTTCCCTCAGCTCTTGAAGTCACAACTAAAAATCATGTAAACCATATTAAATTTAAAAAAACTGTCTATACAATTTCAAAAGATTTCCCTCAACTCTTGAAGTCACAATTAAAAATCATATAAACATTAGTAAATTTAAAAAAGTCCATACAATTGCAAAAGATTTCCCTCAACTCTTGACGTTACAATTAAAAATCTTTATTCCCATCGTGGTGCAGCAGTAGCGAACCTGATTAGTACCCATGAGGACACGGGTTTGATCCTCGGCCCTGCTCAGAGTAGGGGATCCGGCGTTGCTGTGAGCTGTGGTGTAGATCACAGACACGGCTGGGATCCCACATTGCTGTAGCTGTGGTGTAGGCCAGCAGCTGTAGCTCCAATTCAACCACTAGTCTGGGAATTTCCATATGCTGCAGGTGCGACCCTAAAAAGTAAGTAAACAAACAAACAAATAAATAAATAAATTATTCTAGAAGTTGTTTGGCAACATTTGCTACATTAGAATATTTGAAGACTATTATGCCATAATCAGAATCCTGTTCTATCTAAGAGAAAGAACAAGGGGAAAAAAGTTGAACAGACTGATGATTCACATTCTGTTTCTAATAAAGAAAATTATCTAGATGAATGGAGTCATTTCTCTTTAAGAACCAAATCCTCAGACTTCCTAGGTACAATTTATTTATATCTTAAAAAAATTTTAATATGTTATCAAAAATTTTTACATCTCTATCAAATTTTTGGCAATATTTTCAACCTTTAGATCAAATGACTTTTCTTTCCCTTAATTTCATACATCATCCAGCAGAGCAATTTTTATTGTGCAGAGCAATGCTAATATAACGGTCAGTTTCATCTTCTGGTAATGTCAGGTGAGCTGGTCAGAGCATGCTGGGAATATTTTAGTGGTAGAATGGTTTTTTTGCCACATTAAATTTTTACTATATTTTCACTTAATACTTTAAGACTGAAAAAAATACATATTGCCCACAAACAACTAGACTCATGCTAATTGCCCTTTAACTTCATCTTATAACACTCTCCCCTTTAATCTCTCATACTTTGGTCAACTGTTGGCCTTACTTTAGATCCTAAAACATACCAACAGCATTTCCTGCCACTAGGCTTTCTACTTGGTCTGTCTCTCCAGCAACTCTTCCTTCTCATAGTCCAGAACGCAGCTCAAATGCCACCTGTCCAGAGAAGGCTTTCTCTAGTATATATAAGAATATAAGACCCATTAGAATGGGGACTAAGGGGACTTTGCCTATCTCATGAACTTCCTGTCACTTATGCATAGAACAGAGGCAGGTACGTAGTATTTGTCAAATAAGTAAATAATATCCCTTCTTTGTCAGATCCCATCCAGCTCCAAACCTAAGCTGTCCAGATGGGCAGCTCAGGAGTCATAAGAGGATAAATACATAAATAAATCAATAATAATATAATTAATTCATTAGTAATAATAAAAAATAATCAACAACATTCTATATCTCTTTTTGCCACTTTCAAGTATTTCTGAAAGTGAGAACATGTCAATGTAACTTAAACTTTCTCCTTCATTTCTGTTCATTGAAAAAATAATTAAGGCATTTCCACTGTCATCTAATAATCTCATTTTATTGCCTAAACTAAAAAAAAATGTGTGTTTATGAACAATTTGAATGCTCAAGGCACATCAATTGGGCATCTTTTTTTTTCCCCTAAATAAAATATTTTCCTCAGACATAGGTTTTTAAAGATATCTAAAGAATTTCTCCATAGATATGCAGACAGTAGTAAATATAAATATTAGATTTGTGTTCATCACAGCGAGCTAGAGGCAAAAGATCACGTGCAGTTTGATCATTGGGACCCACATAGGACTGTAAGGGAATATTGCATCACAGTCGCCTAATCTTCATAACCTAGAAATCAATAAGAGACATGATAGAGAACTGAAAAGTCAATGGGTGGAGCACAAAACTTCAGTCACATGCTCTTGGATGCAAGAATACATTTTCTAAAATACAGTGTGCAGACGTCCCTTTCCATTTTGCAACTGGTCGATTTCCGTAATTATCTTATCCCGTTTTATTTTAAATAGTGGTCTCATAGCCTAATGCATCTGGCATCCAACCGCAAGTTGACAGAGTATATATAATGACTCTTGAAATGGCTCTCAAGAAAAATTCTGTCATCCTATAATCATTTTATTCATGCTGAAGGCATACTACTGTCTTTGGGGAATATTCAAATTTGTGAAACATGCAAAAAAAGACTGGAGTGACACTTTTGAGAAGCTACTACTCAGAGAACAATTCCTGATTACAGCATTTATCCTGATGGTAAATAACAAAGGATTTTTACCTTTTTTTTAAAAAAAAATTAATCAAACAGGGTGTTTTCCCAGCAATAACTCTCCCAGTCTAGTTAATCTATCAAATTAGGAGTTTGATAAGAGTTGTTTGTTTGGATAATTTATGCTTTCACAAATTACTGTAAGAGTCTGTAAATTTTCAATTTTAATATTCTAAAAATCCATTTATAACTTTCACTTATGTTTCTATTTAATATTCTATAATGATGCCTTCATATTATAAACATCTCGGGAATCATTAGAGTAGATATGCAATTATAAAAATCCGCACTAATTAATCTCACGCTAATTCAATCTTAGATTTCTATCATCAACCTTTTGTTTCCATTCCCCACTTGCCTTACTTCCTGAAGCCTTGGGTCGCATATCTCTAAACACATTATGAAGTCAGTAAAACATGCCACAAGTTGATAATGTGACCACTAACCTAACTGGACTTTGATAGGGTTCTCCTTGGTTTGCCTTTAGAGCCAAGATCGTTGGGGAAAAAAAAAGTTGAAAATGATGATTAAAGAGTCACAATGGATCTATCACAACCAGAAGAGAAAATAATAATGATGCCTTGCATTTTATGCAGCATGTTACAATTTACAAAGCCTTTGCAATCCATTTTCTCATCTAAATATCACTAGAGTCCCATGCTATAGGCTAGGACATGTATTATTATCCGTCTTTAAAAGATGGAGATATTGCAGTATGGAGAGTACACTCTGTGAAAAGCCATAGATCTTGGAAAATTGTGAAGCCTGCACCAAGATCCAAAAGTTCGCTTTCTTACACCAAGAGCAGTTTCCACCAAATAACCCTGATTTCCAACCATGTAACATTTTTTACCTATAATTTTAACAAATTAATGCCAAAAAGCAAGTTATTTTCTACATAACTTAAAGTAAATACATATAACCAAATACATCAGGAGCCCAGTTGTTAGAGTGATCATTTTAGCTTTAACAGTTTGCAATGCAGTTGCTTATTAATTTGATGTTATGTATAATGCAATGGTTTGAAACGATCCTTTAAAATCTTTAACTTTTGAGATATATATTCAGCCTATACAAATGTACTGATTCAAAGTGATCAGATTTTTTCAATATTGCTTAATTTATCTTCATTTATGGAAACATGGATAACATTCAAACTGCAAAATATAATGTACTAGATAAAATATCTTTTTAAAACCTCTTAACGGGACCCTATTGAGACTGGCATATAATTGAAAACACTTAGCAGAATATTTCAGGGAATGTTGCCAAGGAGTGAATCAGAGAATCACATTTCATTTTTAAATGCCAGATAAAAGTCACCTAAAATGACGGTAACAGTGGTTAGAAGAAGGAAGGAAATTGGGCTAGGGGGAAGGCATAATTTACATAAGGTGCTTTTTATCTAAAATTTTCTTTCTTTTGTTGAATTTGACAATTTACCAGAGCCTTTTCAGAAGTGTCTGACATCCCTTTTAATTAAGCAGTAAGCAATAAGAAGTGACAGGCAATGTGTTTCCAGAGTATTAATGCAGCTCTTCAGTGAATTCACCCCCTCAAGACGAGCTCTAATTCTGAAGAAAGCACTTCGTTCTGTCTCATATAGAACCTGAACATTGAATAAAACTGTAAAGATATATTTATTCATTTAGGTTAAATCTCTCTCATTTCCAGCTTAAATAGCAATATCTTTTTTATGCTACAAAAGAGTCACATTTTTGTAAAAGTTAAGGAGGATGTCATGTATTTCCACTACAATTACTTAGAAGTGACATACGATGATTTCCTAAAGGCTAGAGAACAGTTATACCTAAATAATAATACCACCTCTGAAAAGTGAGAATGCATTTCTAAGGTTAGATTAGCCACTTTTAAGGGTTTGTTCCTGGTTTGGTAAAATACATCAGGCTACATGAAAAAAAAGAGAAAAAAAAAGAAAACCCCATAGACTTTTTCTTTACAGGGCTATACACATGGCAAATGGAAGTTCCCAAGCTAGAGGTCAAATCAGAGCTGCAGCTGCAGGCCGCAGCCACAGCAATGCCAGATCCAAGCCACATCTGCAGTCTATGCCACAGCTTGCAGCAATGCTGGATCCTTAATCCACTGAGCAAGGCCAGGGATTGAACCCGCATCCTAATGGATACTATGTTGGGATCTTAACCTGCTGAGCCACAATGCGAACTCCCCATTCTCTCTCTTAATCAGGCTAGTAGCAGTTCCTACTTGTCCTCTGATTGCTTCTCAGTGTCCATTGCCCCAACTTCAGTTGGCTTCTCCTTGGCCTCTTGCTTTTGTTTTTTCTGTACACACATCAATATCTCTGCCCATTTTCATATTGAAAGATAAAGGGTTAGAAGATGCAGAGTGGAAAGAAAGCACTGGAACTCCACAGAGAAGGTTGACAGCAAAACATGCAGTCCTGAAGCATGAAAGAAAACTGCAGTTAGCCCTCTGTATGCATAGATTCAACCAAATGTGGATTGCAAACATTCAACTATAATAAAAAAATTAAATTAAAAAAAATTTCCAGAAGTCCCCAAAAGTAAAACTCAAATTTGCCCCATGATAGCTACTATTTGCATAGCATTTACATTGTAATTACAACTATTTATATGGCATTTACATTGTACTAGGTATTATAAGTAATGTAGAGATGATTAAAGGTATACAAGAGGAAGTGCACAGATTGCATACAAGCACTACACCATCTTATGTAATGCACTTGAGCATCCTTGGATTTTGATATTTGCAGGGGGTCCTGAAATCAATCTCCTCAGGATATGGAGGGACAACTGTAGTTGTTTCAGGGCCTTCTCATATTAAGTTCCCATGATTAAGTTCCCATACGTAATTGATCTCCAAAGTTTTATTATATTACTATAATATCTTCTTTTAGTGGTACAATTTTGAAAAGACTTATTGTCACCAGAAAATATTGACTAAGAAAGGATGCAGAGCTATTTCAAATACGGGTTTACCCAGTGGCCTATCTAGATGCTGAGAAACATTCCAACATGGCCTACCTAGAACACTTACGGCCTCTGCAGGTATCAACTAACCTAAACCTATTTTGGTTATTACTGAAGCTTCAAAGAACTGGGGTTTCTGAGGAATTATCCACAATGGGTAACTTCTGTGAGTCATAGCTCAACAAGGGACCTGAATTATGCCCTAATGGAAATGGGCACCATTAACTTTTTCTTGAAAGACACTGTCATGCATAGAACACTGTGGAGCAAGACGTCAAATGGTTAGTGTTTCTGATGACTCCTAAGAAACTCATAACACAAGAGTAGAACGGATTTTTGAGTGGAAGCTTCCACCTCAGCCTATAGGTGTGGGCATTTGATCTGGGATGTTTTGGGTTGCATGGAGCTTCAGCTGTTCATTTCACAGTGCCCCCATGAAATTTTCTGCTCTCCTGAATTTTTGAGGAAGCAGGAATTAAAGTTTCTCTGATTTCTGTCCTTAAGTAAGTCATTCTTCTTGTAACGAGGGTTCCAGGTATAGGCCTTCTCAAAGCCATACACCCAGGCATTCTAGGTACATATTAAGAAGAACACAAAGGTTTTTTCATCCATCAAACTCTGCTGCAGACCTTATTTTTAAAATACAAAGTGCCTCCGATTTAGTCATTTCAGTTCGTCATGTCATATTCCCTAAAGTGGAAAAACACCAACGACAACTAGGAGGCTTTCTTCTAGTATCAGAATTCATCCACTTACCTATTGTTATTGAATGATAATTAGAGTGCATATAGTAAAGCAAAGGACAGTAATTCATTTTCCTTTCAAGAAGGAGAGGCTTACAACATTATACCCACAAACAGTTAATAACAAGTATTGGTTGGGATGTAAAGAAAATAAAGCCCTTACAACACTGCTGATGGAAATTTAAAATGATGCAATCATTTTGGAAAAAAAGTTGTCAATTACTCAAACCTTAACCTAAATTTACCATATGGCCCAACAATTCCACCTGGGTATAAACTTAAGAGAAATGAAAACATACATCCACACACAAACTTACACACAAATGTTCAGCAGCATTACTCATACTAGCTAAAAAGCAGAGACAATACAAATGTTTATCAACTGAAGAATGGACAAATAAAATGCAGTATATCCATGCAATGGAATATTATTTGGCCATAAAAAGGAATGAAGTACCTATACATACAACAATGTGGGTGAACCTTGAAAATATTACAGTAATTGAGAGAACACAGGCACAAAAAAGCATGTATTATATAATTCAACTTACATGAAATGTCCAAACTAGATGACAGAATTTATAGAGACAGAAATTAGTAATTACAAAAGACCAGGGCAGGGGGAAGAGTGGACAGTGACAGCTAATGGTCATGAGGATACAACTGCAGAGATGGAAATGTTCCTTGGCTGCAATTGTAAGTGTCCCTGGTGTCATGGTGCGTCAGCCTGGATGGGGATGAAATAATGGGTTTCATGCCACCTCCGCTTTGGGCATGTGAGACATTGTGATAAATGCATCTGATGGAGGATGAGAATTCCACAGCTTGGGTCAAGTAACCTTTAACCTGATTATCCTAAACTGGCTTACTGTGGAAAAGGTCACTTCACAATTGGAGAATAGATCGAAGAGAATCAAGAAGGGGAGTGAAAAAATCTCTTTGGAAATCTACAGCAATATGCTAGGCAAGAAATTAAGGCCTCAATCGGGCCATCAGTCACATTGCTGAGAAGCATCAACAGAACTTGTTAATGATTTGACTCCATAAAACTTAATGATAAAATTAAAGAAGAAAGGAAAATAAAGAGAAAAATCAAAACTTACTTCTGTTCTCAAATAGAGAAGCACTGCATAGCCAGATATTTTTCTGATGAACCACAATTCTACATTATATCTTTTTAAGTATTGTCACTCAATTTACCAGGATATGTACAACTCCAAAAAAAGCATATGTGTGTATGTACGTGTAAACATAAGTATATATACTTTCAAATACATTTTCATATAATTATATATTAGATATAATGAAATATATCCTATTATGCTATTTAACATACTAAATTATTATTATAAAACACCATCGTTATATACTAATAAATGTAAATATATAAAAATGTATTGTTTTGTTATAGTTGGTAACTGAGCAGGTGTCAGATCTTTCTTTGTCATGAATCCTCTCCCCAGTCTGTGAGAGATTTTGACTCAACCAGAGTGTTTCAGACACCACAAAAATGGCCACACCCTGAAAGTCAGCTCCATTTAAGGTCTTGCAGCTGGAAAGTGGTTTGGTATTTGATCTTCCTGAAGGTGTGTTAAACTACAAAGAAATGACATTCTGACTCAGTTGGCTTTGCACTCAATGGGGATGATGCACTTGGTATGTTCTTTATTTAGGTAATGCTGGTTAATCCAATAAAGACAGGGTGCAAAGGACAGCAGATGTACAAACTTCCTGCCTTTGAGGACAAATACCACAGTGTCTCGATTATCAAAGGTAAGAAAGTAAGACTGAGATGAAATTCTCTCGAATTTGCTCTGGGTCAAGACTGGTTTTCCAGACTGGTCAGGGTGTTTAAATCAGATCCCCATTGTTTTAAAGAGGAATACTACTACTCACAATTTACAATGGTAAAGGGAGTGGAAACTGAGAGTTATCGCATTTCTATGTGTTCAGTGATATAGAGGGAGTATCAGAGATATATTATCTGTTCTTGTAATATCCTTGTTACTAAATCATTTGTACACAAAATTTACAGATATCAAAACCAAGCCCCTGATTAACCAGCTTACTTAAGTCCAGAGAGTGTGGAAGTAGGAGAATTGAAATAGAAATTCAGATGTTAGTCTTAAGGCTCACTTTTTTCCCCACTACACCACACAGCCAGGAGATGATTAACCACACTGACAAACTGAGACAGGGAGAGAGAGATCTGGAAATATTAGACATTTCTAGTGGCTTTTACAGTTATACCTTTATTCATCTAAAAATACCTTATATTTAGATACCTTCCATTTAATTCTTCAGAGCTATGAAAGAGTAGTAATATAGGATACCCAAATCTCCTGGAGTACCTTCTTTAGTTTTTCTTTTTTACAGCCACACCTGGGTTGCATATGGAAGTTCCTGAGCTAGGGGTCAAATCAGAGCTGTAGCTGCTGGCCAACACCACAGACACAGCCACACAGGATCCAAGCCGCATCTGTGACCTACCCTGCAGCTTTGGCAACGCCAGATCCTTAACCCATCGAGCGAGGCCAGGATTGAACCCTCATCCTCAAGGACTCTATGTTGAGTTCTTAACCCACTGAGCCATGATAGGAACTCCACCTTCTCCGTTTTTAAAGATGTGAATTTTTTGCTTGTCTTTTATCGCCACACCCGTGGCATATGGAGTTTCCCAGGCTAGGGGTCGAATCAGAACTTCAGCCTACAGGCCTACACCACAGCCACAGCAACACCAGATTTGAGCCCCATCTATGACTTACACCACAGCTCATGGCAAAGCCAGATCCTTAACCCACTGAGCAAGGCATCCTCATGGATACTAGTCAGATTCATTTCTACTAAGCCATGATGGGAACTCCTAAAGATGTGTTTTTCTTTAATCACAAGTAAGAGACTGCCTTTGTAGCTGTTTGTAACTTTATACTCTACCCTATTTTGCAAATGAGAAAAGCAGGAAAGATGGACCATTGGTCTTACTTAGGGAAACAGCTTAAATAGTATTGCTTAACGTGTCAGAATACCTGGGGATGATAAAACATACCTGGATGCAGAATAAGCTTTGTGGGTCAATTAGGCATTTGATTAGTATGTATTTAAGTCTTTGATTTAATAAGCACTGGGCTTACTACCTAATTTAGATATTTGTCTTCTCAGAGAGTAGAAACTCAGAGGGGAACTGGGATATATACACACATACGCACATGCGAACACACAGACATGCTGTACAATTTAGACATGCTCACAGACACACACATGCAGCAACTACACCCTTACAGCACTTGGTGTGCATAAGTGGCAGAGTAGGGATCACTTTAGGCTGGCATGAAGAGAGGCAAGACATCATAGAGACTGTCCTTTTAACTGGGCCTTGAAGAAGTCTACTTTAGCAGGGGGTTAAAGACACAGGTTTTCATGGGTACTCCCTACCTAATGAAACTGACAAGGCAGTCATCTTCCTTTATAAGGTACTTGTCCTATGCTTTGCTTGGGAAATCATTTTGACTTTGCATGAAGAGGAATGATTCTATGTTACACAGCTTGCTGTCTATTTTGCCACATGTTTAAGCGGCTTTGCGACATCTTATATCGACAACGACAAGAAACAAGGACGACACCAACAGTTGGTGTGGCTGAGTACAAGACTAGCTGACTATACCGATGAGAATGGTTCAAAAATATGACTGATTAGAATCTCATCTGAGACAACAGGAGCAGACTGTCCTTCAAGATCAAAAGAGGTCTGGGAGTAGAGTCAACCAAACTCAGGTACAGAATCTCAGAGAAATTTGCAGGAGGACAGGAAAGAGGGGTGTCAAATTTGCCAACAAAGCAGAAATTAGCCCCAACACTGTAAATCAACTATACGTTAACAACGACAACAACAAAAAAATAATTGCCAACAGAGGAATCATTTCCGTAGCAGCCAAGAGAATGTTGTTGACACCATATAGGTTTCCACCTCACTCATGCAAAGAAAATGCTCAGTCAATTCCAGTTGACTTTGAAGGATGTTACACTGTTCTAACAGAGAATTTCGCATCCCTAAGAATAGGCAGTTAAGAGAGTCATACAATATTTTAATCTTATTCAGATACAGGTAAGGCTAATCATCTCTCATTTCCCTGGATTTTTGGTGAGATTAAAGTTTAAGGGCAAACACAGATAGCTTCTCAAAAATAAAATTAAGAAATGTCCTTTGTGAATCATGAAAGGTGTCTGAAGCACCTCTGACTTCAACACTATTAGTAGATCCTCTGCACTAATAAATAATATCTCAATCAAGAAAAATCTCACCAGGAGTTCCCGTCGTGGCGCAGTGGTTAATGAATCCGATTAGGAGCCATGAGGTTGCGGGTTTGATCCCTGGCCTTGCTCAGTGGGTAAATGATCCTGCATTGCCGTGAGCTGTGGTGTAGGTCACAGACGCGGCTCGGATCTGGCGTTGCTGTGGCTGTGATGTAGGCCAGCAGCCATAGCTCCAATTCGACCCCTAGCCTGGGAACCTCCAAATGCCGTGGGTGCAGCCCTAAAAAGCAAAAAAAAAAAAAAAATATCACCAGATTATATGGATCACTTGGCCATTGCTTCTCTTTTCCTTGTTCCCTTCATTTTCTTTACCCTGGAGAAGAATCATTGGCAGATGGCAAGTGGGGAAATGAGGAAGGATTCTACAGAAAATGCTCTAGTGTAACAAAAAAAATCAATAATCCGATGCTTAATTAACATCAACACTTGGCACAATTTATGAGGTATGTACTTTCAGGACAGCTCACTCCTTTTCTTGCTGGAGAAGTCCGTTTCCCATGAGGTTAAGAGCAGGAGCCAGACTGCCTTGGTCTGCATCCTGGTCTCACTGCTTACTAGCTGCTAGGTGCCCCCATACAAAGTTAATTCATCTTTCTGCACCCCACGAAAATGAGGATAAGAATAGTGCTTGTCAGGTAGTATCGTCATGAAGATTAAATAAGTTATTATTCCTAAAGCATTTAGAAAAGTGTCAGACATGTAAGATGACTGCCCTGTCAGTTTCATTAGGTAGTCCTGTGAGTTCAAGGACTAAGGGAACATCAGGTGTTAAATAAAATCAGTAAGCCTTCCTTATTTGGTTATTTTCCAACTGTTGGATTGGACATTTACTCACAGAGTCTGGTTTTCTTTATCCTATTTTCTCCTATCCAACTGTCAATGTTTATCATATATACCAGTCCAGTGAAAAGCACGCTAAAGAGTCTTATATTCTTCATCCATCTCTGCGAGAACATTTTAATGATAATCCCTGTTATGATTTCCTTTAGCCCTCATTTTATCACTCCAGTTCCATGGAACACAACTTTCGCTATAGAATTAGAGGAATAAAAGAGCCCTGGAAAGGTCATTATTTTTTTTTTTTTCCTTACCTCTGCCACCCACTTTCAAGCCAGACCACACACATAAATCATCTGAGACTTTTTCTTCATCACACTGTGTTTTCTATTCATATTTACTCTACCCCAAGGACATGATTTTGCTATAGGTAGGCAAATTCAGCACTAATGGCATTACCCTATGTTTTCAGGAAAACTCTTAAGGGCAAAATAACCCCATTAATATTGCCAGTTTCACAGGAATCTTGCCACCGATCAGGTTTAATTATTTCCTGTGCCATTACTGAAAACTCAGGAATCAACTTCTTATTCACAACTCATGTTCAGATTGAATTATCTCATGGTAGATTTCTTAAACTACTACTTCTGTGATGGCTCTGTCCTCCCTTTTTTTAAAAAACAATAACTCCAAGGTGAAAATGTGCTATTTCAGGGGTTCCCGTCGTGGCACAGTGGGAAATGAGTTCAACTAGTATCCATGAGGATGCGGGTTCGACCGCTGGCCTTGCTCACTGGGTCCAGGATCTAGAGTTG
Organism: Catagonus wagneri; assembly: GCA_004024745.2. Classification (NCBI taxonomy): domain Eukaryota; kingdom Metazoa; phylum Chordata; class Mammalia; order Artiodactyla; family Tayassuidae; genus Catagonus; species Catagonus wagneri. The sequence goes on from PVHT021183524.1 coordinate 17,922,249, forward strand.
CTATGAGTTGTGGTGTAGGTCACAGACATCGCTTGGATCCTGCATTGCTGTGGCTGTGGTGTAGGCTGGCAGCTGTAGCTCTGATTCGACCTCTAGCCTGAGAACTTCCATATGCCGTGGGTAGGGCCCTAAAAAAGCCAAAAAAAAAAAAAGTAAAAGAAAAAAGAAAGAAAGAAAATGTGCTATTTCATTTTTATTAGAAATAGCACATTTTCTTTCTTTCTCTCTTTTTTTGGTGGGGTTTTTTAATTAGGTCATGAGCGCTAATTAAACTCTGACTTCATAAGAAAAATATAACTAGTCAATTCAATTTTTAAAAAATAAAGACAATCATATAAGATTACACTATTTAAACTTGTTTGGAATGTTCATTATCAGTTGGCTGACTTAGTAACTGTACAGACAGAAAAAATCTCTAGTTTTAAAAAAAAATCCTGTATGTTCAAGACTGGCTTGAGGTTGCTTATAGGCTTTTAAAGCATTATCTTTTCATCAGATGATACATGCAAGATTAAGAAGAGAGAGGTGGTGTGTTTTACTTTAGATAACCTCCCAAACTCTTCTTGAGAAACCTTTCTGCTATATTTGACATCTGCTGTACTTCAGAATATATGCAAATATGGCCATGTAACGTTATGGGATTCTTCAAGAATCTCTGCCAATTTGCCACCTTATCCATATAGAATAGAGGGCAGGGCCTTCCCAGGTGATAGATAATACAGTTCAATGAAAATGATGCTAGGTATAATAAAAAAAAAAATTACTCAAAAAAAAAAATCTCCTACTGAAATGTGAAACCACATCCTTTGGGAATTCATGCATTTGAGCAAAGTCTCTTCACCTATCAAGGTTTTAAAATATATAGTGTTCAACTCATAGCTTTTGGGTGTGAGTGAAGTGTCTCACCTGTTTTACTCCTTGTGAGGAGGGGCTAGAGCACAGTTATAGTGGTAGTCATTCATGTCTACTGACTTTTAAAAACAGTGCAAAGAGATCTGTACATTTAATAAGTAATTCTTTGGCACTCATTATATTGCAGGGTCCCAGGCACTGCAGATGTAAAGAGGGCAGCAAAATAAAACAGTTGAAATTCTCTAGGGAAGACAATATAGTAACTGAATATTGTGCATATAGGTTGTAGGGGAAATGTCTGGCAGTCATTGTGACCAAAGTATAAATATGATATTTGAGAAGAACAGAGAAGCATGTATATAACTCTGGCTGTAGAAACCAGACAAGACTGCCTCTGAATAGGAATTATTTAAACCAAGTCTTGGAAAAGAAACAAGAGTACATCAAGCATCAAGATGAGCCTAGAAAGCAGCATACCGAGGTGATAAAGACCAAAGGACAGCCAGGGAACCGCGGATAGATGATCATCACTGGCAGAAGGACCACGACAGGAAATTCCATCCTGGATCTGATTGTTCCAGGCTAAGATTCTGGGCCTGCAGATTACCAGTTCTCAAAAGAATTCCCATATGCCCCACATTCTGCAGGCAGAACTATGTTAATACATAATTCCAAGTGAACTAACTTCTACTTTAGCCTTTTTGTTCTTCTTAACCAAAACATGTCTGAATCCCAGGGAGTGAAAGTAAGCAAAGGATAAAGCTAGAATCCTTTTTCTTATTCATCAAAAAAAAAAAAAAAAAATCTCAAAATTCAATGTTTTAATTCCAGGGAGACCTGGCTACCTATCTAGAAGAAATGAACATGCAACAGCTCTTCTCCTATCAATGTGCCCAGTAACTTGGTTAAGAACTACTTTTAAGGATGATGAGAGGCCATTAAGGAACTGCATAAAGAAAGTGACATGTTCCATTTGCATTTTGGCAAAACTGCTCTTTCTATAATGAGGGGGACAGATTGAAAAGGTAAAGCATGGAGGTAGAGTGTACCAGAGGTTATTATAACTGTTTAGAAAAGGAACTGAAGTTATGCCCATTTAAATAGAAGAGGAAGATGCATGGGGGGAGGGGTGGAAGGTGAAAGACCTGCTCATCAAAGAGAAGGGATGAGGAAGAAGAAGGGAATGAGTCCACTTAGATGTCGAGACAAATTGCAACAACAGAATATCAGAAATACAATGAAATGGAATGCAGTCATTTTATAAATGCTGAGACTAGTAAAGACATAAATTTACATTTTCCAATCTTTGGTTCTTTGAAGTCGAATGAAAGAAGGCAGGATATGGTTTGAGGTTAAATAATATAATCAGAAATACTGGATTTGTATATTTCAGGGTTAGCAAACTTTTTCTGCTAAAGGCAAGATAGCTAATATGTTAGCTTTTGAAAGCCTTATGGTCTCTGTCACAGCTACTCAAATCCACCATTGTAGCATGAAAGCAGCCAGAGACAGCATATAACAAATGGATCTGCCTGTGTTCCAATAAAACTTTATTTATAAAAGCAGGCAATGGCCATCCATAGCCAACCCCTGATACAGAGGCAGCCTTGATACAGAAAGCATACTATAAGAAATATTTTCTCTGGGATTTACTATCATTAAATCAAATCATTTTCAATTGTCTAAATACCAAGAGCATGTTGGAATCTTTCTCCAGTTGTTGTATTTCTTTTCAGTGCAAATTTCTATCATACACATATATCTTGTCACAATTAAAGACTGTGGCAGGCTCCAAATACAAACCAATTACCAGTTTATATTAAACATATATTAGGAAACATCAGAGTAAAGAGGAATAATTGTTTTCCATTGAGAAGGGTGTGTGTGTGTACATATTTGTGTGCCTCTGTGTGTGTGCGTGCATGTGTATATAAAATAACATCCTCTTAGAAAATATAAGACTAAACTACAAATTCTGGTAGAAAACCTTGATAGTCTAGCTGGCTCAACTAATAATTAGTGATCAATATTAATAAGGTTTTAATGTCTTACCAAAGTGACTTCTAATAAAAAGAAGAGCTGCTAATGAAATCTCCAGAGATAGTACACAAAACTGTTATCTCTCTGTAGTGATTGACATTTACTTCTAAAAGCCAAGAAAGCTTTCCTAGTGTACCAGGTAGGAAAAACCTGATTTAGTCATTAGAATAGTGCATTAGGTAATACTTCTTCTTAATAAGCAGCCCTAAATACGTTGCCTAATGGAATATGTTGTAACTCTATTCCCACTAGTTATACCTTAATGGGTTCCTGTCAAAAGATGGAATAAAAATAATGAGTAGATACTAATATTTCTTTTCTCACTCCTTATATAGAATTTTAAATATATAACCAAAGAAAAAAGTGCCATATAAAGAAAAGCAATGCAGAATTGTACGGAGATGTAATCTCAGCCCGTATTTCCAACTTTCGTAAGATCTATTTAAAACTATTAGAGCAGAGTGAAGAAATACGCTCAATAGACATAAAGTTTATTTTCACTGAAATATGACTTGGTTTTAAAGTTGTTCTTTTGATCTGGTGTTGGTATCTGTCTCTATGGCAATGGTACTTTTTCATAAATATTCTTGCTGCAGGTTTATCTAATGCTAGTATATGCATCTGAGGAGTTTCTCCAGACCATTTGTCATTTCTCCTTGGTACAAAAGTTTCATTTTGCTTTCTTTAGCATTAGAAATGTCCTAATTCTAGAATCTGGTGATTTGCTGTTTTTTTTTTTTTTTTCCTCTTTAGGGCTGCACCTGCGGTGTATATAAGTTCCCAGGCTAGGGGTTGAATCAGAGCTACATCTGCCGGCCTGCACCACAGTCACAGCAACGTGGTATCTGAGCCATGTCTGCAAACTACTGCACAGCCCACAGCAACACCGGATCCCCAGCCCACTAAGCAAGGCCCAGAATCAAACCCGCCATCTCGTGGATACTAGTCAGATTCATTTCCTCTGCTCCACAACGGGAACTCTGAATTGCTGGTTTCTTTAAGGAGGTCCTTTTAACCTATGATTTTTCGTTAGTTTGTTTTGTTTTTTCCCTGCTGGGGTCTTTTTTGGCAGTCCTCTTACTTGCCAAATTCTTGTTAATTTGCAAATGTTTCACCTGTATCAGTTTGAACACAGAAACCTCTACCAATTATTTGAACAAAGAGAATTAAACTTTTTTTAATGGCCAGACCCATGTTATATGGAAGTTCAGGGGCCAGGGACTGAATCCCCGCTGCAGCTGTGATCTATACCGGATCCTTTAATCCGCTGTGTCAGTTCAGGCTAGAACCCTCACCTCTGCACTGACCCCTGCCACTGCAGTCAGATTCTTAATCCACTGCACTATGGTGTGAACTCCAAGAGAATTTAATATTTTTAAAAAGTTAATTAGATATGAAGTTTTTAACTAGCTAACTGTAAAGGTAAAAAGAGAACTCTAGAAATCAGCAAATATTTTTCTATAAAGGTCCAAAGAGAGGCTCTGCAAGTCATCATGATTACTTGACTCTATGGTTGAAACAAGAAAGCAGATGCTTCAGATGGAAGGACGTATCCTGGATGTGTTCCAGTAAACCCTTATTTACAAAAACAGGCAGCAGGCAGGATTCAGCCCACAGTTATAGTTTGCCAGCTCCTGCCCTAATCATTGAGGTAGACGTGGTGGGAAGCAGCCTCCACTAGGACTGAGAGAACAAAAAGACAGAATTGGATTGTGACAATTTGGAAACTTAGAAGTGGGGCCACATGGGCCTGGGACCGAGTCACTTGAGAAGTGGGCACTGGCTGGCTGCTAGGGGTCTGATCAAGTTGGTTGTGCCAATATCAGGAGAAGTGCACTGCCTGTTAGGTTCAACTGGAGGGAACTGCCATTTCCCAGAAGAAGATGAATTGCTAGGGTGATGCTCAGGGTAAGCAGTCAGCAAGCCCACAGGAAGCTCATGGGGAAGCAAATAGGAAGGCGAAGGTGTCTTTGTTTTTGTTTTTTTTCTGTAGCCTTGCATTCCCATCACCCTTCTGGCACTCTTTATTGGCTGACTAAGCTGGCAAAGCAGAAACTCAGTTTACAGAGTCCCAGTATAGGCTGAGTAGAAGCACAGCTCTGGAGCTGGAACACAATAGCTTACTTGGCCAACGTGCCAAAACCCAAGATTCTCTTTTAGCTGATGTTTTAGGGTTGGGTTATGAGTAGGGACTCTCCCAATACCGTCCTATGGCCTTCTAGGGGACTATTCCAGGTTGGAATTACGTCTAGATCACCTCACTCACCACTAATCTATCAAATTTTGATAATATAAAAAATGATTATTGGTTTACAATCCATAAAATATTGATAATATGGAATAACTGGTGGTTTAGAATCCGTAAAATATGTATGTACAAACGTCTGTGTGTAACTCTGTGTGTGCCTCTGGGTATTCAAGAAGATCCCAACTCTTCTTGAACAGGACTGTAGTTTAATCTGAAAAATACCCTATTTCTTTTCTGGTGTTAAAAATACAGTTTATTTTATTGAGCACACAATTCTAGTGGTTTCTGTTTCTTAAATTCTTATTCGGAAAACAACATGTTAGTAACTATATGTCAATTCCCAATTTGTATTTTTTTTAATTCCATTGGTTGATGAAATGCAAAAGCCCTGGAGTGTTCATAAGAATATTTAGTTCTGATTGGTTGATTGATTGATTGATTGATTGACAAGTGATGAAGCATGCAGGAAGAATCAGGCAGGGCTATTCTGAGAAACATCCTTTGAATATTTTAACGTTAGACAGTTTGTCACTCAAGAGAAAAATCTCTAGAATGATGCATTGAATCTTAGTGCTCTAAACTGTCAAAATGACTTGATATGTAGATGACCTAAGCGTTTGTGTATACTAAGACAATAAATAGTACATGACATATGAATTACATTGATTTCAGTATGTAAATATGTACTAGTCTTGCATAAGAACAGAGCTGCCCCTTAGCTCTGTCACCTGGGGTATATTTTACAGTTTTGAAATGTTCTCTCTAATTTGTAATTTCAACATCTTGCATGCTAGTTAGACTTTAGCCCTCTGTTGAATAATATTTTCTTGATGCAGCATACCTGTACAACATAATTGACACTCTGTCACTATGGAAGGAGAAATGCCAAAGTTGGACTAAAACAAATCTTCGCCATCTATTATATGATATGCCTAGTGATGGCTTTCAGGTACCTATTTATATCTCTCTTTAAATTTTTCATAGCCCTTCTATTACTGATAAGAATTAATCTACAATTTCCCCAGGGGCTTCTCATAAGTGTACATAGGATATCACTTCTGGTGTTCAGAATCACCGTCCATTATTTTTATTATAGATGTTGGTAGATTCGTGAGAAAAGTTACTTGATGAAGAAATAATCAAGAGGATTTATAATGAGTCATTTGGTTCAATTCTGCACAGATTTTTTTTTTTTTAACATTGTGGGAAGTGGTGGAGGCAATCTTAGTACACTGACCCTGGATTTTTGAAATAGAATGCTACCAAGGTGTCTGCCCTAAGGGAACCAAGGATATTAATGGCTTAATATTTGCAAGCCACTATGTGTATTCTCACAGCAAAGGGTAGCCTATCTCATTTGTAAAGCATGACCTCAAGAAACAGAATATACAAAATAAGCCAAGCCCTGCTAAAAAATTTCATTTTCTACTATTTTGCATTATTAACTAGCTTTAGATTGTTGGTTTTTATTAACTCTCTGGCTGCTTGGCCATAGAAAGAATTAAAAAGATGTTTTGATTCCCAATGTCTTCTTTTAAGAAAAGCTGAGTGTGTCTTCCATGGGTGAGTGGTTTTAAAATCCCACCAAATTGACACATTTTTCAAAGTCTGTTCAGCAAACATAAGTGTTCAAAATTATGAAGATTTTGGAGGCCATAATTTTCCCAGCTGGATGAAGTGGATAACACTAAGACGCCTCGTAGATCATACCATGTTGTCATTTATTAAAACGTATGAACATACTACAGAATTTGTGTTGTCAAGAATATTGGGTGGGGTGATTTATTGGCTAAGATTGATTATAATGCTAATAGTGAAGATGACTTGAATTTTGGAAGAGGGAAATTTCTCATCACCGAGCATGAAGGAATAAATGCTGGGTTGCCAAGAAACAAAGGGGCCTTCACTTAGAAAAGACTAATTTACCTGCCACGTGCAGACAACATTCAAGAGATAGTTTTGTTTTGTCTTCCTTCAAACACACACTTTAAACTCTATTTCTTGCCTCAGGGAGAGTTGCACATTTTATGTATGTGAAATGTTTTTCTACAGTGGAGCAAACTTTTGTGAGCTCTCCCTCTGGGACAATGTGAACAGTGCTTTCAGAGTTTATCTTCAGTTTCCTGCTATAAGTACTGAAACCATGACCTTGCCTACAAGGCTTTTGCAGCTGAATGTCTAGAGCTCTGATGTTTGCATTGACTTGCAGTATTTTTCTGGAGGCTAACACCTGGAAGCCATCACCTATGGGTGCCCAGCTGCCATATGATGTACACTGAACAGCAGTGTGGGTGCTAATGGAGAGGCATCGACTTACCAGGTAAAACAAACAAGACAGGAACCAGATTGTCTCATGCAAAAATGACACTGCATGTCCCTATCTGACCACCACGATTATGCAAAAATTCAGATGACAGTATAGGAATAAAAGGAGCCAAAAAATCCAAAAATAATAAATAATTCAAATTTGCTTTTTCTTCCTGAGTGATACGTATAAGCAGATGGGGTTCCTTAGAACTGCAATGATAAGTTGCTCTGCCTCTTTTGATCTAAATTCTATGTTCTCAAGAGTAGGGTTTTGGAAACCAGGCCTTTAGTCTTTACCATTCTCTATCAACAGGTAGTACTCTGAAGCTGGATCCTTTACTCATGTTAGCTATTCCAAAGTTACACTTAGATTATCTAAAGTGATAGCAACAATACTTGGGAAGAATGAGACTGCTAATTTGAAGAAGCCTTGAGTTTTATCAAGTTTGAGGCTGGCTTCAAGTAGTTTACACTAAAATATTTTGCTTACATCATTGAGTCACCTATGAACTAGGAATGTACTCTTCAAGATTACTCATAGTAATAAAATGAAGCCCTTGTTGTCCAAAAACATTGGAGTGCTAATTAACTGAAAACTGATGTGTCACCTGATAAATGTCTCTTTATCAGAGCAAGAATGATGCTCATCCCAATGGAAAGATACAGAGCTTGAGGCATTTCTCTGAGAACATTGCCCTGTAAATGAATGGGATTTTGCAGGTCTGTTCTTGTACACAATTATTCTTCCACACAATGATATCTATTCTGGGCAAACCTGCAATGCTGTATTTAAAAGCTTTTTTTTTTCTCCTCCCCCTCCTCCTCCCCCTCCTCCTCCCCCTCCTCCTCCTCCT
>PVHT021183524.1:17931549-17948622 GCA_004024745.2 Catagonus wagneri
TTCCTCTTCCTCCTCCTCCTCCTTCCTCTTCCTCTTCCTCTTCTTCTGTACACAGTAGGGATAAACAGACAACTCTCTTTGGAGTAGAATAGAGAGTGACTCCAAGAAGTCAAGGGGCGTTGTGAAAGAATGTAAAGCGAAAGGTGAAAAAACTTGACTAAGAGCCATTTAGGAATGAAAACATGTTTTAGCTGGGATTCCATTAACTGATCAAAGAGTGACGTGTGTATGCATGTGCGCATGCGCGTGCACACACACACACACACACACACACACACACACACATTTATACAGGCTCTTACACCAAAAGATTTGCCGTTGCATGAGCTTTATCAAATGGGCCTGGCCAACATCTTATTGCCATCAGCACTCCAATGTCACATCAAAGCAGATATGTTTAATGCATCTCTGTAATTCATTACATGAATTTCCTATTTCATATGCAGATCCACTTGCTCACTGCTTGATGTTTTGGGCTTCCTAAGAGCAGTATTCTATTTGAAGAAGGAGAAGACTGGCTCATTCAGGTTCAGATGTAGACAACTATTTCCACTGGGGGAACCAGACAAAAAAGTGTTTTTTCCTCAAGGCCAGAGAAGCTTGCATTTGAGATCTGGTTCTAGATAAAGTTAGTGCTTTCTTGAGCCTAAAATCTGGGTCTACTTGACTCAGTGCTCACAACTAGCAAAGGATCATTTATCACTGAATAATATAGTTGGCATGTTTAATGGTCTAATAATAATTAATTACTAAGACCCTACCATGTACCATTTAATGTGTAAGGCACTGCAGATGAAATGACAAATTGAACAGACGAGTGCCTGCTCTTGTGATGTATTCTAGGTGGTAAGACAGGCACACATTTGTTCTCAAGTCTCCCCATGTAGATGTTTTTCAGTTTAAAAAAATTTTTTTAATTATTTTATTTGCGGAACAAAAAAAGACTCACAGACTTTGAAAAACTTATGGTTACCAAAAGGGACAGGTTTGGGGAAAGTGGACTGGAGGTTTGGGATTGGCATATGCACACTAAGGTATATGGAATGACTGGACAATGGGAACCTTCTGTATAGCACAGAGAACTCTACCCAATCTTCTGTGATAATCTATATGGGAAAATAACATGAAAAGAGAATGAATGTGTGTTTTATGTATAACTGAATCACTTTGTTGTACAGCAGAAATTATCGCAACCTTGTAAAATCAACTATACTTCAATAAAACTTTAAAAAGGGGGCTTAGGTCTTGCCAAGATAAATTTAAAAATTCTTTATCATCATGGTTTATTACAGGATATTGAATATAGTTCCCTGTGCTATACAGTAGGGCCTGTTGTTTATCCATCCTATATGTAATACTTTGCATCTGCTCGTCCTAAACTCCCAATCCATCCCTTCCCTCCCCCTTGGCAACCACGATTCTGTTCTCTGTGCCCATTTAAGCATATGGGCAGTCACTCAAGTTCTTTCCAGCTTTAGCCAGACATGTCTACACTGCACCATCTTCAAGCTGAAGGTGAGAGCTGCATGAAGGAAGCAGAGGGAGAGATGAATAGGCCTAAAGCTCTTTCTGATAGTCACCTTCATTCTTATTCAAGAACACCATCCTTTTTATAAATCCTAACTGAACTAAAATCAACAGTATCATATCCTTTCTACTGCCCAGGTGTCAGTGTCAGATGCTAGTAGTACACCAAGGCAGCTCACCCTCCCTCAGACCAGCCTGTGTGACCAGTGCTCTGACTGGGGAACACCACGGGGAGAGCACAAGTGGTATTTTTCATCACATAACTCAGTGTGCCCAGATACACTTGATTACCCGAGCAGGGTTTATTTGAACAGGGTTAGGCTGATTTAGGATGTAGCTTTCTTTCTTCTCTCCTTTGATCAGCTGGACAAAGTGGATGTTGGTCAAGATAATAAGCTAGGTAAATGATGAAATAACTCAGAGTTCAAAACCAGTGTGTAAACATGATTATACAACCCATACTTTGGCTACAAAAAGAAAAAAAAAATTTAAAAATCTGTTTCTTTTTCTGTGTCTTTACACATGGGCTCTTTGGGGGTCTTGTTTTCTAAGCATAATGAATCAAAATTTTTTCGATGTTCCACTGCAGTGAAGCCCTCCTCTGTTGAGTGTTATCTTGAGACCTAGTACTTTTTAGTGAGAATTTCAATAGGTGAAATAGAAAATGATCAGTGAGCAATGAGGACTATTGTAATGGAAACATCATTTCAAATGAAGACTTTAACATCTGTTTCGCTTTCTAATTACAAATGCAGCACTCCCTCCTGACAGCCAGTCTCACCATCACCACCATAAATCACAATCATAAAAATGTTAAAAAATGAAGTGATTTACGTGGCTTTAAGTGCTTTGCATTCAGAACCTCATGCCTACTTCAATTATGTTGCTCTCATGTACCAGATGAAATCAGGTGGGATGGAGGTGGGAAAATAGGGCTCTATAATAATCATGCAATTCATTTTTCCATAGACTTTCACTAAAGTCTCATGTAAACAAAAGTGGCCCTGGGAGGAGAAAACAAACAAACAAACAACAACTACACACAGCTGAGAAGAAATCAACTTTGGAAAATTTAGTCATTTAGGAATACATATCTATTAAAACCTACTATGTGACAAGCCTGGTGCTGGTCTCTGGGGACAAAGAAGTTAATAAAAGATACTCCTAGAACTGACAGCCATTTTTTAAAATGTCTTTGAAAGAGACGTTTAAAAAAATGATTGCACATATAACTACAGAATCACTATTGTGATGTTTCAGTGAAAGGAAACTGCAGGGTTCTATGACAACGAAACCTGCAAAAAAGACCCCACCAAAACAGCAAAACCCTAAGAAGATAGCACAAAGACCCCGAGAAGCATTCTTTAGCTGACTTTCAGAAACACAAGCCACATTTCCAGGACTTTTTTTTTTTAATTTCTGAAAAATCAATAATTAGAAGCAGAAAACAGCTTGGGAAATTTCAACAAATTACTGAAGATGGAATTTATAGATTTAAATTCCTAAAATTTCAGACCTAAAGAATGAGAACACTCTGTGACATACGTCAGCTTTCATGCCAAGAAGTAATATGTCTAATGTCGAAAGCTGATTAGTATGAAACAACTTAGTACACAGAAATAGAGCTGTGAATTATCCAGAACTTAATGACAAAAAAAGAGGACAGGCGACCCAGAGGAAATACATCCCTATTCTAGTATAGGGTTACACCAATTTCTTGGAGAGAAGTAAAATTACTGTTGAAGCAATCATATAGGAATACGTACATACTATTAATATTTTGTATTATAACAGTTCAGGTGCACTTCTAAATGCATTCATACTACATGTTACAAATCACATTGTATATACGGCTTAAGTCTATAATATATGGTTTTAGTAAAAGAAGGCTATGCTATTGTAACAATCAATTCCTGAGTCTTACTAATTTAAAACTCACTTGTGCAACATGTTCATTTTGATTCAATTGAAACTGAGTTTCATGCGGTCCTCAAATCATGATGATGGAGTTCCCCCCCCACCTGAAACTTTTCTGATTGCCACGGTGGTGGAAAGAACTGATGAAGAATTGCCCACTAGTTCTCAAAAGCTCAGATGTTACAGTTCTTCAAATTTCACTGGCTAAACCAAGGCATATGATCATTACTAGACTCCCATTTGCCCCAAAATACAAAGGAGCCAGACCTTTTTTTTTTCTACCTCATAAAGCACAGATAGTGTATTTAACATACATACAACATATACCACATGAATATATTTCATTCTCTCATCTGTATCAATAATGTGTGGTTAAATGTTGATTTCTGCACAAGATTTATCTGATATCTCCAGTTAAAATGCAGACATTTATATCAAGCAAATCTGATAAACAGCCTCTGTCTTCCACCTCTCTTTTATAAATGGTATCTAAACAGGAGAACATAGCTTACCTCTATGTGAAAACACAAGATTTTATGCCCAGTAAGTAGAAGTGGGAATATTAAGGACATTTCTGCATGACAGCAGTTGAGTACGACACACTATATTTATAGAAAGGAGTTAGTGATTGGGAGACTACAGCTACTGAAATTCAAAAGAACTGGATGAGAGGTTAAGCCATACTGATGAAGTCTAATTAATACGAGCTCAACTTGTTCATAAAAAAAAAAGGCTTTTTCAACTAAAAATAGTCAGCATGTTATGCAGGGATTAATCAGCAGTCAGTCAGAAACAAATGTTTTCTCAGTGTGTTTTACAAGGAATGAAAGATTTTAGCCTTCCTTGACTAGAAAGTAAAATGTTCATTTCACAGAAGATGTTTTTCACGTATTCAAAGAGATTTTTGTTCATAAATCTTTATTTTAAAAACTGTATATATCTTGCTGAATAGCTCCTTTTTTTCTCCATTCTTCCAAAGCATACATCCATAATCCTTGCCCTAGGAAATCACTAAAGTTTTCATTTCAATAATAGAGCATAAATATTGAAACAACAGCTAACTAAACATGAATACTTCAAAGAGAGTCTAGCAATTCATACATTTGCAAATACTGTAGTGCTTTTTCTGGATTACAAGATAGGAACCTTGAACACATTTTTTATTTTCCCTATTCCTGGTCCCTATTTCCGGAGCTGCTTGTAAAAAAAATAAATAAAAATACTAATGTCATATAGCATGAATAAGAAACAATATTGTGAAGAGTTCAATGTTACCTAAGAATGGTTGAGAATCTTCTCATAATTATATTTCTTTAACCAGCTAAAAAAGTAATTACTCTACCTGGTTACACAAATCATCAAATCCTATTTATGCACAGTATTTTTTTATTATAGTAAAATACTCATAACATACAACCCAATATTTTACCCAATTAAAAGGGTAAAGTCAGTGGCACTGAATGTTATGAAACCACCACCACTATCTAGTCCCAGAATATTTTCATTATCCCAAAAGAAAAATCCATAATCATTAAATCCCCATTCTCCCAACATGCGACCCCCAGCAACAACTATTCCACTTTCTGTCTCTGTCAATTTGTCTGTTCTGGATATTTAATATGAACTGAAGCACACAGTATGTATCCTCCTGTGTTCTCTCAGTTGCCATAATATTTTCAAGGTTCGTTCACACTGTAGCTATATCAAAACCACATTCTTTTTCTTGGCTGAATATTATTCCATGTTGAGCTGAGCTGAAGAGAATGTGAAAGATGACAGAGGACACAATAAAAACATATTTGAAGGCTTGACTAAAACACAAAGATAGAAATTTGTACCAGGAAAAGGAGGTCTTTTAAAAAATAAGGGTGAGACTTCCCTATGTTTATATGTTAAGGGAAAAGAGACATAAGGGATGAGGGGTTGAGGAAGCAGGAAAGGATAGTGTTAGTTCCTGGAGAGAGATCTCTGGGGAGGAGGGCAGTTGTGGGACTCAGTGTGGGGGAAAGGCCCATTTTAGAGAGGATGAGGGTCACTCTTTTTGGGGGTAAGATCTTTGTAGATACATATGTAGAGGTGAAGGACTTCAGGCTTGAGGGCCTCTTTTATGTTATATTTTTAATAAAATTAAATGAAGGACAATTATCTGCTGAGGGAGACAGTGGCTGGGGGGAGGGTGGAGACTCAGAATTGTGCAAGTTTTCAGCAGTCACTGAGAACAATTAAAGAGGCAGTTTGTCAGGGACAATGAGTAATTCTGCTGAGCAACCTTAGACACTGATGATCCTGGTGTGCAGTTCTACGTACTTGCAATACTGATCCAGAGCAACTCTGGGGGTTTTGTCAGACATCCTGCCGAATAAGCAAGGTAATGATAAACATTAGGAAAGTAGAATCAATTTTTCATTTTATTTTTCTTCCAAGTGGGACAGGAAGATGATGAAAGGGATATTAGAAAAAGCACCTATAAGCCAATAGAAATTAGATGTGAGAAGATGCAATGCCATTGAAGACGAGTAGCGCTCTCTTGTGTGAATAATGAAACAAGCATGGCAAGAATTCAGTTGATATATATGCTATTGACCATTCCTATAGACTCTTTTTTTTTTTTTCAGTTTTATTCAAATATCTCCACATAACATTCTTTTTTTTTTTTTCCTGTCTTTTCCAGGGTTGCACCCACGGCATATGGAGGTTCCCAGGCTAGGGGTCGAACTGGAGCTGTAGATGCCGGCCTACGCCACAGCCACAGCAATGCCAGATCCGAGCCACGTCTGCAACCTACACCACAGCTCATGGCAATGCCAGATCCTTAACCCACTGAGCTAGGCAAGGGATCAAACCTGCAACCTCATGGTTCCTAGTCGGATTCATTAACCACTGAGCCATGACGGGAACTCCTCCACATAACATTCTTGAGCCCTGACTGCTTGACCTCACACTCGATCTAATCTGGTAAAATGCTCTGTGCAATTTCCCCTGATTCTCTGACTTGGATTTCTGGCAGGGTGCTATCCCGGCTCCATGCACCACAACCACAGACTCAAGGTATTGCCTCAGGATTAGGAAGGCAGCAAGATCTTGAATTTGGATTACACCTCTGCACGCTGTAGAAGGTGACCCATCTTACACCAAGCCCAGGTCCCTAACACCCCCCTACCAGAGCTGCTGAGTTTTTCTCAGGAGGGTGATCAGAAAACAATAAAAGCAGGAGTAAACATGAATAATTTCCAGGTCTGCATGGGTTCCCAAACTTCATTAATGCTGCCATCCAAATTATGTATACATATATTTTAAGGAGTTAACACTTTCCTAAGATACATTATGATGAAAGAATGAAGATTTAGATAGCATTGCTAATGCTGCACCTCTTTTCTCTCTTTATTCCTGATCTACAACCTTGAACCAGATTCTTAAATAAAATCAGATGCAGTCAGATACAGCCAGGCAAACCCATGCATATTTTCCTAGCAACATTATATGCAACTTGAATTTAATTACCTACTAAGACTTTAAACAAGGTCGTGACATTACTTTTCAGGGATTTCCTATAATATCTTTCTAAGCAACTTCTTAGATCCTTTCATAACGTACACAAGGGCTCTTTAGTCACAGACCTTCTCTATCAGGACCCAAGCTTCTCACGCACATTTCCACCTTCCATGTTTTGTCTTTAGTGGAAGAATCAGTAAAAGTCAAGGAAAGATGAGGACCAGTAGTGAAAATCCCAGGAAACCCAGTCTGCAACCTCCAGAGCCATGTGGAACCATTGCAGTAGATTGTCCCCAGTAAGATCACACTTGTTTCCTTGTGCCAAAAAAAAAAGGCCGAATCAGCTATCTGTTTAACTTTTCTTGGATCTACTTAATACAGTAAATCTGAAATATATATATTATCATTAAACTCAAAGAGATATTAACTGACCATCCTAAGGAGACTACAGCAGTGGGTAAGTTACACCTTTTGGGGCTCAGGGTCATGGCTTTTGAAGTTAAGCAGATCAGGCTTTGAAAACTGACTTCCCTAAATATGGATAATAGTTAATATCTATAACGCTTATTTTTTACACCTATAAAATATGGCTAAAAATAGATTTCTCCAAAAGTTCATATGAAAATTAAATGATATAATGTATAGAAAGCACCCAGGATGGTACATGGCCCATAATAAGCATTTAATAAAGGTTAACATGATTAGTTATTCATGGGTAAAGTACCCTTTGGAAACTACATTTTGACCTAATCAAATGATAAGGAAATGCGATCATGGTACAAAAACCATCTAATAAGAAAACCACTCCTCAATCCTGCTGTTTAGCACTGGGAACTATGTCTGGTCACTTGTGATGGAGCATGATAATGTGAGAAAAAAGAATGTATACATGTATGTGTGAATGGGTCAACTTGCTGTGCAGCAGAAAATTGACAGAACATTATAAATCAGCTTTGATAGAAAAAATAAAAATTATATATATATATATAAAAGAAAACCACTCCCCATATCTAAAATAAACCCTCACGGCTAGAACATATGCCCATTTTTTCTTGTTCCTGCCTCACTGACAACGGAGAATAGCTGGCCAGCTTCATTTGTTTAATAACACATCACTACTAACTGGCATCTCTACTTACTCTTCCTCAGGCAAAAAAAAAAAAAAAAGCCATCTCATTTAACCTTTTCAAATTGGGCTTGTTTGCCAACTCCGTAATAATCTTCACGGCTCACCTTTGAACACTCCACATTTTCTCTCTTAATTATGAAAGCCCAAAATGGCTGCAGTGCTGTCAGCCTGCATGGCGCTGTCATATTCACAAGTTGCCAGGGTGGAAAATGCAGACAGGGAAGAACTTCAGTTTTATGGTCAGCTATCAGGCTGCCTTCAAAACCAGTAACACTGCTAACGCAAATCCCAGAGAATACCAATTTGAAATGAAGATCTCTTTCATTGCCAGGTAAATATATGGTCTTTTCTTATTAGTGAACTTTTTTTTTTCTACTTTAGGTTTCTTTATCCTAGTAAGGTAATGTGTAGAAAATGAATGAAAAAAATAGTAATAATTTGCTTTTATGGGGATGCAGAAACAAGGACATTGTCACACAAATTAATTGTATCCATTATCCATTTCATACTTTCTCTTTTTATGGACTACCCTCTCAATTATTCATATAATTTTGGAACTGGAAAAGACACTGATGATAATGAATGTCAGCATTTTAAAAGTATAATGGAGAAAAAGCTTGCATTGTCAAAAAGATTAGAAACTTAGTGTACCATGCCCGCCTTTTGGAACCTCCCAATATTTATTGGTATATGAAAGAATGAAAAGTTCAACAATAAATAAAGCTGTTCAGTTCATCTGACTCAAACCTATTTCACAATGGAGCATTTGAGGGATCCATATTATACTCTCATCCAATAGAAATTGTGTTCCAGTGGAATTCACTTTGAAAATGTTAATATTGTTCAAATTTATAACTATACACAAGGAAGCTGAGGCTTCAAGTGGTTGCTTCCCTTTTATTTTCATTCTAAAATTCTACTATCCTTCCTCATGCATCCACCAAATTTGCCCCACAGATATTTCTTATTACATTTTCACCCAAAATGGCTGAACACGATTTCTTCTCCCTTCAACATGGAGAAACAGCAAAAATGCAGATTACTGTTTAGAAATCGTTTCGGCACTATTCCCCAAACGTCTCCTCCCCATATATTTCTAAATACATGTTAATACAAATGTTTCTGGAGGGGTTGTGTATTCTCTGGCTAGAGTCTAGAGACTATAGTCTCTGATCTACCATTGAATCCCTATCATTGAATAGGGATTAATGCAGCCAGATTTACTAGTTTCAACTTCTTCTAACACGTGAGGAAACGACAAAGCATTAGGTCACCATGAAATCATAAAATATCTCAAAGGTTGATCAATATTAATTTATAAATGCATGTGTAAGGCACATATGTCATTTTTCAGCTGATGATTTCTATTACCCAGAAAAAGCTTCGTGGAATAGAATTATAAAAGTTCTTTCCTATCAGCCTTGAAACTGAAGGCCAAGAAAAGCATCTATTTTAAGAAAGAGGTCACATTTTATTATTGTGTGTGACCCAAGGCTAGTGTCTTCATTTCCACTCTAAAGAACAACCCATTTAAAACTCGTGTTGCAACCAACCCTCACGTATGAGATGAGAGCAAAATACTATCAAAAACCTGAATAAAAAAGAGCTTGAGAATTGATTTTCCATGTTGCTGTGACCAATCTGTTTTTCATTAGTTTCACTAATATCAGCACTAAATATATAAAAAGAAGGGTTTTGTGTGTGTGTGTGTGTGTGTGTGTGTGTGCATGCGTGGTACCGTATTTTTGTTTTATCCTAAGATTGCCCCCACAAAGCCTTAGCTTTCTGATGAAAGGGAAAAAAGGAAAAACAATCTTCATCATTGTCCTATTGGTCCCAGACCCAAATTACTCCATTTTCCCAAATCAGCCAATGCCTTGAACATCTAAAGCACTACACTTGGTTCCTGAAAATACTGCCTCCTTGGTAAATCACCCACACCAGCTGGGCCTTTAAAGAGCCAGGCATGCCTTGAAACTTACTGCCAGGAGCGTATATATCTTTCTAAGGCTTGCAATTCTCTTGAGCCTTTTCCCCAAACAAGGCTTCTGGTGTTTATCCCTGCAGAGGGCAACCAAGAGCCACACTGCAGGGCAGATCCATCCTTGTACCCTGAAGGAACACTGAGCTATGATTCCTTAGTTTGAGCCTTTGTCGGACCTGGCCAGCTAATCCAAGTCATGAGAATTGCTTTAAGCTGACCCATCTTTCCTTTTTAATTTAACAGTATGTGCAACTGCTTGGGAAAGACCAATTAGGCTGACCCCTCATCCCTTCAAAGCCCTGATTGTTCTGACGCTTGGTCAAAGACACATGCTATATATACAGACGTGCTCTAGAAGCCAGATTCCCATACAGACCTACTGGCCTTCTGAGTTTCGCTGATATCCAGCCATCTCCTTCTCTGTCCAGGTAGATGTAATCTCATTTGGCACCTCAAAGTTTGGCTAACCCAGCAGATTTCCTTTAGTCCATTTTACAACAAGTTTGTTTCATGAATTAACTGCCTTTTGTGAGGTCGAATGGCCATAAGCCAGAAGGATACTGGCTGGGCAGCAAAGAGTTTTATCGCTATGTTGTGGTATATTTTAATTTTCCGCTAAAACTGTCTTGTGTGCTCTCTGCATTCCCATTTGTAATGCATAGCACATTGACTTTGAAACTGACAGTGTCCTGTTCCTCTTCATTACAGTAACCCAGGACTGCACCATTAAACATAAAGACAGCAGGAAGACCCCAGGGAGGCCCCTACCCAGTTGCCCCATCAGGCATAGCCTGCTTCAGCTCAAAGATAATACTGGCCACTTCCATGCCCAGAAAAATAAATTGACTCATTATCGGAGAATGCACAAGGTTTAAAATAGAATTTCTTAGAGATTTTTGCAATTCCTCATGTGACATGTTTGTTTATTTAATTGTTTCTTCTGCTTCTAATTCCAATATAGTAAGTGTTTTGTGAAGACCTCCAATCCCAGTCAATTTTAAAATTACTTTTAGCACACTAACTTCACTAATAGCAGCTCGGGGGTTTAGAACCACTGGGAAGCACAGAGAACATAGGCAAACAGAGAGATTAGACCATTTCATAGTAATGCCTTAGACCAGTGTTCTCAAGGTTTGATCCTGGGGCCAGCAACATCAGTGTCAATACCTCTTGGAACCATCTAGAAAGGCAAATTCCCAGGCCCTACTCCAGAGCTGCTGTATTACAAAACCTAGGGGTGGGTTTTAGCCAGGTGTGCTTGAACAAGCCCTCCAGATGAGTCTGATGAAAGCTAAATTTTGAGAACCACAGCTTTCACAATTTTTGAGGCTTTCAGGATTGACAAATGATTTAGACATCTAGCATTTTCACTTCTTTTCATAATCACTTCACTAAGTTGGCAGAATAGATAGTAGTTTCTCCAACTTTCTCTAAAGAGGAAGACACCCTTTGAAGGGAAATTTGTTCAAGATCATTCTATTGCTAAATGCTGAAGCAAAACTGGATCCCAGAGTTTCCTAGTTCAACATTCATTCCATGGAAACCTCCTACTGAGCAGCAAAATGACTACCAAATAGACCAAGAAGCCAGGGAGGCTCACCTTTTACAAGTGACACATTGCCTGGGCTAGCCAGGTAGAACCTCTAATGGCTGAGCATGAAAGTAATAGATAAATGAAATAAAAATTAGATTAACGGCAGGATACAAAACTAAGGAATGAGGAGAATCCGAAAACGCCAACAAGTACAGTAAGGATGGTGAGAGAAAAGCAAACATGCCATGAAAAGCCTACTTCGAAGATGGAAGAGGACCCTACTTGGACATTTTTCTTAGGCCTTGTGGCAGGAGAAAAATCATTCCAGTTCAGAACAATGTCTATGATGTACACGGAAGCCACAAAAAACTATTTGGGCCCAAAATACTTTCTAGGCAGTTCTTTTCCTTTTTTATCTTTGAATCTCAAGTGCCAAAATCAGTATTTCTAAGAGTAAGAGCAGACCAATACTATCAGAAGTATCAGAGCACTTGTTTAAAATTCAAACTTTTCTTTTTTTTTTAATTTAATGGCCATACCTGTGGAATATGGAAGTTCCTGGGCCAGGGATTGAATCCAAGCTGCAGCTGCAACCTCTGTCACAGCTGCAACCTCTGTCACAGCTGCAGGAATGCCAAATCCTTTAACCCACTGAAGCAGACCAGGGATCTAACCAGCACTTCAGCAGCCACCCAAGCCACTGCAGTTGGATTCTTAACCTACTACACCATGGCAGGCTAGCCACGCTTTACACTTACCAAATATGGAAGCGGGGCACAATTTGGGGTGCATGTGGGTATGTGTGTGTCTTAACTAAATAGCATTTTGTAATTAAAAAAAAAAAAAACACCTTCCTCCTCAACAACTAAGGAAGATCAAGAGAAAAAGCTCTGCTTTATACCCAAAGTAGGAGAAAAATGTGTGATCCAGGACATAATGGGAAAGCCCTTTTGTGTGTCAAGTGGTCCCTATCTGAACTGAGCAACAAGGACAGAGTGCTCCTATGACTGACCTGTTGGTCATGCTTGCTCAGACATATCACTACATCATGGTAAAAATAAATACTATGTACTCTCTAAGCACAAATAATGTGTAAATACATCATGTTATATTGAAAATATTACTATGGGGGCATGAGTCTGTGGGAGAAATAAAGGGAAATTTATGGACTCAAAGATACAGTCTCTGGAAAATCATCTTTTCTGCCTCAAACCAAGCTCCTACTTCTACTAGCAAGATGCAAAGTGCCTATGCAATGACACCACTGAATAGATTTCTATTTTGGCGAGAGGTCCTGGCACTGTTTCATCATGCCATTCTCCATCACTCAAATATTAGGAAATGAAAAGTCATGAAAAACATGTAAAATAAATAAATAAAATGCCCCAAGCCATTTCAAGCAAATTCAATCTGCTCAAAATAATACTTACCCCTATCTTTTATTTCTATGTTTCCCAACGTGTACTCCTAGAAGTTGTGATTTAGTTGGTTTGGGATGTGGCCGGGCTTTAGAATTTTCAAGAGGTTCCCAGATGATTCTAAGGATCAGATAAATTTGGGAACCATGGCCTTAAATCAATCACATAAAGCAAAAGGAAAGTGAATGTTGACTATAGCACTTAAATGCAATTATTTATTTTCCCTTTTTAAAGCCCTTCAAAGATTCCTCTTTGTGTATACTTTTTTTTTTTTTTTAGGTCTTACAAGATAAATACCAAGACTTTAGGGGGAAAAAAGCTAAGCTTTCCATTATCTTGATCACTGCTTGTCTTTCTACTTTAACTTCTCTCTTCTTGCCTGGCAATTCACATTCAAGGAATGTGAAAGTTTCATATATTGACATATTCAACACTATCTGTTGAAAGTGAGTAAATAAGAATGAGAAAGTGTTTCCAGATGGCCCTCTAGAACCACTCCATTGGGGACTGCAGTCAAAATTGGAATTGCTTTGTGGGTTTGGGGGTAAGGGCGCTGTATTACTTATCATTTACCTGGTGGCTTGATCTCATTTTTCAATCATTGATTTTTCAAATATTTCAAAGACTTAGGTCATGTCGGGGGGCAGGGGGTGGGACGTGAAGATGGGACCCATGATGATTCTCCTTCAACACTGCATTTCATTACCAAGTTTCTCCCTCTTCGGTTCCCAACTCCTGTCTTGTGCAGCCTGGAGCCATCCTTACAGACATGCTGCCGTGGAGATGCATCTTCAGTGGGACAAGACATATCCCCCCACTGTATATAATGAAAACGAAAGCTACACAAGAGAGACAAGTGAAAATCACATCTCCTTTCCCTAGGCATTGCACATACACACCTTCATAGATTAAGACTTCAAATTGGCAGGGACATAGGAACCTGCATGTAAGTGAAGGTCACTTCTGTCATGCTTTTTCCTGGTCTGGTTACTTTTCCTGGGAAGCCACATCTTTGTCACACCCAGCTATATCCTGTTCAACCTATCCATAAATCTCAGAATAGCCACTCACATATACCCAAAATAACAGCCTAGAAATATCATTCCACACACTCTGAGCAGCAACTCCAATAAAAAACCTTGTCATTGTCGCACCCACTTTCTGACCTCTAGTGTGTGTGTGTGTGTGTTTTCCAGCTTCCCACTCTATCTCAATAAAGGGCTAATTCTATCTTTTCAAATGAGACTGGATTGAAGGCATCTCAGCTGAATTAATCCCAACTCACTTAGAAAAACATTGTTGCTCCACAAAAAGACCTAGGTCTTTTGATTTCTACAATAGAGATTTATTGGTAACTCTTTAACTTAATAAAGTCACTTTAAGGGCAAAATAAACAGAATTGAGGAAAAGCATCAGAAATTGCTACCCGTTTGAGCTGACAGAAAGCCCATCTGTCTATCTAAATATATAACTGCCATTGATGAACCCAAGATAGCATTTTATATTAAATTCATAGGCTTTCTTTCAACTGACTCCATTGTGAGAATCAACTGAAATGTGTGGCAAAGAGTGAATTTCAAATTATAGAAACACCTCCAACCACCGATCATTATAACACATAGAAAAATGTACACAGGTAAATTCAGAAATTGTGCAGTAAAGGCATACTGGACTTATGCCATGTCATTTGGCATTATCCAAGAAAGCTCAGAAGCTAATGCATTTGCTCCCGGTGACACTTGTCGATAATGTATTCATCATTAATGAAGACATAAAAATTTGATCTGGGCCTGGTATGTTTCAGAATTTGAGGTGGTTTATTATGATATTTCAAGGAAGGTGTTTTTAGCTTTATAGTAAAAGGAATTAATAGCATAAAATGGATAGGCTTTTGTTTAAGCACAAAATAAGAAAGCACACTGATATAAACTATCTGGACAAGGAAAAATAAGATAAATCAAACAAAAAAAATTGAAGGACTATTATATACCCAGCCTTATGTAAAATGTTTAAAGTATTAACTCCATACCTTGAATTTACCTTTCCAGTTGGCCTTCACCTTTATTCTTAAGAATTATACTGGAAGGGATTTGTTTAACATTTAAGGTATATTTTTGCCTTTAAAAAAAAGATCAATGAAATTATTTTTTTTTCTAGTGAGGTTTTTATTCCTTTCTGATTTGGGGTTTGGTTTCGTTTCGGTTGCAGGCTGAGTAAGGAGAGAGGCTTTGAGTGTTAGCTTGTAGCTTGTAGGAAACTTCCTACCCAATAATGAAGTCAGTAGTACCATAAGCCAACTTAGATACTAGCTACCAAGGTAACATATCAACTTCTTTTAAGGTTAAGAAAATTACTGGTTTTCACCTCAAGTTAACATTTTGCCTCCAGTCTCTTTTTTCTTTAAACAGGTGAATGGTGTCAGTGAGACTAAGTATAAATATGAGAACGTTTTTGTAAAAGGAAAATCCTAGATAAGGGAGAATTGCTAAAACTTAAAAGAAGAGTGTAAATATTTGATTCAGGGGTTGGATAAGACTACTTATTAATTTAAAGCGAGGATCTGAAAGGCCTTTGAAAGTAAGCAATAAAGCAAACAGTCATTGATTACCCCTCATAACACAATTTGAAAAGGCAAGGGTCTGGTTTGGCCAGAAGAAAGGTACAGATTTATTTTTTTTTTCAGAATGGAAATAACCTTAAAGTGTCTTAAAATATAAAGGTAGTGCATTATTATAAAAACTGAAACACCAAAGGCAGACAGAAGGCTATTCAACATGATTGTTAGATTGTTAATGGGTTAAGGAAGCATCATTAAGAAGCCAGAGAAATAACCATAATTCTTCAGAAATCTGGAAAAACAGTAACTTCTAATACATGTGGGAGTGAAGGAAAATTAGAGTATAGGAAGAGAAGAGGATAGAAAATTGAATAAATTATATTCATCAACATATGAATTTTACCATCCACTAGAAAATATCTACTACATATGGCTGTTAAAAGAATTAATCAAGATAGCATATGTAAAGCTCTCACATGATAGGCACCAAGTAAACAGTAGTTCTCTTCTCTCACCTTTTTTTTCACTGCCAAGAAACTCACTCTATATCCAAGATTCCTGAGTAAATTTTAAGCTGAATTCCCAAATCTTATATTAAAAAAAAAGTTTAGGATAATAAACATATGAAAAAATGCTCAGCATAATTATTCTTCCGAAAAATGCAAATAAGTAACAGCCAGCAGAATGGCTAAAATTAAGACTATGAATTGCTGAGGAAGAAGAAAACCCTCTGAAATTGGTGGGACTGTTAAATGGTACAGTGACTTTAAAAAAACTTTTGTCAGTACCCAGTAAATCTACATACACTACATCTATCCAACATGAATGCTTTTGTCCTCCAAAAGATATATACAATAGTATTCAGATAATAGCCACATTCTGGAAAAAGTGATCCATCAACAGTAAAATATGTCAATAAATTATGGTACAGAACTATAATAGAAACCTATACATGGATAAAAAAAGATGAACTAGTGATACAGACAATAATGTAGATGACTCTCACAGATGTAATGCTGAGTAAAAAGAAGTCAGGTGCAAAACGCTACATTCCATCTCCTTCATTTACACGAAATTCAAAAAGGGGTAAACAGAATAATGGCTCCCCTGGCGGTATGCATGGACTGCAAGCTGGGTGCCTTCTACAGTGCTAGAAATGTTCTAGACCTTCATATGTGCTGTGATGAAAGAAGTTTACACAATATATAAAAATTCATTACAGTCTTCATTTAAGCTCTGTACACCTTAATATACATAAGATATAAGTCAACAAAATTAAGCGGGTTATTGTCAGTGTTTCTGACATTTCCTTGGATCAGCATTCTCAATATTAATACTGTATTTGATCAGTTTTTTTAATTGCTTGCTCTGTGTTTAGCAACCTTTTCTTTCTTAAAAATTTTAGTACATAGATGCTATTTTCAAGGGAAATCTGGTACCATTCTCACAAAACATACTTTCCGCAAAGGCCAAACAAATGAGAGTAAATCTATTCATAGCTCTAAGAACTAGGGT
>PVHT021183524.1:17948722-18220724 GCA_004024745.2 Catagonus wagneri
GGGAGAGAGGGAGAGAGAGAGAGAGAGCGCTGCACCTGTGGCATACAGAAGTTCCCCAGCTAGGGGTCGAATCAGAGCTACAGTGGCCAGCCTACACCACAGGAATGCCAGATCCAAGCCCAGTCTTCGACCTACACCACAGCTCAAGGCAATGCCACAGCCGCAGCAATGCCAGATCCAAGCTGAGTCTGTGACCTACACCACAGCTCAGGGCAATTCCAGATCCTTAACCCACTGAGTGGGACCAGGGATCGAATCTGTGTCCTCATGGATACTGGCCGGCTTCATTATCACTGAGCCAGAACGAGAACTCCTAAAAGTATTTTTTTCCCCTCCCTCAATTCTCACTTTTCACTTTGAAGTAACTTTGTAAGGACTTTTTAAAAGCAGTACTGGGTTTGTAACAAAATTGAGAGAAGGTACAGAGATTTCCTATACAACCGCCCCTACCCACATAGCCACATCCATAATCAACATCACCCACCTTAGTTATAAAATATGTCACAATTCTTGATCTTACAGTGACACCTCATAATTACCCTAAATCCATAGTTTGCATTACAGTTCATTCTTGTTATACATTCTATGAGTTTGGACAAATTATGATGACATATCTCCATCATTACACTATTATACAGAATATTTCCTCTGCCTGAAAAATCCTCTATGTTCTAATTTCATCTATTACTCTCCTCCACTCACCATCTCTGGCAAACACCAGTCTTTTTATTTATCTCCATAGTTCTTCCTTTTCCAGAATGCCAACTTTTTTAGAGTTGGAATCATATAGTAGGTAGCCTTTTCAGATTGGCTTTTTTCACTTAGTAAAATGCATTTAAGATTTCTTCATGTCTTTTCATGACTTGGTAACTCATATCTTTTTAGCAATGAATAAAATTTCATCGTCTAGATGGACCAGATTTAGCCACTCACCTACTGAGGGACACCCTGTTTTCCTCCAAGTTTTGGGAATTATGAATACAGTTGCTAAAAGCATCTGTGTGCATGTTTCTGTGTGGATATAAGATTTCAGCTCCTTGGAGTAAACACCAAGGAGTATGCTTGCTGAACTGTATAGGAAGAATATGTTTAGCTTTGTAATAAACAGCCGAACTGTTCTCCAAAGTAGCTGTACAATTTTACATTTCCAACAGCAACGCATAAGAGTTCCTGTTGCTCCACTAAATGATTCTTAATGGGGGAGGGGGGGTTATATAAGCATTTTATGCCTTCTTAAGTAACCTGGGTCTCTTTTCAAGAATATATTGTGCCTCTCTTTTGCTTTTCTAATCATTGAGCCATGAACTTCACTAGTATTGATCACAATTTATGGACCATGTTTATTTTTACCCTGTTAGATGCAATCATTTCATGTTCCTCCCCCCTGCCTCTGAGGTAGTTAATTCAATACGATGATTTTAAAGAGAGGATAATCTCACTTTTGTAAAAAACAACATTTAAGAAAAATGCTAAAGTAAATAAAAAGGAAATAACTCAAGAATAAAGCATTAAGGAAGGCTACCTGTTTCCCTGACTTTTATAGCTCTAATGACCTGGTCTTGAACATTAACTCAGCAGGGGCCTTTTCTGCAGATAGCACACGCTGTTACTCTTCACAACAAATACCAGACATGGAGGATGAAAGAAAGAATACAGCCTAACTTAAAAGAGAGAGAGAGAGAGAGAGCAAACAAACAAACAAAAAAAAAGATCAATAGTACTTGGAATTAGAAAGAGTTGTTAGTTTTATTTTGGAAGCATGATCTCAGGATCTGGGTAAAATCTGACCATGAACATCACCCAGAGCAGCTGACTAAGGGATCAGTACCTTTCCTGTCCAGACTCCTTCATTCAGATCTGTGTCTCTGGTTAATGCAAGGTCAGATGTCATGACTCCATTTTCTCAAATCTGTGAACCATAAACAGCTTTAGCCTTGGCTGGTTGGAAGACGCTTTTGAAAGTTTTGAAGCATGAGAACAAATGGTCATTTAGGTTTCAAAGTTAGCTTGGACCCTTCCTCTCCTTACTTTCTGTTTTGTTTTGTTTTAACTGGTCTGCCGAACACATTAGTCCACTCGGTCCTTCAGGTTGAACTGTGTGACCTCACTCCACTTTAAAAGAGACCACTCTTTTGGGAGACAAGTCCAGATCTGCCCGCAGCCTGCCACCTAAATACTCTGGCTTCCTCCTCCTCCTCTGTGCCTACTGCTGTTCCTGTGCAAGTTACACAAGCCAGAGAAATCTCCAGTCTCCATCAAGGGCATAGCTCCAATTTAAGAGTAATGGCTGGAGTAGGTGTTATTTGTACCCCGTGTCAAGCAGTGATTGTTCACATCTGGCTGCAAGCTGAATAGGGCTTTAGATTATTCTGAGCAGTTCAGAAAAACTGTGGTGAGGGGGTGGGGAAGGTGGTTCTGACTTATCTTGTGGTTTTCAGGCAAGTCATAAAGTCACCCTATTAATAAAGAAACATAATCAAATATGTTCTCTTTAATAATAAGTGATCACATGGACACAGACTCCTTGCATTCCAAGGCTGCAAATTCAAAAGAATTAGCCTATTAAGTATCAAAGTAGAATAGGCATTCTTGCCTGTGAGCATTTCTGAGAATGGTACTGATTATGATTCAACAAAGAGGTTGCTA
Organism: Catagonus wagneri; assembly: GCA_004024745.2. Classification (NCBI taxonomy): domain Eukaryota; kingdom Metazoa; phylum Chordata; class Mammalia; order Artiodactyla; family Tayassuidae; genus Catagonus; species Catagonus wagneri. The sequence goes on from PVHT021183524.1 coordinate 17,951,369, forward strand.
AACACACACACACACATGCACACACACACACATGCACACACACACATACACACAAATACACATGTGCACATTCATGTTCATTTCGGCTATGGTTTCACATCTAATATCTTCATATCAGGGAAGCAATCATATTAACAAAACCTTAGTTCTACATTCTTCTTTTTCCTTTTTCTTCTTCCTTGACCGTTCTGTAAAATGTAAACAAAGAATACATGTTTGGGCCTCCAATTCTTATACCCGAGGATTAGCATGAAGCCGAAAGGAAAAGCACTGTGAATACTGATAGAGACTGAGACATCCTGGCTACTCCTTTTTCTTTAAAGAAATCTCCCGGGGTGAAAAGAATACACAACGTCAGATGCTATTCAAATATTTCATCTCATGCACTGCTGTAGAGCTGCATAAAAATGTATGGAGACTGCATACCTTTTTTTGTGATAGAAAAATAGAAATGTAGATAATTAGAAAAAACCTGAGAACTTCACTATGTGGGAGGTTAGACATATTTGAGAAATTAAAATAATATATAAAATAGAATTTAAAACTAAGAAAACAATTTATTTTGTAATGAACATGAAGATCCTCAGGCGGTTTTCATTTTTTATGTCCCTTTGCAATGGTTCTTACTACCTCTTCCAATATTAATTTGCAAAACTGAGTTAGTCCCAGAGCAACAGGTAGTAAAATCTAAAAACAGTATGAATTGCCCTGTCACTCTTTTAATATCATGTAATGAAATAATGTAAATAAGGAAATGATTAAATGTCTTTTTAAAAATATTACACATTGAACATCAAAGAAACAATGCAGAAAGGATTGTTTTTAAACTACCATCTTGACAGTTGCCTTTTAATTCATTTTTAGGTAGGACCTTGCATAATACGTAAGGAAACAGGAGAACAAAAGATGTAAATGGTGGTATTCTGATGTACAGATTGCTTTGGGCATTTGTCTTCAGCCCTCAGCTAAAATATATAAGATTTGGTTAGGATAGTATGCCTTTTATTTCCTTTTATTTTCTGATGTTTTATGAGGTAGCAGCACCAAGATTAAGAATTTTGCAGTAACACACACATTCCTGAAATAGAGATTATTTCTACCTTCAGAGTCTGATTACTTTAGAGGGTAATTCACACCAGTTTGGTGAAATTCACTCTGTTCTCTGATACTGAAAAGAGTGATTCCGATCAAAACAATTAATGTTCGAGATGACAAATAAAACAGTCTTTCTTCTCCAGGGCACTTTTAAAATACTCAGTCCATCACTAGGCGATTAGTGTCAGTGGTTATATGACAATCTTCCTTTCTTGCCTTCTGTACATGTTACAGGAGCCAAATGAGTGTTCTGCAAGTTTGATCCTAGACTTGTGACTCCAGGTGATACACACTAAGAACCACACTTTGTGACCTGTTTCACTGGAGCATGACAATGGGTCATACCTATGGTACTTACACTTGGTGCAGTGCCATCTCCTTAAATCAAGGCTGAGCTTGAAAGTCTCTTTAACCGACAGACGACTGTGGCAATGATACTGTCCTTGTTCCTAAAGAAGGCCCGGGAGCTTCTGCTTTTGCATTTCTGGAAGCCCAGACTTTCCTGAAGGAAGTATGACAATTGTGCTAGAGAGACCATATACTAATACCCATGTGGAGGGAGCATATAGAGAAGCAGAAACCCTGACACCACTGGAGGAGAACCAGTATGAAACCCAAATGAAAGAGAAAATAGAAGTCCTAGACAGATGAACAACAGCTGAGCCTTTCTGGGCCACATACACATCTGAAGCATGTGAGTGAAAAACCCATTTGGATCCTAAAAAAATACCACTCCTTGTGCCATTGTGCGAAATGATAAAAGAGTGGTTGTTTTAAGCCACTAAGTTTCAGCACAGTTTGTTCACAGCAGAAGATCGCCAAAATATTTCTATTGCCTTGATTACTTTTACATTTAAAAAATTAAGTAGAATTTATTGCAATCCACTAGTAATACACAGGACCCTCTTCAATTCTGATACTGTCTTTCCCAACTTCTACTCTGTCTCCTAGATTGTCACTAAGCTTAACGTAAACTGAGGGCCAGGAATTCTTTAAGATTTTAGATCTTAAAAAAAATGAGTTCATGTGATCATCTGGAGGAGCTTGCTATTTTCTTCCTAAATAAAGATACTTTTTCATGTTTCTTCCCTTATGATTGAAATCTAGGTAAAAAAGAATAATTTACTGATCCTGAAAATCCCCAAGTGAGACTGGGAGAAAGCAAAAATGACTTGAACTCAGCAAAACCTATCCCAATCTAGAAAACACAATTTCTCCAGATCCCTTTGCTCTTTCTGGATTTAGAGTGAGTGCCCAGATGATATTTCATTTATTCATTTCATCTACCCATTCACTGAGCGTTAAACTCACTTATAAGGAACTCTACAATGTGTCAGAACTATTCTATTAACTTCTTTTATTTTTTAACATTTTTCGTTGCTAGTAATTTTAAGGTAATCAAGTTCAAGAATATTCTACTTCTCCTACATTTCTTGAAACCAACTAGATTTTTTAAAAAATCCATCAATCCATTAGAGTTGAGACATTACTCTCTATTTTGTGATTTCAATATTAATATAGACCTAATCAGAAAAAAATAAGCATAAAAAATTGGTGGATAGGTAGAGAGATCAATAAGTGAACTTGGATGTATGAATGATGCTGAATTAAGAGCATAAGGATGTTCAGTGCTTACAAATATATCTCAACTATTTATTCGTGTTTATAATTAGAAGATAAAATAAAGCCATATTTGGAAGGCAAGAAGAATATTAACTTAGTCCTGGAACTTTCCAAAGGTCAACAATTTCTCCTGCTCCTTTGAACAACTTACAATTGTTCAAAAATAAAATCCTGTCTTAGTGTTGAATTTAGTTCCCTCAAATAAAATAACAATGACTCAACCACTTGATCTTAAAAGAGAATTGGAAGTTTAGTAGACTTGAGAATAAAGTAAGAAGAGCTAAATAAATTCCCAGTTGTCTGGGAGTGGACATGGTTGGACAGATGCCAGAAGAACTTCTATACTATAGGTACTGTAGAATCACTCCTGGGTAACAAATCACACATCTTTTGAGTCTAGGAGAATAAACAGAACACAGGATAAGAAATTTAAACCTGGGGGTTCCTGTCATGGCACAGAGGAAACGAATCCAACTAGGAAGCATGAGATTGTGGGTTCGATCCCTGGCCTCACTCAGTGGGTTAAGGATCTGGCATTGCCATGAACTGTGGTGTAGGCCAGTAGCTATAGGAACCTCTATATGCCATGAGTGCAACCTTAAAAAAAAAAAAAAAAGAAAAAAGAAAGAAAGAAACTTTCAAACCCCATTTCTATTAGACAGAGCCCAGCACTTCTCGGTTAGGTCCATTTTACTGGTTTCTATGAGGATAATATTTTGAAGTCAAATATTAGATACAGTAAACAAAAAGCTAGTAATTATAAATGTGTCCACTAATTGCTACACAAATGATGAGTAAAAAACAGAAGGAAGGAGGAGGACAAATATAGAAAGAAGACTGACTGTATTATCTAGAAAAAAGTTTATAAATGTGCAAAAGATAATAGGAATCCTAGGAGGTAGGATTACTTTCCTTAGAGATGGAAAGGGGGAAGGGGAGTAGAGTGGCAGTTTTTAGGATGGACCCTAATCTGCCTCTGTTCTAGAAATAAAACATTTCAAACATCTCTTGCATAACAAATTACCCTAAAACTTGGTGGGTTAGAACAACAATAATTTATTTGCTCATAATTCTGCAACTTGGGCTGAACTGTCTTTGACATGGTGTCAGATGTGGTTAAGCTGGGGCCAGAGAATCTACTTCCATAATAGTTCACTCACTTGTCTGACAAGTTGATGCTACTTGTCAGCTAGAAGATTGGGGCTGACATCAAGGGCCTTAGCTCTTCCTCCCAGATCCCCTTCCTACAGGTAGGTTTATCTGTCCTCTGGCCCTCAATGATTCAAGTTCCACATACAAAATATATTTACTCACTCCTACAACCCACAAAACTACATCTCATTAGAGTACAGTCTTAAGCTTGAAGTCTAGGTTGTCATCTCCCAAATCAGATCTAGGTACAGATGAGCTTTATAAGGCATGGCTCCTCTGATTTGAAGGTCTATGAGAAAAAGAGATAATTTATCTCTCCCTCATATTCCCAACATACAGTTGTGAACCAGGGACAAGAAAATCACAATAAACACTCCCATTCAAAAACAGAATATGGGAGGCACATAGTAATTATTGGTCCAAAGAAATTGTGAAATCTATTAGGGTAAACATAAATAGCTCCTTGACTGGGACTGGCATTTGTTTCTCCATGACCAATGGCTCCATCCTCTGATCTGTCCTTCCTGTTCCAAAAAATAACTCATATTTGCAGATGAATAGATTTCTCAACCTAGTCTCTGCCAATACAATGCTGTTAATTTTGAACTGTGTCTGTCCTCTTTAATACAAATTGGAAGTGCTTTTGCTAATACAATCATCTTAAAAACTTCATAGATTTCCAATGAATCTTATTGGGGATCATCCTGTCATAAAATATATGAGTTACAACTCTCCAAATCTCTTCAAAAAAGATTCCTCTCTAATTCTAGGTGTGGGACAATGTCCTATGATTCTTAGAAGTCCTTTTTCTAGCTGAGAAATTCTATGTAGTACCCTTAAGATTCTCAGAAATCCTATGTTTAGCAAAGAGGGTCTAACAAGTCTTTCGAAGAAATTAAAAAAGTGTCTTAAGATCTTACTCTAATCCAGACGCTGTGTTTTACTGAGAGCAGTCTCATTTGATCTTTATCAGAGTAAGTTGATTTGCACTGCCAACATTCTGCTTGGAAATCTCCATAGCCAGATCTGGATCTGTGTTAAGCATCCCTTTTGTCATCCACTTTACAGCAGATGGAGGGCTCACTCATTTTCCTGCCAGTCTCATTTTCTCCAGCCACCAAGAGCAATATCCTTCCTGCTTTTCCACCCTTTAGTAAAAGTCTCCTTGAGGCCCTTTATTTTCTATCGCTGCCTAAAAAACAGCTTATTATTTCTCACAATCACCAGTTGACTGGGCAGTTTTTCTGCTTTACCTCATGTTGACCGATAGCTAGCAGATTTTAAAATGCCCTCACTCATAAAACAAGTGGTGCTGGCTGGCTGATTGGAGCCCATCTGAGGCTGTCTGCCTGGGAACTTGGGTCTCTCTGCTGGCTGGGTTCCTCAGTTCTTTTTCATGTTAGCGCTCCAAGTGCTTATCTTAAACTTTCCCAAACATGAAGGTCTCAGGGTAGTTAGACTTCTTATATAATGGCTGATTTCCAAGAGCACAGAAGTAAAAGCTGCCAGGCTATCTTAAGGCTCAGGTCCAGAACTGGCACAGCACAATTTCTGCCTCGTCCTACTGTTTAAAACAAGTCACGATCCCAGACCACATTCATGCAAAGGGAATTGATTCATGGAGAACCAAATCAATTCACTGTCTAGCACAATAAAATACAGTTACCTTTGTCACAGGAGAACTATACAACAGTAGTTCTTAAAGTGTGGTCCCCAGACCAGCAGCATCTGCATAACTGGGAAACTTTTGCCAAATGCAAATTCTTGGGCAGCACCCCAGACCTACTGAATCAGAAATTCTGGGCACAGGCCCATAAATCTCTGTTTATCAAGCCTTCCAGGTGATACTGATGCTGAGAAAAGTTTGAGAGTTCAAGGGCAAAAGAAACATATTACAATTGCATTTGTGTCATATGTGGAAATGTTAAAGCATAACCAACTATTTAATTTTTTTTTTCTTTTTAGGGCTGTATCGTCAGAATATTTAAGTTCCTAGGCTAGGGGTCGAATGGGAGCTGCAGCTGCCAGCCTATGCCACAGCAACAGCAATACCAGATCCAAGCCGCAGCTTGCAGCAATCCTCTATCCTTAACCCACCGAGTGAGGCCAGGGATTGAATCCACATCCTCATGGACACTAGTCAGGTAGGTTTGTTACCACTGAGCCACAACAGGAACTCCCAACTAGTTAACTTTTAATATGAATCAATTAGCTCATATTTTTCAACACGATATTAGTTATAAAAAGATCAGTTTTGCTAACAGTGTTCTATGACTATTAGTATAAAGCATCCTTCACAATACGAAAATGGCTGAGAATTAACAATTATTCTTGTCTCTATACACACACAGACACAAACACAAACACACATATTTCCTTTTTAAATTGCTTTTTGCTTTTTGCTGTTGCTTCTGTTGGTGTTTCTATAATATTTTATGTTTGAATGATTAATATCTATCATAAATAGTTGTTTATTCCTACAAATGTGAACAAGAACATGGGCAGGGTAAAGAAGGAAGCTCTACATGATAAATATCACCAGAGGCATGAACAAATTTTCTGCAAAATTATTTCTGAAAACAGCTTGGAAATGTAAATTTAAGATAAAGATATTGAGTCAATAGGGAATTAGCATCTGTCCTAGGACATTTGGTGGATAAAAGATTATCCTTATGTACTGATCATTCTCTGTTCAGTCCACTGAGATGAAGCATGTGCTATAACTTCAAGCTGCTCCATTATCTCCCAAGGTATTCAGGTGTTTGCAAATTAGCCTCTCAAAATACTGCAACTGGAAATGGCCTGTTGAACTCCATTAATTGATTAAATTCTATATGCAATAGAGCGGCACATGTTTGATTGCCAGTAAAAATGCATCACAGGAAGTGGTTTCTTGGGGACGAGAAGCTAAAAATACGAAGGAGTCAAATCTTATCAGAACCATACAAAACTTGTAGTACCGATCTCTGTGCAAAAACTCTAACATCAAATATTAGTAGTCTTAGATACTTGATTAGAATGCCAACAAAAACAGTTGCAGTAATAAAAGCCTTGAGCACATCTGATTTATTTTATTTTGTTTTGCTTTGCTTCTATTTTATTTTAGTTCAGCAAAAGCTTATGAAGCACATTATATGTGCCAAGCACTATTCTACATCACAGAGTCCCCATATCAATTCTGTGCCTGAGGCAATATTATTATGCACATTTTATAAATGGGAAAATAGAGTCAAATAGCAACATTGGGGGATTTGAACTCAGAGAGACTGGCTGTGGAGTCCAAGCTCCTGTCCACGGTGTGACATGGAGTCTTTACACTGACTTTAGATTCTTACTTTGAAAATATGCACTATGAATTAATATGGTGAAATTTTAAGAAGTTCAAACAACATTCTCATGGTTCAACCATCTGAAATTGAAGCAGGGGCTAGAATCATCGAGCAGGTAATAACCTCTATGCATAGTTGCTTAGTTTTCAAAAGTCTTGAACACACTCCAACTCATTTGATTTCACAAAATTCTCAAAAGGGATTTGCTCCAATTTTGCTGAAAAAAATCAAGGCTTAGAAAGGTTAAATAACTTCAAAAGTTCATACAACTAGTAGGTGCCATAGTCAAAACTCTTTGCCAGTGTTCTAGTATCAATCCTCACACCTTTCCTGGAAACCACAGGAATTCTCAAAAGTCAAGTACTGATTTTTTTTTTTTTTTTTTTGCTACACCTGTGGCATGTGGAAGTTCCCAGACCACGGATCTAACCCATGCCACAGCAGCAACCCAAGCCGCCGCAGTGACAACGCTGAAGCCTTAACCCACTCTGCTGCACCACAAGGGAGCTCCTAATTCTCAAAGAAAGGAAAGAAAGAGAAGCGAAGAGGATTATAACCAATTTACTCAGCCTCATTTATATATCTGAAAGTACAATTCCCAAGAAATACAGCCTTTAAATTGTAGCATGCGTTTTTATTTTTCTTTATTCTAAGTCAGTTTTAAAGTTATACTTCTAATAGAGTGCCTACCTCTTACATTTTAATTTCTTGCTTTGCGTTTGAGAGACAGAGAAAGAGATAGAAGCAGACAGCTGGTGAATAACTCAAACTGTGTTTTATGGCTACACATGTGTGAGCATGCAATGCATTGGAAAGCGGTCTTTCCCAAGTGTGTCCCCACACACATTTGATTGGCAGTCATAACGATGGTGACATGACCTAGTTTTTCTTTCTTTAGAAGACATGGACCTAAAGATAGGTAGCACTTGGCTTTGTCTCCTGGGTATGATGACTTTAAATAAATCCTTAAGTTCCATGACCGCATTCCCACCTTGTCTCCCTTCAACAAGCTTTCTGAGTAGCTGCTCAGTGTAAGGAACCTTAGAGAAAAAAGTAGAAGGAAGGGAAGAGTGAACACAAATAAAAGACTGAATATTTGAAAAGGACATTCAGCAAAAGGAAAAGCAAAAAATTGGGAAGCGATGGGGGTGACAAGAAAACCTGGTGAATGGGGTTGGAAGAAGGGAAGGGCTTGAGAGGATTCATGACACCTGGCATCAAAGGGGACAGACCTTCTCTTCTCTTTGACTCAGTTCCTTGTTTATTGGCATGATCCACCATATCTGGCTTAACTCTTGGCTGAAGCTAAGGGAAGACTTGTCACTATCTGCTGTGTGAATCCATGTCTGTAATTTCTGTGACCCGAGCATTCAGGGCAAAAATTGTTTCCATTTTTTCCCATTTCATGCATCATTTCAGAGTTGTGTAGTCACTTTGTAGAACCTGTGGGTGCCAATTTTTACAAGTAGAAAAACAAGAATTGCAAAGCCTGCATTGCCTGCATCTGCTTCTCTCATTTCTGAACCAGAGGGGATGGGAGTTACTGAGGACAATGAAAGTTAGCAACAGTGGATCCTATGTTTGCATAAGTGTCCTATTTTAACTAAGAGGCAACTGTGCATAATCCCTTCAGAGAATCGGGTTGCTGCTTGGCAGGCCTCTGGAGCCAGCACACCTGCGTGGTGAAGGGGCGCCACTCTCTGCGAAGGGGGCCAGCCATGGCTTTTCCACCTCACAGGCTTAGCATCTGACTAAAGCACGCCAGGTGCTTCTGAGGGCCAGTTGCTTACAGAAAATAGCTCTAGCTCTGTTGAGACTGTGTTCCTCTCTTTGCTTTTCTCTCTGGATCTGACTACCCTCTTTCACACTTCGCCCTATCTTGTACGGCTTTTCAAAGACTGTGACATGAAACCAATTACAAATATTAAATACAGGAAGCATAATTTATTACCCCTGAAACATCAAGAGAGCTGCATGGATAACAGATATAGGAGGGCACTTCCTGGAGATCATTTTGCTGAGAGTTAAATATTTCCGAGCGTACTAAGGGCAGGGTCCCTCTGGTGTTTTGAAACCCCTACCTTATCTGTCAGGGTCTTTTTTACCACTCTCCTCTCAGCTCTTTGCACATGCTTGGAACAATGAATGAATGGCAGAACTAACCAATCGACTGACCAAGAACTGAATGTTAACTTACGTAAATGTGACTGGATCTGGATTTCCGTGTACTTTTACCTACTTTGATAATTCTCAGGAAGTAGCTTATTCTCAAGTACTCTTTCTTTTTCCCTTTTTCTTTCTTTCCCTTCCTTCCTTTTTTTTTTTCCTTCCCTCCTTTCTCTTTAACATCGTATAAGAAGATAGATTCTTAAGTCATAGATCTGATTCTGCTTAGGAGAGCAGATTTCTTATTTTTAAAGGCACATTGGGGCCACTGTGTCCTGATACATATCTTTTTGTTTTTTTCTTAAGTGCATTTCTTTTAAAACAGAAGGAAATCCTGTTATTTGTGACAACATGGGTAAAACTGGAGGGCGATATGCTGAGTGAAATAAGCCAGAAAGAGAAAGACAAATACTTCATGGTATCACTTACACGTGGAATTAAAAAAAAAAAAAAAAAGTAAAAGCAGAAAGCTGAACTCATAGAAACAGTAGGATAGTGCTTGCCAGGGGCTAAGGAATGAGGGAAATGTTCAGGGGATGGTAAAAGCTCAAGTTTTCAGTCATAACAATAAGGTCTGAGTATCTAATGTAGAAAGGTGAATATAGTTGATAATACTGTATTGCGTAATTAAAATTTGCTAGGAGAATAAAACTTAAATGTTCTCTCTCACACACACATTAATTACAGGAGGAAAAGAGTATGTCAACTTGACTCTAGGAAAACTTTCACAATGTCCATATATATATTAAATCATTCTACTAAATACTTTAAATATCTTAAAATTGTGTCTTCAATAAAGCCTTTAAAAAAATAACAAAAATATATGCATTTCCTTCCTAATGGCACTTTACCTTGTCTTTAATGTATTGAAATTTTGGGAAGAAGATAACAGCATGCTGATTCTCTCCTCTGAATCTCAACCAAAATTATAGCCAGGAGAGCATCTCCAGATGTTCTAGTCTTCCAACTCTAAGCCAGCCTGAGATAAGGGTCCAGAAAAAATAACATCCAAGCTGCCTGCTAAAACCAGCACCCATCATTAAACATTAACTGGGTGGTGTTTATTGGCCAATAAGCTATGCATCCTCACATCTCCTATCAAACTTATCTTTGTGTGTCATACAGAATATATTCCTTCCTGGAAAATTCTCAATAGGGAAAGAAAACTTCATCAGATCCAACAAATAGCTCAATTGGAATATATGGTATCAGTGTGGTTTCGAGAGGCAGGTGCTCTTAGACTGAAGTTTACAGTACATTCAACTCAAAATATTAGTGTTAAAATAAGAATGAAATTTCTAGGCTTCCAAATAAAAGGTTATTGATGAAATCATCCCATATTTTATGCAGAATATAATATTTAAAATGAAAACAAAACGAATTGCATACGTTGAGGCTGATCTTTAGAAGCAGTGACAGAAATTCATGCGACCTATGTGCATTATTATTCCCATTGTAAATATCCATCTCCACCACCATTGCAGCTTTTTCTTAATTTTTTTCTCCATTTTCCTTCCAAGCGCTTTATTGAATTGTACTGATTTGTTATAGTACCGTCCTTAATATCATAAGATAGAGGATGAATCCAAATTACGATATGGTAGCAGAAAACGGCTGTGCTTACAAGAAACAATTAGGAAAAACACCAGCTTACACAGCATTACCTTGAACTATCTTCCACCTAATGGGGATTTTTAGAACTTGGTTCTGTATGATAGGGCAACAAAAAATTTCAGGTCATAAGAACTGAAACCCGTAATTCTCAGTGTTGTGAATCTCCAGCTTGTCTTTGCAAGGGTTTATTTAATAGTTTTGTGTATGAGATCAATAGCAGGAGATTTTAAATCTCTCTGGCTTCTACTTGGTATGAAAATCCTTCAAGTATACTGGTTTGACGGACATTTCTTCAAAAACGCTAGCAACCAGAGTTATCATAACACGTTTGACAATACAATTAGTATTATTTTGATGTTTTAAATATAAACAACAAGAAACAAAATCTTTGATGTCTATTTCGTATTCTGGAGAAATTTTGGTAAACTTGGTATCTGGAATACTAATCAGAATGTTTGCTACTCATGAAAACAGCAAGTCAGCCATGGAAATGCCTGTCTTATTAAGTGTGAAAACCAAAACACAGAGGGAAGATATAATCTGTTTTAAATATATCCTTGCATGCAGAGAAAGGCAATGCAATGGGAAGTCACAACTGGCATATCCCTTTGCTGTTTTCTAGGATGTGCTTATGTAAAATTAACACAGCCTCAAGATGAGGCACAGAAAGAACCAGTGACCTGATATTCTTGTCCTGAGAGCCTGCAAGAGAGATATTTCAAATACAGTACTTTATTAGTATTCCTTGGTGCATAGGCAATATCTATTAAAAATTTTTTTTCTCCAAAAACACAGACAAAAAGGTAACCATTAAACCTCCTCACTATAGAAGTATGTAAAATTTTCCACCCTTGAAGCTACAGCATATGTATTTCTTAAAAAGACAAAAAAAAAAAAAGGCAAGCCACAAACACATGTACACACACTGGAAAAACTGGATTGCTTTTCTCAACTGAATGAATAGATGTATTTATTGATTTTTGAGTCTCTATTTGAATATAAGCAAGTGAGAGAAATGAACACTTTCATTAAAAAAATAAACAAAATCTGCAGAAACAGGGGTGGGTTGAGTTTAGAACCCCTAGCCAGGTCAGACTCAGCTGCTGCAGTCAGCCTTAATTGGGATAACTCATTCTTTATGTCTTTGAGACTTAAAACTCCATAGTGTATTTTCAACCATTGACTGACATAGCTATTTTTTTGGTATGAGTTATTCCATGCTACTAAGCAAAATGAGAATATCTGAGCTTTTAAAATATTATCACATTTTTTCATATCAGTGAGGCTGGAAGAAGGATGTTGGCTCAGGGCAATTTCTTGGTTTTACATTTTGGTGGCCATTGATAGGAAAATCATCGAGCAAAATTGCCTCCAGTGCTTTCGATTCCCATAACACTCTATGATCCACTAACTCTAAAAGTGAACTATTTAATATCTACATAATAACTTAAGAGTCCTATTTTGTCCATGCTTCCTCTTTTTAAATATTTTTAAAGTTTCTAGATGACAGAAACTTGAATTCTTCTGTGAATATCAGAAAATATGTGTTGCAGAGGTATTCAGCAATTTCCCATTTTCACTTTTTGTGTTCATTCACTTGTCAGAGTTTCTTTTTCCTTTTCTTCCCTTATCAGAGTGAGGCCATCCAAGACTCTGCGTCACCATGCTTAATCCTATCAGCCATGGATGAATACTTGTGGAAGTAATTTATGTAAAAGCGCTACTGGGTCCAAGCATCTCCCTCCCAAGATGTATTTTTAAGAAGGTTAGAAGAAATGATGCTCTAATGAGAGACCAGCACAAGAAGCACAAAGTCAAGGTAAAGAACATATTCTGAAAAACAGTTCCCAGAAAACTGAAACCTGAAATCCTTGAGCAATTAAATCTGAATTAGGCCAGGAACATTATCAGAGATATGTCACAGCAGTAAGATGAGTATGTTAAGAATGCTTTAAGTGGGGAAAAGGGCCAGGTAGACAGTTAGAGCTGAGGGTGATATTTGATAAGATGTATGTTCAGAGAATCAGATTATGGATTATCTAAGCCTAGAAATCCACCTATCTAAATTGAGAGTATGGCCAATGTGTGCTGGACCCAATTAGAGTCTAAGTTTCCCAATACCTGTCCTGAATTTATTTTTCAAGATTCTATTTTCTGTGGCCACAGTTTTCTATCACATAGTAGAGGCAAATATTTAGTCAACAAAGACCTGTTGACTCAATGAATCATTTTCACGATCACTACTTTTATTCTACACATTTGTCCAGATATGTGGATTTTTCCACACAGGGGAATATACTACATCAAATAATATAAGAGCAGAACACTCTGCCTCAGGGATGGTTTAGAGAGGAATAAGTAGAGAAACAGATAAATTGATACATAGATAGACAATATAGTTGTTGGTTTCTTTTTTTTTTTTTTTTCTCCTAAACAGAGAACATTCTCCTACCCCGAACTGAACTTTATATGGAACAGGAATATATAAAACATACAAAAGTAGAGCTTGCAACCTTTTTTTTTTTTTTTTTTTTAATGTGTACAGGACATGGTTTCTCTTATTAGTAAATCCTATAGTACTGAAACTGCTAGAAAGTTATCCATTGTTTTGGCCCAGTCAACCCTATTTACAGGCAAAGGGCAAAAGGCCCTGGGGCAGCTGACCTAAACCACACAGGAATTTCTAAAGCTAGGGTAGGAACTAATTTCCCATGATTCTGGCCTGGTGTTCTTTCTGGTACATTATATTGCTTGTTTACATACCTCTGAATTTAGCTCTTTCCTTTTATTTCTTTTGTTTACTTGCTTGCTGTTGCTTGGTTTAGGTGTTTTCAGGTTCTAACATTGGCAAGCTACCATAGTATGCTTCCTGATTTAGTACTTTTTCCAGTCTTTATTGTTGTCGCTAAAATCTAGTTTATGCTATTATTAAGAAACTCTGGGTCAAACGTAGAGCAAAATACATTCACCAAGTTTAACTGATCTGATCAAAAGTTGAAAGTAATATGGTTTGACACATCACAACAAACCATGGAGTCACAATTTTGAAGATAAAAGTCCTATAAAAAACAATTTACTTAACATGTTCCTTACTTGGCTTCATTTTTTTATAAGATTGAAGTCAGTTATGACAGTTGCATTTTTGCAATTAATTAAGTTACAAAGTCAATGGTGTTCTAATGCAGGATCCACTAAGAAATGAAGGAAATAAAAGGACCTTAGATATCTAAAGTGAATTTTAAGGAGAGAAAATAGTGGACATAGGTGGAAAATGTGGAATTTTTTAAATTACACTAGTAATTAAGACAACATAAAAGTCTGGTCTTTTTGCTAAAAAAAAAAAGGGGGGAAAAGAAAACCAAAACAAAACACACTTTTAAATTACTAAGGGTACCCTCCAAAAAATTTCATCTTTACCTTTCCAAAAAAAGGATCAAATTAACAGCAATTCATCTTGTGAATTAACGAATTCACAGTTGACAGTCAATGCGCATGTTTTGGAGTTTGCTGTGAAACAGGGAAGACCTAAACACAGCATTACTTGAAATGATCACTATACATAATTTATCACTGATCTTTGTTATGTTATTATCATTAAGAAGTTGGTTAGCTTTGTTTGGTCCTTAGAAGTGATAGTATTCCCTGTAATATGGCAACACTGATAGACATTTGAAAATTAAAAGTTTGGTAAATTAAACCGAAATCTTATCATTTCCAAAAGGCTGAAAACTATAGATAGATATATTTCAAATAAATTATATTCTTTAGACATCCATAATTAAAGTGATGAAGCTGGTGTCAGATTGAGGACATTCAGCTCTGGGACTCAGCGAGTCGATAAGTAATGAGCACGGGATCCCAGGAGTCAGACAGCTTGGCTTGGATCTCAGCTCTGTTGGTGTGACTCTGGGTTGGAAGCTGAATTCTCTAACCTACAGTTTCTTTACTTGTTATACACTACAGGGTATGTTGTGCAGATACCAGTATAATACGAGGACACTATTATTAACACATAGAGTCCCTAGGAATGTGTAAAGTGCATTCTAGATAAAATAAAGGGGTTGTGATATTCATCATCACTACTTAAAAAGAATTTGATTTCCAAAATAACAGCTACAATTTATAAAATAAGTTATAAGATACTGAGTACTTTCACTCAGTCATTTATTTTGCATTTCAAAATAACCCTCAGTGTAGTATAATAGAGTTTATATACTTTTTTTATGTACAGTTGACCCTTGAACAATGCAGTGATTAGGGGTGCTGACCCTCTGTGTTGTCTAAAGTCTGTATACAACTTTACAACGGACTCTCTGTCCGGGGGTTCAACAACCTCAGATCATGAAAATTGCAGTAAATATTTATTAGAAAGAAATCTTCAGGAGTTCCCCTGTGGCTCAACAGGTTAAGGATCATAACCCAGTGTTGTTCCATTTGTGCCTTGGGTCGCTGCTATGATCCAGGTTCCATCCCTAGCCCAGGAACTTCTGCAGGTGGTGAGTGTGGGCCAAAAAAAAAAAAAGGGAAAAGAAGCAAACAAAAAGAAATCTGCATGTAAGTGGACTCATGCAGCTCAAACCTGCGTTATTCAAGGATCAACTCTATTTCATTTTTACAAATTAAAAATTATAGATTCATATGAAGAGCAAAACAAAATACTGAATCATCCATTCTGGAAGACCTACCCCCAAATCATTTGTTGTTATGGTTTTTGTTTACTGTTACCGGTGTGCTCTCCTGTACATACAGGTATGTAGGGACAATTACGGAAAATCTAGAGAAACAGAAAAACAGTGTGACTTAAATCCTTAGCATAGCCACTTCTACAATTTTATTGTATTAAATTCCACTCCTGTCTCTATGCATGTGGTTATGATAAACAGATGTCCTACTAAGGCTAGATGGTGTCATTGCTTTCATCTTAAAGAATATAGAGACTGAAAGAGGATAAGGGACTTGCTCAAATACACACCATTATCTGTTGCTCCTCTGTGGCCCAGTTTCTATCCATTTTCCACCTAGGGCCAAGGGTAGCAAAGGCAGAGGCTCAAAGCCAAGAGTCAGGCCCAGGGACACACTTCAACCCAGCTGGCAAGGAAGAATTCTGTTAAGAGTTTTCTCCCACGCCCTAACCCCTTCGACATTTCTCCAGTAAATATTGCAAAGAGATGAACTCAACTCCCACAGGCTTGGAAATGGAGCGTGTCTCCCCGTGCTTTTGCCCAAGAGGGTGAGCAAAGCTGGTTCACAGTCTAGAGCCATTACTTCCAAAGGGAGCGACACATGGCGTCTGACCACCAGTCACCGAGGAAACATTTCTTAAAAGGCCACTGCTGTGAAAACGGGATATGAAAGCAGAAACATTTTGATTCTCATGGAAAATAGCTCAGTAAACATTCCGTCCTGTTTCACAGCAAATATGTTCCACCCACTCGCCCATAACCTTTGTCTGCTCTCCTCTGGGGTACTTTCAGCTTTTTAAAAATTGAATAAAAATGAAAGAAAACAATAAATAACTTCCTTCCTCCCTTCTTTCCTTCCCTCCCTTCCTTCCTTCTTTCCTTCCTCCTGTCCCACCCCTCCCTTCTTTCTCTCCTTCTTTTGAAATTTCCATATGGCTAGGGTTTCTTTTAATAACTCTAGCCCCATTAAACCCAGTAGTATTTAATGGAAAAACAGCCACTCCCACTGCTGGAAAAGGTAAAACTCAATTCATGATTAATGCTTTCAAGACACTCAGAAAAAAAAAAAAAATCAAGGTTATTACTAGAAAGTCAGACCAGTCCCTTTGTATTCATTCCAACAGCTGTTTGACATGAATGGAGGCCAAGTAAGGAAAGTTCAGGTAAATATGCCAATTTAGTTGAGTTATCCAGGGGTCAAAGAGGGGTTAGGTGCTTGTGGGGGGATGGTGTTCCATTTATCCTTAAAAGGAAATTTTTAATGTAAAAAAAGGAAGGCTCCTTGTTTTATAGATCATATTTTAGACACAGAAAAATGTGACCATTTTATGCTTGCATTACACCAGAGAATGCGTGGCTAAATTAAGAGCCTTGCTCAGGGTCTCCCCTGGCCAGTGAACCCATCCAAATCAGAGGCCTGGCCCCTTGGTGAACCCCTTTACCCCTGCCTCCTTACACCTCCATGTCCACTTGCTGAAATTCTACGCTGCAAAATAATATGTTTACCAGGGCAGTGGTTCCACATTTATGCCACAGATTATCCATAGCTATTTACCCTTCTATACTCAAAAATCATCCAGTGGGCCTATTTAGGAATCGGATTTCGAAGACAGAAGAAGTGGCGCCTGAATGTAACAACAGAGCACATCCTCCTTCACCTCAATAAATACAATTTTAGACAACCAAAGCAATCATTACCTGAAAAAAGTCTTCTTTCTGGCAGAAAAAAAATCAATTTAATTATACAAGATGTGCCTCACGTTTTAATTGTTGTTAAGAATAGTGCCTTATCGACACTCTCTCTGGATCTCAGTTTATGAGCTTTTACGTTACTCAGATAACTTGCTGAGGAGGGAAAAAAAAAAAAAAATCCATCACGTTACTTAACAGAACTGAAGCGGCATTATGTCCCAGGCCTTCTGCCCCTCGACTGTGCGCATAATGATGAATGCATCATTTTTCTCGCATGAAACTTTGGTAACAAATAGCGCAGCCAAGTCTTTTCCAGCACTGTTATTCTGTTTTAAAAAACACTGACATTTTCTTAAACAGACATAATTTACAATTTGAAGGAGCACAACAGTGCCTTGGTGTTTGAGGGCCAGAAAGCAAACAACACTTCTTTCAGTTCGATTTTTTGAAAAGGGAATCTCGTGCTTAGTGAGTTCACTCTAGCTTAAGGCCAGAGAGACAGAGCAGCGGGGGAACAGAGCACCAGGGCAGCACGTGAAGGTCATGACTAACTGGTCACGTTACCGTCAGGGGCAGAGCAGGAGGGAGCGCGAAGGATAAGAATCAGGGAAGGAGGTATCTTCGTGGTGCCCTTGCCTCCAGGGGACCAAGAGTGGCCCCGGGGTTCCTTCCTCCCAGCCCTGGGAGGGAATCAGCCACCTGGCAGATGCCCCTGCACTTGAGAACTCTCTGGCAGGCTCTTCTGCAGATTTCACATAAAGAGAACCTTGCCAGTGTCCGCGTGCCTGGATCAATATCTGGAGCAATGTTCGATTCCAGCGGGGTCAGCTCGGCCCAAGCAGATAAGTGGAAATCTGTGCAGGATGCTGCAGGTCTGTTGTCTGGAGGAGACCTTAGAAGCTAAGGTGATGTATAAAGATGGAAAACCCCCCAAGGTGTTATTTCTAAGACAGCTGACGTGTTCCATTGCCCTCAGTGAAGCTTCTCTTCCTGCATTTCTTCATGACCCTTTATTTAATAGCTGTGTTTCATGGCTGGAGAAAATGTCAGTGAAGGCATAGCACGTGCCTGCACAGGTCCCTCGCGAACATATAATCTATCTGTGTTTGAGGACTGTATATATGTGCATATCTGTGTATGTACAGATGTATAAATGCAGACACACATACATCGCATATGCTCTTCCTTTGCCTATGAGAACAAGGTTGCTTTTTGCCTGATGTGTTTAAGACAGAAGTTCAGCAGCCAGAAAGATGTAACCAAAGCGTGGTGTTCTTCAGACATCAACTGAGCTCCTACTATGTTCCACACATTATCCTAAAAACTGGGTTACCCAGACTCGACCCCTTTCATCAAGTGCCTCAGAGTTACTTGAATACACCAGTCCCAGGATCATAATGGAAACCAGTTCATGAATGCACCTGCACTGTGGAGGAGGACAGGTGTAGTGGCAGAACTAGGGAGGACGTGAATACTTCTAATGGGAAGGAGTTAACAAGGAAGTCCCCTAGCTAGGGTCTATTCTGGGGGTGCAAAGATGAGGAAGGGAAAGTTTACCAGGCAGGCAAGGGAAAGAATAACACCCTAGGCAGAAAGCTGGGCAAAGGCAGAAGCACAGACTAAGGTGACCCTTAAGGAGGCAGACAGGAAATAACATGCCATGGTGCGCCCAGTGCTACGAGGCAAGCAGCTTGTTCTTTACCCTAGAGAGCGTTTTCCCAGTTGTCTTTGTGGAAACTAGTACCAGAGATATTTAATAGGTAAAACTTGAGAAGGAATTCCCTGATTACATGCATTAAGACAATTCTGAACTGAACAAGTTTCCTCACTGCAGTAGTCATCAGAACCAATACAGCTCTGAATTATGAAAGCCTATGGGGTTTCCAAAAAGGAGCTTCAGGATATCAGTTCTTGTTTTGTTGTTTTGTTTTGACCGCACCCATAACACGCAGAATTTCCCGGGCCAGGGATCGAACCCAAACCTGAATACCAAATCCTTAACTCTTAACGCTACCAGGGAATTCCAGAACATCATTTCTTTATAGTTTTATACAGCCATTTATTATTTGGTGAATTTTCTCTCTGAGTCCCCATCCTTAAGGAAATGCTGATATGAATGCTGGAGAGGCAGTGCAATGTTCTGAACACCAGAGCAAAAGAGAGACCTCATCAGTCTGTATTCTGACATTTTGACATTACCCTCTAGTGACAACGTGAACAGCACTCGGCCTGGCAGCAAGGGGACTAATTACGAGGTTATTAGTGATCAGGAATAAGGTCCTCATTAAAGGCAGAGTGAATGAACAGAGAAAGCAAAGAATGGTTTCAGGAAAGAATAGGTTGTCCGATCATCTTTACGCAGTGACTGAGTTGCTACTTAGAAAAACATAATGTGCCCCAGATGTACCCTGAAGATCCATGATAAGATGAAATCACTGTTAGTTTGTGCTTTGTCAACTTTTCTTCTGGAAAAAATGGATTTGGAGCCAAGAAACCCTATCTCATACTATCCCCCACCTCAATTTAGAGCAGGACAGGGATGAAAAGGGAATGAACATTATTTCCAGTCTCCGTGGAAAAATCAGTGAACCCAGATAAAGAGCAGAATCCTAGGCTATAGCCCATGGAGTCCAAAGAACAGGTCACCAGACATGCGAGTTTAGCTGAGATGCCTTCTAGCGCAAACACGGAGTCACCAAATCCAGAGTGGAATGGATTAGGGCACAGGGAGGTGGGAGGGCTCGCTGGAAAACCAAGAGCACCCAGGTTGTGTAGCAAGAGAGGCGAGTGAGAGACCAGGCTGGCTTCTCTGCAACCAGAGGTGAAAGGCAGGGAAAGGATTTCACATTTCCTGGGCATCATGCTTGAAAAACAGGTAAATCTGCTGTCAATGCATATAACTTCCAGTATATGGGATGTAGATAAAATCCCTCAAATTACCAAGGACTAGAAGAGGTTCTGGAGTGTGAATTTGGAAGAGGCTATAGGGAGAGAGACGGCAAAGCACTCCTAAGGCTAGATTTTAGGAGTACCCATAAAATGAATCCAAGCAAGGTATGCATGCTCCTGTAGACACTGTTGATCACCTCAGTCCTTTTATTTCCATTTTCACCCTCAAATAAGGCCTCTAATGTATTTCATACATCTTATAAGACAGCCTGATATTTAGAAATGTGTGGCTATTTTATTTTTTTTATGATTTACAGGGTTATGGAAATCTTCAGACATGTTGAATGTAAATGCTGCAGGTTTATCTGAACCAAGTGTCAGTCAGAAACCCTGGTCTCAAAGGCATTAAGCACACATCCGTATCTTGCTCATTTCTTCAGGGATTTCTACTCTTTTCCTGCTGACTAGATGCGTCCCTTTGATCTGAGCGCCTTGTGGATCCAAAAGAGGCATCTCACCTTCCCTTCCTGCTCTGGGTCTATCTCTTGCCTGTTAAGATTATGGGGAATTTGAATTTAAATGAGAATTTTAAGAGCAGCTGAAGCTAGTCTGAGCTGGATTTGTTCTTGGGAATGTCAGTCTTGAATAAGATCCCAGATCAAAGCCACGGTCTGTGTTCCACAGGAGCTTTGAAAACTATTTAGAATAAAACAAGTGGAGAAAAAATGTGCCTTGCGCCCAAGTGCAGGCTGCTGTTTAAACACACAAAAGCAAAGCCATCAAGCTTACAGGTAGCCCAGATACTGGCCCAAGAGGCACAGCTTTTGTGTGTGTGTGTGTGTGTGTGTGTGTGTGTGTGTGTGTGTGTACCCTTTCCTTCTAAAAGGAATGAGGTCGACAACCCAAAACTTACACCTGATCCTCTCAGTTTCCTTTGAAGATGCCTGCTTGCCCAGCTTATGTTGCTCTCATCTAGGGAAGCTGCAGAGTGAAGCAGTTTGGGATGAGGAGAGGGGGTTAGGAATGAGTTAAACTAAGAGAAAATTTCATAATTGAGTTTAGTCTTCCCCAAAGACCAAAATGCTCCTCATGAGGGGAGCACAATAAGACGGAAGATGTCAGCAAGATACTGAACCCAAAACCTTTGAGACTGGTGACTCCACCCCTTTGCTTCTATTGGTTAAGTGTTTGCAAAAGCTTTTCTTTACCATAGCAACCTGGGGAACCTTCTAGTCACCTGGATATTAGAGAATCCAGGAAGGCTCTAGGAAGTGTTCCTTCTCAGTCTCTTCCAGATTAAGTGTGGATCCCAAAACCCAATGCATTCTGTTCTGCTATAATGCAGGTTTGGGTAACTAAAATTAATCACCATTTCTGTAAGGCAGTTTTGTAACTGGAATGATGTCCATGAAATGCCTAAGTCAGCTTGGTTTATATGTGAATCCTGCCCTCCCCAACCCCCCAGGTATGAATCAGTACAAAATAGTAGAATAGAATTACGACCTTCAGGAGGAAAAGGAAAAAAATAAAATATCAGTTCAGCTGTTGCAGTCTCAGCAGGAGTCTACTTAACTGTCTTTGAAGGAATCTGAAAAGGTGAGGCCAGACTTTGGGACTCTTACCTCAAGTGCCATAGCACCCATCTTGCCTATCTTATTGTCACCCCTCCCAGCCCAGACCTCTCCATGCCCACTAATGCCACTCCCATTATAGTGCTGCTGTATTTTTTCTGTAATGTCTTTTGCTTATTTTTCATATCTATGGTGGCAGTTTTCAGAAAGGTTCTTGCTGAGCTTCTGCATGGGCCATATAAATTAACTCCCCAGGTATAAATCACTATTTTGTTTTTTCAGTGCCTTGACTGCAAAGAGGCACTGGATGGGTCTGTTTCCCTGAACTATATGTTTTGTAATGTGTAATTTTTCAGGAACATATATGGCCTTATGGAAGAATGCTTATTTAAGGAGTTTTATGTAAGAAATCTGCTTATTCCTCATCATCACCTTTACATTCATTGTCATTAAAAATAACCACAAACTTCGAGCAATTGCTATCAGTCAGCTACTATGCTAAGCGTTTTACTTATTTTATTTAATTCTTAGATGTCAGCCTCATGAAGGAAACAGACATCTGAAGGAATTTCTTTGTGATTACTCTGCTTGATAAACGGTAAAGCTAGGATTCAGAGTAAGCCAGGGGACTATGCTACAAATCATCCACAGGGAACAGCATCGACTTTGGATGTGGGGAAAGAGTAGAACTCATGATAAAAGAAACTGTGAACCTGGAAGATTCTTTATTGCTCCTCAAAATGTGATCTGCCTACTGGCAGCATCAGCATCGCCTCAGAATCTGTTAAAAAATGCAAATTTTTGGTTCCACCTAGACTTATGGAATCATCATTTTATTATCTTGTTCAGTCTTATCTGAACCTTGAAAACATGAGAAGACATGAAGTTGTTAATGGGAATCATCAATGCAAAGAGCAGCAGGTACTATCTGTAAAATAAATAGGTCTTGAGAATTTAATTTTCATAAAAATATAAAAATACTTTTAAGCCATTTTAATACATGCTTATATCACAATAGTTCTAGATCCAAGCAAATTGTTTTTTATTCTATATGCTTTCTCATGTAAAAGATACTAAAAGTTTTAGTATATGAAGAATCACAGAATTTTTTTTATGAAAAATGATCTTTAGAATTAAAAAGACAGGAAAAAATGTATATATTTCAAACTCCCATCTGATGCTAGACTCTCCTTTCTAATACCTCTGATAAGTGGATATTGAATATTAACTTGGGTTTGAGGATTGCCACTGAAAAGAAACCATTTCTTCTCATCAGGCAGTTCATTTTTTTTAGAAGATCTAATTTTTTGAAGAAGTTTCAATGTTGAGTTTAATTGTTCCTAATTATATTAATTTCAGCTTCTAGAGCTAAAGAAAATTAGGAGCCCAATTTCATATCATGTCTTCAAATATTTAAAGACACATCTTCTCTGGCCTAAACATTATAATAGGCTCCATTAACTACTTTTCATTCAACCTAATTTCCAGATCCTGAGTTTTTTTGTCCCTTTAAACTACAAATACTCAAAAGACAGCTCAATACTTGAAATGGGATCTTTGCCAATACTGATAAAGCTGTCTTCTTCCTTGTTTGAGGTGATGCACGTCTATGAAGGCAAAATAAGTCATAATTCGGGGTGTTTCTTTTAAACTTAAACCAAATATGTATTTTACTTTAACTGCTCTAACCTCAGTTTCCACTTGGTTTGATTTTTTTAAAACCTAATCTTTATTTGTCCCAGTATTTTTCACATTGTGTGGGTCTATTCTTTTGAAACTGAAATATTTACTACATTTAATCCTGACCCCCTTTATTAGCATTCTCTAAACTTTCTTGTCCCTTGAAAAAATTAAATGAAATGACTTCCTCTTAGTGAATTTTTGTTAAGCCCTTCAAATGATTGACTATTCTCTCAATGCCCACAAATAATTTGTCTAAGTAATCCATTCTAGAATTCATCAGAAATCAACAGAAGATTACCAACTGTAGTGGCCCAGTCCTCAGCTCCTTACCATTTAGATGCCAGGTTTCTGGCCCTGTATCACTTCTTATTCCTCAGTTCTACAGTAACATCTGGAAATTGTTTCAGTATACTGGAATAATCTAAGCCTAAAGACAGGAACTCATTTAAAGCAAATAGATGTTCCTTAAGCACCTCTTTCATCTAAATTTGGATCCAGTTCCCTTTTTACCATATGTGTCATACCCATTTTCGAAGTGAAGACTATTCTTCTTCAGGACACAAGAAAATCACTGTAAACTCTGCTTTTATGGTATCATTTGTCAACATTATATAATATGCGCTTTGTTTACATTCTCTTTGCTCTAAATATACATTGCAGAGTGCTTTTAGTTTCCCTTAAAAATGTTTTACATTCCTTGGCTTTTTCCATCTGGATATTATTCATGCTGCTCTGTGCCATGCCTCCTTGTCCATCCCTAGCTGTGGGCCCACTTCTGTACATGTCATCTCATTCCTAAGGAATCTCTTCAACTAAACTAAGATTACAGTTTGGGGTAGGGGGAGGCTAAATTTAAAAGTCAACCAAATATCCCAGATCTTTCCACTTTAATTGCTATGAAGATGAATCCCCAGCCTCTCCCCCTAGGCACTTTAAGTCAACATATCCAAGATGGAAGCAATTATCTTTCCTCTCCACCACAACTTATTGTCTTGCAATTATTATCCTGGTTCATGATACCACAATCTAACTGGTCACTCAAGGCAGAAACTAGGAGTGATTCTTTGACTCATTTTTTCCCTGGTGCTCTACATTCAGCCATTCAGCAAGTCCTTCCAGTAATCCCTTAATACTTCTCTCAAATACATCTATTCCCCTCCAATTTCTCTCCCACTGAGTTAGTTCAAGGCTATAGCACCTTTTTCCCTGAAATGTTGCAATCTCCTTGGTTAAGTGTTCAAATACAAGATTTATTCTTCCATAAACTCTCCTCCCTTGTCAACATAATATTCCTAACACACATATGGGATATGGATGGTATCTACACTGCTCAAAATCTATAAATGGATTTTATTTCTGCCTTGAATTTCCATTCACCTGACATCTCGACAATAACAAAAAAAAAATGTTCTTCTCCTTCTTTAAAATTAGGTAAGTTCCCCTCTATTCTCTTAATATTTTTAGAACCCATCAAGACTTAATTTGCTACTCTTTCCTTTGGTCTATCAGTGGACCACAGAGATGCATCTATTATACTTTTTTTTTTTTTGTCTTTTTGCCTTTATGTAGAGCCACACACACGGCATATGGAGGTTCCCAGGGTAGGGGTCTAACAGGAGCTGTAGCTGCTGGCCTTTGCCACAGCCACAGCAATGCGGGATCCGAGCCGCGTCTGTGACCTATACCACAGCTCATGGCAACGCCGGATCCTTAACCCACTGAGCAAGGCCTGGGATCGAACCCTCAACCTCATGGTTCTTAGTCGGATTCGTTAACCACTGAGCCACGAAGGGAACTCCTATTATATTATCTTTTAACCTGCACAGTAAGTATTGGTGTGTACTTTCATCTTGTGGCATAAAATATATAATCGTAGAAACATAGGATCATGGCTTGTTCATATCCAAATCCATTCCCTATATACATATACCAGTGCAGTAGGCAGAATAATGCTCTCGCCCACACCAAAGATATCTACATCCTAATCCCCAGACCTGTATGTTGTGCTATGCGGCAAAAGGAATTAAGGTTGCTAATTATCTGCCTTTAAGAAAGGGGACATTATCTTGGATTTTTTTGGTAGGTACAAATTAATCACAAGGGCCCTTAAAAATGGAAGAGAAAGTCAGAAGAAAGAGAAAGAATGATGCAAGGTGAGAAGAACTCAACCTGGAAGATGGAAGTCGACAAGTCAGTCTAGGAATATAGGTGGATTCTGAAAGCTGGAGAAGGTAAGGATGTAGCTTTCCTCTGTAGCCTCCAGGAAGAAACACAGCCCTGCTGACACCTTGATCTTAGCTAGTGACACCTATGTTGGACTTCTGACCTCCAGAACTGCAAGTAAGATAATGAATCTGTGCTGTTGTAAGTCACTAGATTTGGAAGCAATTTGTTATAGCAGCCATAGGAAACGAACACAAGTAGCACTTGTCACAGTCAGAGTTTGAGATATGTTTATGGAGTGAGTGGATGTTTTCTTAAAATCCTCAGCTCATTAAATGTAATCATTGTAGAATTCAGAGTTACAGATCTTCCCAGATTTCAAGGAATATTCTGACGTTTGTCCTAATGGAGACAGATATCCCAAAGGTACTACCACCTTTCCAGGCCCCATTCCTTCTGAATAAATGAGAAGCAGCCCCCAGAATTTCTGGAATGTCTCTGATATGTGTCATTCCTACAGGTACCACTCTAGTTGACGGCTACCTGGATCCCCTGCCCTGGCAGAGGATGATAAGCCATTCTTGACTAAAACTTGCTGTATTTCCCCCATAAGGAATTTATAAGAAAATACATTCAACTTAAAATGACTATCCAACATCTCCTCACGCTGGAACTTCTTCTCCTAATTGAGGTGAATAAGAGAGTTTTAAATACATCTTATCTGTTTTCCAACCATCACTCACTTGGATCTGAGACAGGGGATAATACTGTCACTCCAGTGGGATGTGCTATGTGGTCCATAAGAGAGAAGAAAAGTGGTGGTAAGTCTGGGAAGATGTTGTCTTGTTTATGTTCTCACTCTTGTTTTGTGCTATACAAAGAAAAAGAGTCTGTGAGAATGAAGAATAGTCTGAAGAGAGGGGAAATGGCTGAATATGTCAAGTTGCTAATCTGAGATCCATGTGTGACTTTAACTCCTAAGCCACCCCAGCTCAATTTTCTGACTAGACCAGGACCATGTATTTACACCACTTATTTTACTTAAATTATTTTATATCAGGGTTATAGTTCTTGCTCCTGAAAAGAGTCCTGGCAAATATAACTGTCATCACATCGGTCGGGGTAATTTTTTGAAAAAGTATTCAAGTGATTCACAAAACCTGGGTTACAATACCTGGAGAGGGACTGGAGGTGAAACCACTCCCTACAACTGTGAGAGAGCTTGACCTCTACCTAGGCAAGGACTATTTTGTTGATTGTTGGAATGGCCTGAAATGTCTTCAAAGAAAGCGGAAGAAGCCTTTCATTGTCATGGGTCACACAATTAGTCTTTCTTAGCACTGATTTGCAAAGTGTGGGCTCTGGATCGTAATCATTACCTGGAAACATTAGCAACAAACATTCTCAGGACCCATCCCAGACCTATTTCAGCAGAAATTTTAGGAGTGGGGCCTAATATTCTGAGTTTTAACAAGTCCTCCAGGTAATTCTAATGCAGTCTCAAGTTTGGGATCCACTATCCTACATGTTAACCACATCACTTTTTTTTTTTTTTAAATCACTGCTGCTGGTTGGTTTATGGTATTTTTGCTTTTAATTTTGTGTGAAATACTGATATGTGATATATTATGAATGCATGAAATATCAACCTCTCATATTGCTGAGCTATTAAATTTCTACCCAGCAACCCAGAAAGTATTAACAACATAAACTTCACAAGTAAGTTGGTAAATTGATTTCAGGTGGATTTTCATCCTAACTTTGGTAACTTTTAGCCTGATAAAGTATATCTTTAATATTATAGAGCAAAAGCATTTTAGAGATTAAAGCACTATTAGCATATTGAATATACAGATGCTAACACACATAACGTTTTAGTTAGATTAAGGAAAATCAGGTATTTTCAGGCAGACTTCACATCAACTTTATACTTCTTATAAATCTCACTGCAGTTTCTTTCTTTCATATCCTTCAAATTTCTGAAGAATTAAAAAAGTAAATATATATTCCATGATTTGATTTCACTGTAATAAAGAAGGCTCTATATTAAGGTTGCATTTCTGGGAGAAATAGTTATTTGCCCTGTATGCTGAGAATTCCTGTCTCTGCTTACCCAAGTTTTCAATATAGCTTAGTGCTAAACCTCACTACCCCAGTGAGGAGCCCTTCTTATAACAGATATGTTAAGTGGACATGACTTTCCAAAGTTTCTAGAGAGAATAGTGTTTGTTCTCCTTTGAGCTAAAGACTTAATTTGTTACTTTGTTGTCACTAGCTCCATGGATAGAAAAGAGGAAAAGGGATTACAATCAGTGAAATGGACAAATATACCAGAATAAGAAATCCTGTTAAAATGTTGGGTGTATGCCCCAAGGCAAGAAATACTATAATTATCATAATATACTATTTCTCTCATATTGCTGTTAAGTATAAAACACAGCAACTTACCTACCTTTAATTAGCTGTATTTAGTAATTTTTATGGCCACTGAACATGGTACTCAGATTACCATATATTAGCATACAATTTGCATACACACCTCAAGGTATTTGGTTTTACTGCTATTACTTTTTGAGGCCCTGTTTCAGTAATGAGGCTAATGGAATACAAAAAAAGAGATTTCTGACTCAATTCACTTTTATGATCTTGGGAATTTTACAATGGAAAGTTCCATGTTTAATATAAAATTCCTCAAAAAAATTTTTGTGCTTATTAAAGCGGTCAATAGGCGACCTATGTACTTATCTGGCAAATCCCTGATAGGTGCCCCAGTGAAAGCATTTACTTTCATTCTGAGCTCCATAAAGATATATTTTACAAGGCTTGGGGTATAAACAGCTTCATGTTCTGCTTAAAAGAAAGTTGCACATATAATTTAATGAATCTTACCAGCCTATCAGCAGCCAAAGGCCTAGAGAAAGAAAAATAACAGCTGTGGCAAGAGAATTTGGAGAAAGGTCAGAGGTCAGTGCCTGCATCTGCATTCGCTGGGAGAGAAGAGAGGAAAAATAAAGGGTCTCTCTTTGTTGCAAGTCAGCACTATTTTAGAAAGTGCAGATACTGACTTAATTACCAATGTTCCCTTCTGCTCTCGGGTGCAGCGTT
This sequence comes from Catagonus wagneri, assembly GCA_004024745.2. NCBI lineage: Eukaryota > Metazoa > Chordata > Mammalia > Artiodactyla > Tayassuidae > Catagonus > Catagonus wagneri. The sequence continues at coordinate 17,980,133 of PVHT021183524.1, forward strand.
GGGCTATAAATCAATACCTAAGGTCACATTGCTAAAAGCACGAAAAAAAGAAAAAATCAGTCTTTCTTGCACTTGGGAACATTGTTTTGTGCTTCTTCCTTGGCGTTACCAGTGTTCGATCCAGACAGAAACAGAGGGCGGGAGTCATCACAGAGGGCATCAGAATTATGAAAGCCGATGTGAAAAGCAGGCCTTCTGAACTCCAGGCAACCCTTGAACTGTGTCAAATCTCCCATAGTTAGTTGATTGTTTATTGTGGACTTGTTTGCTTTTAATTCCCGTGGCCCAAGCCTTAAACCTAACTGCATAAGTAAAGTTTACTGTGAATTATGTGCCAATTTGGAAGGAAAGCTACCATTTTTTTTTTCAGTTGAAAAATAATTTCAACGTAATGTGTTTGGGACTACTGATACATTTTTGATCATCTTTCTGTCAACATGTTATGAAAATTCCAACATCGAATTTTGCCAAGTAGGAGAATGTTACTCTTTTTTTTTTCTTTTTTTTTTAATAGGTGCTAGTCTTTTCAATGACAACTACCTTTGCTAAGCTAGAGAGATGACGATACCTGTAAGGTAAAGGATGACATTTGTAATATGCAAAGTGAAAAATAATCATTTCAAGGTAGGACTGTATTAAAATAACTCACTTTGATGGTCAAAAAGGAATCCCTTCTTGATTTATTGCACCAAAGGGGACTCTATTTGAGAGGCAGCTGAGGTCGGTTCCCACGGCAGTTTGCCTGTATCGGAGCGGGATGACCACATTAGAATTTTGACTATTAAGATAACTGATGCTGCCATCATGGGTCAGACCAACCATGCAGCTGAGTGATTTGGTTGTTGAGACAAAATAAATAACTACATTGATTATGCTGGGGGTGAAAAATGAACCAGATAATAGATCTACCATTTTTAAATATTGAAGTTTGTAAGGCTTAGTCTACACACTCAGAGTATCTGTAGTGGTTTAATTTTCTTTTTTTACGATTTTTATTTTTTTCCATTATAGTTGGTTTACAGTGTTCTGTCAATTTCTGTAATGGTTTAATTTTCATACCTTAGAGAATTTTCAGAAATAGGAAAGGTGCAAATTATGGATATATGAAAATAACACCAATAATTCCTGTAAACCATCCCTTTTTCTTTACAGTTAAAATTTCTCCCCCCAAATGCTCTTTTCAGGGATGTTTAATTGGTCCAACTTCCTATTTTATTTGTCCCTTACAGAAGGGACAGCCTTCTGAAGATCTCCGAGTTAAAGAATTCCCCAACATGTCTAAATGTCACCTGATCGGTATTTCACAGAATCATACAATTTTGAGCAAGAATCCCCCTGAGAAATTATCTGGTTGAGCCTCCTTCTTTAACTAGTGGGAAAAAAAAAATAGAAAGACCATCTCGTTTTGCTGTGAGGACTCAGCTGAAAAGAATAGCACAATTCAGTAACTAACTTGTGTGCAGGAGAATTTTCCAATAAGAAAATTCAATGCCTTGCTGTAGGGCTGCAAGTATTTACTTATCTAATTATCTTTACAAAGGCACCCACTGATAATGCAAAATCTGCTACCTCTCCCAGAGTGGACAAAAGGAGATTTAACACAAAACAAAATGGTAGCGTAGAGTAGCAACTTGTATTTTCCCAGACTTCGCTATCAGAGAAATATAAAGTTGAAAGAAGAGTTTCATTTGCTATTCTCTCGTGAAAATGGGAGATGGATGTAAAAGGCTGTTCCTACGGTTGCCGCAGAGAGTTCTCCAGAATGAACACACATATTATTATAACTGCTCAGATTATAAAATACAAGTCATAATTGAAGGTAGCGTCTACCCTAAATACTGAGGGCAATCTGCCCTGGCATCCAGCTACCCATCCTGCCTTCAGGGATCCATTGAGCATATGCACATTCCATCAGCCAGACTCTGCCAGCATCTAATGTCTCTCTAGGGTTTCACCATTACCCGATTTGAATGCTGAGAAGATGCTCATAATTGCTTATTATGACATTAGACAAGAGAATTCGAGTCCCATTTGATTGTAATGAGTTTGTGGAGTCCCTGCCTTTTGTGGGTCCAATCACATGCAGAATGGAACTTAAGGCTTCTATATTGAAACAGAATTACACTTGAACAGTGGAGCATGAGGCTTGAACCCTGTTCAGTTAAGTTTTTTTTCTATTACTTTCCACAGCCTGTTGATGGCAACAAGAATAATATCGATTATAAAATCTTTTCAGCAGAGACACTCAGACTTCTTTCCAAACTGGAATTAATTTTCCCAGGTTTACCTCTTAAACAATCCAGACTTACTGTCTCCACACTGGAGGTGAGCACATTAAATGGTAAAAACAGATGAAATTATTTCTTTAAAATGATGTATGGAGTAAAATGGCAGGATCGGTCAGTTTTGCAGGTAGCATAAAACAATAAAAACAAGTAAATATGTACATTATGAGCAGGTATGTACTGAAAACACCTACTTAGAATAAGGTGAAACACCTCTGTGATGATTTCAGTAAGGAATGCATTTTAAGAAACCAGTAAACATCCTCTATCCTATTTTTACAATATCCTAATAGGTCTTCCTCATAAATCAAAGAAGGCCTATTAGGATAACGCAGAACGTGGCTACAATAAAAGGGGCAAAAAGAATAACATGACTGAATTTGATTTCTAAGTAGAAAAACTAGGGGCCATTTGAAATGCTTGGGACTTCATCCTTCTATGCTTTATAAAGCATCAGAGCTTCCTGTTTACTCACAGTAGTAACCAGATGGCTGAAGGAGAGGAACAACAATGAACTGGATTCTAATAGAAAGCACACTGACACTCCAGGGCTTTCCACTCAAAGCTAAAGCTGAAATTGTAATGTGGGAGCACAAGGGGTAGGTGTCACAAGGCTACTACTGACAATGCACAGGTGCCTTTATGATCTGAAACTCTGCAAGCAGATAAAACTAATTCCATGCCCATTATAAATTTTAAAATGGCGCTGTGGCTGTTCTGAAAATAGCACTGAATTCCCTTCATCTCAAGTTGTCTCTGAATTATTACATCAATATCTGGTTATCAGAGGAGAAAAGCTGTGTGTTGGGGTTCTCTTTTGGAGAGAACAAGCATTCTCAAATGAATACGTGGTATGTGTTTCTCTCTCCTACAAACTTTAGCAGGTCCTGTCACTCTTAAAGGGAGAAATTTGGTGTAAAAGCAAAATAACTGGACCAGAAGTGGAATAAAATTCTAGTTTTTTAATCTGTCACCAATTAACTGGGTAGCCTTAGGCAAACTGTTTCATATCTCGATTTGGTTTGATTCAAAATGTGGGAAGCACCCTTGCATTCAAGTTCAGCAGAATGTTTAGTGAGATATAGCTTTGGTAGGTTAGGTTGAATCAACTGTGAAGTTTCTTATCTGTTTTATCCTTATCTAAAAAAAATAAATAAATAACAATAATTCAAACCAACCAGCATCAGTATTGAGCGACAATTAATTGCCAGGCACTGAACCAAAATGCCAGAAATACAAAGAAGAATAAATGGAGCTACCGGGTAGGAATTCAAAATCTGCTAAGGGAACTAGCCACTCTCCCCACCCCCAACAAATTACATTGTACCTGCAGTACAGATTTCACAAAGTTGTTTTGCAGGCAAAGGGCCTCTATAGTCTTTTCCACTTATCAGTCATAAAATTTGCAAGTCTATGAACATCCTAAACCTCAGTTTTCTCACCACCACAATAGAAATAATAGTAGTATCTAGCTCTTATGGTTGCATAAAGCTTACATGCTATGTAATTCAAATAAAATAATTAGCATCATGCCTGACAGATATTAAGGACCAAATAAATGTTAAATAATAATTATTGTTACAACCAAAGAAGTATATAAAATGTAGACCTTCAAAATAACATAAAGAGGAAAACACAATGCCATTTAATAATAGCATAAAGGATTTATATATTCTGTTAATATAAATAAGATAATGAAAATTGTTCCGAGCTGAATCGTGCTTCCTTGAATGTATATATTAAAGCTTTTAACTCCTAGTACTTTATAATGTGTCTACATGGACAGCCAGAACATTAAAAGAGGTAATTAAGGTTACGTGAGACCATATGGGTGGAGCCTATTCCAGTCTGACTAATGTCCCCAGACAGAGGCAGAGGTACCAGCGATGTGAAAAGGCCATGTGTGGACACAACAAGAAGGTGGCCGTCTGCAGGCCAAGGAGAGAGGACTCAGGAGAAACCAAAACTGCCAACACCCTGATCGTGGACTTCCTACCTCCAGAACTGTGAGAAAATAAACTTCTGTTGTTTAAGCCTTCCAGTCTATGGCATTTTGTCATGGGAGCCTGAGCCAACTATGCAAAAATGAAAGCATTGTAAATAATATAAATAAATGATCACTGAGCGATTCAAAAGATATATAGGGGTAGGGGATAAAAAAGTGTTATTATGGGATTATACAATATTGCGTGTGAAACTTTTTTTTTTTTGGTCTTTTTGTCTTTTTAGGGCTGCACCCGCAGCACACGGAGGTTCCCAGCTAGGGGTCCAACTGGAGCTATAGCTGCTGGCCTATGCCACAGCCACACCAATGTCAGATCTGAGCTGAATCTGCGACCTATACCACAGCCCATGGCAACACCGGATCCTTAACCCACTGAGCAAGACCAGGGATCAAACCCACAACCTCACGGTTTCTAGTCTGATTTGTTTCTGCTGCATCATGACGGGAACTCCAGAAACTTTTAAAAATTGTAAAACACTATAGAATTTAAAGAATCTTTCTCTCAAAAAATAAATATAAATGGAAAAAATAAAAATAATAAAAAGATATACGCATGTGGTCAAACATTAACTTCTGAGTGCATGTACTTTGAAAAATTAGTATGTGTAAATAAAAATAACATTTGGACAGAGTAAAGAAATAGTCAAACAATTCAAGAGTATAAAATAAAAAACAGCATCCCTTCTATCCAAAATGGATAGATGATGCTATCAATATATTGCTGGGCAAAAGACATAGAGCAGGAATCATTTCTTTAATATACAAATGACCAACAGTTCACATAGCCTCAAGTGTGCCATAGGAATCCAGCGTCCTCATTCATCCGTTATCACCATCAAAGAAAAATATCCACATCTTTCCAGAAATCTGAGCCGGCCACAGGAGGCCACCCACACTGGCTTTTCAAGATGGAACATGTGATACAACATCCAACACAGAGCCTTCCGCACAGCGTGAGCTCAACAAATATCTGTTAATTTGATATGCTTCATTAATGATGCCTCAGATAATATGTTTTATAAAACCAAATGCACATGGTTTCACTGAATATAATGAAGGCTAATTTGGGGTCAGGTCTATATGGGTGCAGTTAGAAAGTGAAATAGTGTTTACGCTAGTGCCAAGGATTTTGCTAAACGAAACTGCAAGTCACCCTATTTAGTTAGTTCATTTGATACAGCTTCATTCCTGTATTAATTCAGTGCCAAATAAAAAATCTGCACTTAATGCTTTGTTGCTCCACAAGTGTCAGAGAATCTAAAAATTCTAAATTCTAAATTTTACCTAACAGATAAAATCAATGGGCCAAAGCCATAATCTAGATCCAATTACAGTTTCCCTCAATTACCTGAAGATTCTCTGCTGCTTCCTAAGAAAGAGAACAAAGAAAAAATAAGTATGGAGTGTTTGTTTTAAATCATGGTTCCTGCACCAAGTGACAATATTATGCTGGGCAAGTCGTTTATTCTTTCTTCCGTGCAAGTGAGAATAATATTGTCTCTGATTTCTAATAATAAATTATTTCCTGTGATTCTGTGTATTGGTGGGTTGGTTCTTTTTCTCATCTTGCCTGGGTGCTCTCAGGAAGCTTCATTCAGCTGGTGGCTCACCTGAGCTCACCTGAGTTACCTAGACCTCCCTCTCTGTGCCTCCAGTTGATGGGGGCTTTTGCATTGTGATTCACTTTTTCTCCTAGAGGTTTCTCATCCTCCAAGTCTTTTATTATAATCTGGTTTCAGCCTTTAGTTTTAGAGATAACTTTGATATTTTGGGGGGAAAGCCTCTTCTGAAAAGACATAAAATGATTTTCATATTCCATTTTTTTTACATTTACTTTACATCTTTGATGAAAATATTCCAAAATTAATCTTGTACGCTTTTAATATTTTTAATTCTTGATAATTACAGTCACTAGAATATAAATTATGTGAAAAATCTTGATTAAAATAACAGTAATTTGGCTAAGATGAATATTATAGAATAAATATATAATAAACTAATGTTTTATATCCTTTATTTTCTTAGACAACATAATAAACTATAATACTCAGACATGCACCCAAAGACAATTTTAATTGTTTTTACTATTTTCTTGACTTCAGTATTATAAAAGCCATAACTTTACATGTATGTATAAATTTTGTCAATATAAAGGCATGCTTTTCACGAGGCATACTCTTTTCTCGGTTTTTTAAATAGATTTATAATTTTTATATATTTGGCTATGTCGGTTCCTATTTGTACTCTTGCCCCAAGCCCTGAAAATACTAGAGGAAGGTTTAGTTATTAAAATATCTCAAACAAGGAAGTAACATGGTAAACGATGCACTTAAGAAAGAGCCCTCCAGTGGAGATAGTAAGGCCTGTGAGAGGGCTGGTCTCCCTCTGCATGGGTGGCATTTCAACCTCTAGCCTGAACCTCTGAAGTAACCCCACTCTCTTCTTTCCATACCACATCTTGGGGGGGATCTGAGTCCTCCCACTGGCCGGCAAGTCCCCAGCCACAGGCCTACCCAGAGCACTGCTGACAGCTCAGCCATAGGGATAGGGGATGAGGCAGAAGCTGGAGGCCATCTTGAAACTTAAGCTCTGACACTCACTGAGTAGCACTTTTGACAAATTCCACTGTGAAAGCAACTCACAGGCTTAGCCCATATTCAAGGAATAAGTAGATAGACTCCATTCTGGAGGGTGAAGGAACAAAGTCAAATAGAAAGGAATACACAGGAAGGATGAGAGATCCTTAGCAAGCTACCACAAAGGCCTCTTTCATAATATCCCATGACTTTCTTGGAAGTCATTTAGCATTTCCCAGCCTTAGACTCGTCTAACCACATGCCCCAGTGTAGGTACTCTGAGAGGAACCATCAGCAGAAATAATAATAGACATGCTAGGCGCAGACCCCCTCTCTGAAATAATCACCAAGTATTCATACATTCCTTGGCCTAGTTTTAATTTAAAATGTCATGAATTACAAATAGTACTTGACAATGAACCAGAAATAATGGTTTCTGAACTGCCCCCAGATTTCACTAGAAATACATCAATTGCCAGGTCAATTGCCAGATCTGGTACACTGTTCCATAGTTCAACACTTTCAGAATAATATGCTGGGGATGGGGTGGTTCTCTTGCTTAGTGCAAATTACTGATGCTTGGTTATATGGGATTGTTGGTAGAAAAAAAAAAAACATAAATGTTCACAAGCAACCATTTCACTCACTTTATATCTCTGTTCACCATAGGTATGTGCATCTGTTACCATGAGACTGAATCCCATTATACCTCAGCTGGAACAGCCCTCTTCATGGGGGAATATCTTTCTGAGGAATTTCTATCTTCCCATTAGATGAGAATTTAAAATGAGAATTCATCCTCTACTAGGGCTATACAATTTAGAAAAAAAAAATTTAGAACAAATATACTTACTCAAAAATTATTTGAAATTTTTAATTAGGCACTGGGTTCCTATCTGGACCTCTACTCTCTATGAACTTGAAGACAGAAGATTAGATAGATAGATAGATAGATAGATAGATAGATAGATAGATAGATAGATAGACAGACAGACAGACAGACAGATTTTAAATGCTACTTCTTTACTTTATTGCCCAAGACTTTCCTGGTTCTTACTCTGAAAGCCCCACATCCATAGAAATCCACCTCTCCAGCCCTAGGCAAATGGATATGGCTGCTCTGATCAGCTCTGACTCTTCAAAGACAGTGACTGTATTTCCATCATGATTATCTTTCGTATCCCCAGTGTTAGCCCAGTGTCAGACATTTAGTACATATATAGCAAATATATCTTGAATAAATGAATGAATGAATGAATAAGCACATAAGAGAAGGTTAGGGAGGGCAGAGGAAAGGGAGAAGGGAAGGACAACTCGAGAGATAAAATAATAAAATGAACTGCACACCTTTGGCACAGCAGAGTAACGGCACAGAGAAGCAGCTTCAACTCTGATGGACCTCAAAATCCTCTCACAAAGCTTTTTAAAATCACCAGTGCTTGGGCTCTACCAATTGAATGATGTCTCGAGAGATCTGGCCCTGGCAGAGTATTTTTTAAAAGCTCCCCCAGGTCTTTATAAAGTGCAGCCAGGGTTTAGAATCACTGGCTTAGGGCCTCTGCAGGCAAAAACCCTGCAATGGAAGGAATCTCGGGAAAAAAACAAACTAAAATGAAAAGATATTGAGAGGTGAAGTGATTCTAACACACTACTCTAATGACCTCAGTTGGGTGAGTTTCTCATTTTTATGGTTGTTCCTGCTGCCACTTCTGATACATAATGATCCTCGCAAATGTGTGAGTCGGTGGCTAATTTCTTCAGAGCAGAAACCGGGAGTCAGAGGAATGCTGTGGTTGTTATAGTCCCTGTGATCAGATGTGTACAGCAAATCTGTCTTCAAGCGGCTGTTTGGAAACAAACAGCATTCAAGGCCAGGTGAAGAAAAGAGTTAACGTTAGCAATTTTGTTAACACATCCAGGAAATAGACTAGCCACTGGCAGGTTAAATAAATGTGTGCCACACATGACCTTCAAAATCATTGATCTCAAAGGTTATAAACAATACCCAACTGACCCATTGGTCTGTGTCCTCGGATTAAGAGATCCTGCCATGTATATCCCCCTTTCTAGTGCATTGCTGCCAATAAGGAAGACAACTTTAAAAATATATATATTGAACCAGGTTATATGTGATCATTAATCACCAACCCTCTCCAGGACTACGCTGTCATAAATACTGCATCTGCATAGAATTCCCTGCTGAAATTACCTTGCCATCTTTTCAGCATTCTGTGAAAAAGCAGACAGATTTGGAGGAAAGATGAACTAAAAAGGTCCAGAGAAAAGGAACAAAGAATAGGAAATGGGCTGCCTTTTACATTTTAAGTGATTTAAATTTTAAAATTATTTTTTAATTTACTTTAAATGTTATTCTAAGTTATTCAAAATTTCTTTTAAGTGTGCTAGCAGTTTTGTCTCATAGCGCTGTTTGATGATGCTATTAAAGAGACTAACTTACTTTTTTTATATTTTGATATTTCTGTTACTTTTTTTATATTTTGATATTACTCTGTTACCAAGTATGTCCTCATAGAGCAATTTTGTAGCATTGGAGACCTACATAAAATTAAGTACAGGGGTGTTGGAAGGGGCCCTGAAGCTGAAGCTTTATTAATATCATGGTTAAGTTTGCTTTGGTCCACCAGCATCATATTTGGAGATGTAAATGATATTTCTTTCCTTCTGTTTATTGTTTTAAAAATAACATCAAATCATACAGGTATAAAAAATTCCAATTATATAGAATTGCAAAAAAATAAAAATAATTGGAGGGCCTTTTTCATTGCCCATCATATAACTAACTTGCCAGAGATTACTGCTTCCAATATTTAGCATGTGAAATTTACCCATTTTTAAGGAGTGCTTTCAAATATTTACTTAAAATTTATTTTCATTCTAGGCATATATCTATATCTACATACATCTGCATAAATACATACATATATATGTATATATTTCAAGTGGTCAGATAAGTACATATGCGCTGTCAACTCTTGATAGAGGCTGTAGCTTCCGTGTGTAGGTTCCCTATGTCCTTCCCTTATTTATCTTCTCCTATAAGTGTGCTCTTGATTTGGGGAAGCTAAGTACAGTATAATGCCACTTAACATCTCTAAAATGAGCAACTCAGGCATCAGAGCTGGGCTTGAAACTCTTCTCTGAAATATATAATCATATGACTTAAGCATTAACAATTTATATTTCATAACTATTTTGAAATCTCTTCAGTTCATTTTGTAGTTCTCCACCTTCAAAATCAGGATAATAATAATAACCAATAAAGGGCGCTGTCACAAGGGTTAAATGAGATGCCACAGGCAAATAGCTCAGCATAGTCCTGGAACATCACATACGCAATAAACAGGAAAAAATATCACATCGACTTCAAGGTCATCATTGCCATTACCAGCTTTATTTTCATTATCAGTGAGTGGCTAAAGAAAGAGCTTATAAAAAAATTAAGTACAATTTTCACTACTTATTAGTAACTTGATAGATGCTTTTTGGTGCAACAGTTTGAAATTACTGTCCACAGGGAAATTTAGGGTGCCCTGTGGAATATTATCTTCTATGGAACCTCCAAGTACCCCAACTTGCATTCCTGTCCAGAGGTCAGAGAACAGAGAGGCTTGTAGACCCAATCATCACACTGCTTGTTAAATCAATTTAAATCATATAGTAAGAGAAAGGGGATGAAACAGATATTAATAATTCGGGAGTAGTGTGTAAATGGCACAGACGCACCATCCTGCCTGAGTCCTGGGTATGCAGTGTTCCTACGTTCTCCCTCTCCTCCGCATCAGCCAGCACTGTGGATGCTGCAGTTGCAAGGAGTTGAGCAGAGATTTGAGCCAAGGGGCTCAGCAGATGGAATATGCCCGAAGCCAACACACACTTGTATTTTCCAAAAGACACAGGGCAAGTCCCTCTAGCCAATGGCTATAACTTGCCAATTAGCCTGATAAGCAGCTATAACCTATCTGTATTTCTCAGGCAGAGGACACATGGGGCCAGAATAAGTACCACCTATGGGTGACTGATTTAAGTCCTCATGAATATGTACGGTCTCTTTGGTCCCTTCCTGTCCATCTTCAGATACAAAGGCTTGACTTCCTTTATCTATATCTAACACATCTCCCAAGTGACTTTCTCCTTTACTTCTCTTACCTAACTCCTTTTTTTAAAAATAATTTTTTGGTCTCCTTTTCTATGGAAGAAGTGAAAATCCTTATAACACATATTTTGCAGGGTTTATACTCATGCTGACAGAGTGGAGTTGCTTTCAAACGTGTTCTACTGGATTCAAATTCCAGTCCATCACTTACAAGCTGTGCACATGTGGGTAAACTGTGTAATCTTTCTGCACTTCAGTTTTCTTCTCTGCCAAACATGGATGGTGATAACACCAATAGTACCTGTCTGATAAGGGCGTGGTGCTGATTAAATGAATTTTTCAACTAAAGTGATCAGAACAGTGTCTGGCACTTAGTAAGGACTCAGTATGTGTTAGCTCTTAGGATGCTTTAGCCCTTTGGACAGTGTGCTCCTGGCTGGAAGCCTGGCCTAGGGGGCTGGGAGGAGATGGCGATATGTTTATGGAGGGAGAAAATAAGCCTTTCCATCTACAGAGTGCTTGCAACTTACAAAGCTCGTTAAATGACCATTTTAGGACTTCAAAACAAATTTATGGAGCAGGTACTATTACCTCTAGTTTGCAGATCAAGACCCTGAAGTTCAGGGAATGAAATGGCTTACTCAGAGACAGGCATTTATTAGGTATCAGGTCATGACCTGAATCCACGTCTTCCTACTCTGCTTTCAGCATTGTCTGTCTCAATATAGCTGCTGTATCCAAGAATCTGAGTAATCTCACCTGTCTAAAAAAAGGGGGCCTCCCTTCCCATCAGCTCCTTCCACCACACCCTCAGACTAATGTATGAAAATTATATGAAAAGACTTAAAAATTGCTTCTCCTCAACCCATAACATAGCGATTAATTTAATTACATTATTGCAGAAATGCTCTGTAACTGATCATCTCCAATCATGTCCTGAGGTGAAGCACCAATAATTTAGATAATTTGAAAATTTATTTACTTTATTTATTTTTTTTTGGGGGGGCGGCCTCCCAAGGCATATGGAGGTTCCCAGGCTAGAGGTCTAATCAGAGTTACAGCTGCCAGCCTACACCATAGCCCCAGCAACACCAGATCTGAGCCATGTCTGCAACCTACACCACAGCTCATGGCAATGCCGGATGCTTAACCCACTGAGAGAGGCCAGGGATCGAACCCACAACCTCATGGTGCCTAGTTGGATTCACTTCCCCTGTGCCATGACAGGAACTCCAATTTGAGAATTTAGAATGATAAAAAGGATGAGTCTGGAAAGGATGGGCTGATTCTCTCATTTGGCCTGGAATTGCCATAAGTGATTTTATGTACCCCAGGGACATGAATACATTCGCCTGATTTCTAGGTGTAATCTATAGCACCATGTGGTTTCATATTTAATTCTTCATTGTAATTCAATCTCTCTACCCCCCAAATAGTTTAATGACATAAATAAAATATAGTCACAAGGGAGAACATGTTTACATATCTCACTAATCCATTTGCACAGATATAGGTGTAACCCTGGAAGACCCTCAAGAGTTCACCTTGTCTCGCCCTTGCCCTCTGAGGAGGCATTGTATTGAGTCAAGTGCCAGTCTCTGCAATTGGTGGGAAAAATACTTTCATATAAAGAAATGCTAAGCAGGTATAAGAAAATCGAGTGAAAGAAAAGAAAGTCATTGTTGACAGAAGACAGAATCCTGTTCTCACACACACACACACACACACACACACACACACACACACACCATGTACAAACAAAAACACAGCAAAGGAAAATTAAATCAGCTGCCAAACCGTGCCTCAATCCTCTCACATTTGACCAACTTAGAAAGCATTCCCATATCAGAAAGAAGCTCTTCTCTTCTTACAGAATGCATTCTTTCAAATGCCTCGATGAATTCAAGGACGATTTATTTTTAAATTTCAAGTAGCCACACATAGTCTGACAAAAGGAGCCAGACATCAGCAGCACTCCTGTGCCAGCCAGACCCCAGCTGTAATCACCTCTTTATATGAGGAGGTGAGCTTGCATTGCTTCTCAGGAATTTTAAGGTCTTTACAATTAATTCAGTTACATAAAATGGGAAAAATAAAGATATCTTGTAATTTGTAGGATACTGCACCACTCTTTTTAAAGTCATAAAAATAGTCCCGGGGGTGGAGATGCTGAGAGGAAAATTCCATCATTCCCCGAGGGCCTCAGCTGTGGGAAGGTGAGGCCAGAACTGCTGATGGTGAGAAGCATCTACTCCTAGGTCCTGTGACAGGACAGAAATGCAGGGACTTTGTCATCAGTTTCTCTCAGTGTCCAGGAACTACCTGTCCTTCAAATATCTGTTATGTTCTTCCCTGTTCCTGAATTCCTAAGCAAGCTTTAAGTCATACCCTCTTTTCTGTCCACACAGTCAAGCCTCCCACCTAAAATAACTGTGATTTTTAATTGTTTTTAGTGCTTTGTTTTATAGTGCTATCTATGACCATTTAGGGTTGAATCAGAGAAGCAGAACCAGTAGAAGACAGATATTAAAAGATTTCTTGGAGTTCCCATTATGTCTCAGAGGGTTAAGGACCCGACCTAGAGTCTTTAAGGATGAGGGTTTGATCCCCGGCCTTGCTTAGTAAGTTAAGGATCTGGTGATGCCACAAGCTGTGTCATACTGCTCGGATCTGGCATTGCTGTGACTGTGGTGTAGGCTGGCAGATGCAGCTCCAATTTTACCCCTAACCCAGCAACCTCCACCTGCCCCCAAGTGTGGCCATAAAAAAAGAAAAGATTTCTTACAATGAATCGGCCCATGCAATTGCAGTGTCCAGCAGGGCAAGTCTGAAATCCATAGTCCTTGCCATCAGGATAGGTGGGCTGGAATACTTGGGCATGAGCAAAACTGAAATTCCACAGGAGAACTTTTCCTTTCTTCAGGGAACTTCTGTTCTGCTTTTAAAGCCTACAGCCGATAGAATCGGGCCCATATTATCTAGGATTATCTCCCTTTCTCAAACTCCACTGAAGATGGAATTTAACGGTATCCACCAAGGACCTTCACAACAACACCTATATCAGTGACACATTGAATAACCAGCAACTGTAGCCTAGCCAGGTTGTTACATCCAAAAGACCCTCACAACATGGATGTGCCAGGCACTGTTCTAAGGATTTCATACATCATCTTATTTATTAACCTCACAACAACCCAATAAGGAAACTGAAGTACAGAGTAACGGAGTGAATTGTTTAAGATGGTGTCGTAAATAAATACTGGAAGATGGTATCGTAAATAAATACTGGAACGGTATGCCAGCCCAAGCGATCTGGTTCCAGAGACTATGTTTCCCCCATGACTCTGCTGATTTTCTTTGGATTCCATCTTTCCAGATGCTTTTTAAACATATTTTCTAGACTCTTCAATGTTGCTTTGTCAAGGGCAAATTGTTTTTCCTATCCAAATCTCTCTTGCCATCCTCTAGGATACATATGAATTTCTTTCTTGGTCATGTTCATTTCCTACACGTTCACGACATTTCTGAGAATCACTACTGTAATTACCCTCATAATTAATAACAATAGATTTATATTAATTTCTTTACCTAGTACTAACCAACTTTGTTTAACCTCATCGAGAACAAATGTACTGATAATCTACTTTATAGGTGGAACAAGAAAGGCTCAGTAAATTCAATGGTCTTCCTAAGCTGACAGAGGTAGAAATGTTACTTCAGGCACTCTAGAAGGAATTGTTCAATTGTTTAATGAATCAGATGAAGTTTCTGTTCACTGTTTGGAAATGGAAGTGAGCAATGGAAACAACAACGGTTAGCAAGAAAAAAAAAGAAAAGAAAAAGGCAACCAGGACCCAAGTTCACAAATAATCTAAAAATTATTTGGGAATTTAATAATTTTATATAGGATTTTTTTTCCAGAAGTAATGGCTGAGGAGAAGAAAAATCTTTCATTTGTGTCAAGATTCTGTGGTAGTTGAAGAAAATGTTGACGGCCACACTTGGCATGTTTTTCCAAGCTGTCAAGGGTGTGAGGAGATGGGCTGCACGCGCCTGTCCTGCTGACCTTCACAAGTCCGTAAGGTAAAGACCTGAGCAGGCAGGTGTGAGCACTCTTGAATATGTTTACCAACTGGAGAGAACTGCTTTTATGTTGACTTCTGTTAAAAACCCCAGCAACAGCCCAGGTGTCCAGACCCTGGGGTGTACACACAACTAAGGAAGCTTGTTTGTAAGATGTCATCCCCTGGCCTGTCACCTAGAAGACTTGTCACCTCCTCCAGCTCCCACTGAATCCTCACGAAGGAACATTTCATTCTCTCGATTGCTACTTTAGGAGACTGAAGGATAAAGTAAAACTGCCACAGAAGGTACAAGCTTGTTACCTAGAAAACTGCTACCCATAAATTGTCTCTTGCTTCCTGCTTTTCATTTCTTTCTTTCAAAATTATTTAAAATTATTAAATGTGTGAAATACATAACTATAAAGTAGCAGCTATGTACCTACCACTGAGATGAAATAGATGCCAGCATATTTTGTCTTATTTGACTTACATTGTTTAAAAGATATCAAACATTACAGAATTAGATAAAACTTACTCCTTACCTTTCTCTAGTCTTTGTTCCCTAGATGTTAACTATTATCTTGAAGATACTACACACCATTGCTAACCATCACCTGTGCTCTCAGATTATCCATCTTTCAGTCTGTCAGTCTATCTATCCATCTACTTTGAGTCTTTCTCATTATACATATTTGGCATCTTATTATTTAGATATATATGTGTGTATACACGTGTGTGCATATCTTTTTGCAATAAGCTTTTGCTATCCATCATTATGTATTTGTGATTCGTACATGATAATAGTTACAGATCTACTTCTACTATGCTCTGTGTTGTTATATAGGTTATTCTTTTTCTGTTTGTTTGCTATCACAAGCAGCCATGCAATAACCATCATTACATGACTTCCTGTATCCCTGAGCACGTATTAGAGCTTCAAGAGGGAGAACATCTAGCAACAGAATGACGGAGTTCTCTGATGTGTTTCTTGAAGTTTTTAAAGAGAGCTAAGCTTCCCAAAGCAGAAAACAGACCTGGACATGAAGACAGAAAATAGCAGAGCCAAATTTCCAACTCTGAAAGTGGACCTGACTGGCTTCAGAGCCCATTCTTTGCCCACAACACTCTCAGCCCAAGTTTTCTAACCTACACGTGGAAGAGTTATAACTTATACCCGGTATTGGTAACATTCTTCAGAGTCTCAAACCAGGAGATGAGGATGGAAAGTTCTCTGTCTGTGTGATGGAAAACAGTCAGGAAAAGGAAGCCTTTTTTTTTTTTTTTTTTTTTTGCTTTTTAGGGCCACACCCATGGCAGAAGTTCCCAGACCAGGGGTAGAACTGGAGCTACAGCTGCTGGCCTACACCACAGCCACAGCAAGATCCAAGCTGTGTCTGCAACCTATACCACAGTTCAGCTCACAGTAACACCAGATTCCAGACCCACTGAGCAAGGCCAGAGATCGAACGTGCATTCTCATGGATTCTAGTCTGATTCTTTCTGCGTCACCACGAAGAGAACTCCCAGAGGAAGCTCTCCTTATGCCTCACTCATGCATCTGCAATTGAACTTTAAGTCTCTTTAACCTTCTTCAGTTCTTGAAAGTAGCTTATTACCAGTCTCAATGCAATTTCCCACCACTGGCCCTGAAAGCTGTTATGCCTTACAGTAAGCATTAAATTACATGTCACTTGAAGATGATGCAAGGACACAAGAAACAAAGGAGGGAGCCCTTTGAGAAAGAGAGTAAGAGTACATATATCAGTAAAGGCATTAAATTATGACATTTTTAATTTAAAAAATCATATTTTACATCAGGAAACTTTCAGTTTGAGCAAAACGTACCTTGCATTCTCTCTCATTCTCAAAGTGCTGAATCAGGCACACCTTAAGTCCCCAAACTGGGAAAGAGTCTAGCACTCAGGATTCTGGAAGCTTTGCTAGAAGCTGGTCTAAAGCAGGCATCAGTCTTGGAAGGGAATAAAATATCCCAGCTTGAAGAATCTCTGCTATCTCCTCATAGCTAAGACAATGGATATTCCTATGACCCACAGCCTCTAGGTTTGTAGACACCCCCTGCCTCTTAAATCTACTGCTCATTATTTCTGAATCAGGGAGCTGCAGAGACATGTGGGCAGCAGAAAGTACTCTGGAGGCAATACTGCAAGAAACTTAGCAAGAAAAGTAGTGAGAATCCAGACAGTGTATATATAGAAGAAAATATATATAGAAGCATTTTAGTGCTGGTTAGTTCAACACCAGCTGCTTTAACAGATACTCAGAGACTTAACAAAAGAGGGAGTTGATTATTTTCCCATGTTTAGTCTAAAATAAATATGCATGAATAGCAGATCATCTTACACATGGCTATTTAGGGATCCACCCTCTTTCAGGTCCTTGAAGTTCTTGGACTTCTGCCAACACATGGGGAAAGAGGAGAGAGGATTGTGAGTGGGAATTCATCACTTCCATTCACATCCTCTGTGCTACAAATTAGTCACATGGCAACACCTACCGGCAGAGGACCTAGAGAAATGTGATCTAGTATTCACCCCAGAAGAAGAGAAAGAGGTTGACACCCATAGTCCCTGCCACAATGATCTCATAAAAGGGAAAAGAATCAACAGTCTTTTTTTTTTTTTTCCCCTTGGGTCCGCCTACGGTCTGCAAAAGGTCCTGGGTCAAGGATCGAACCCCCACCACAGCAGTGACCCAAGCCCCTGCAGTGACAATGCCAGATCCTTAACCTGCTGCACCACAGGAGAACACCCCTAGAGTCTTAGACGGTCTTGTCTAGAAGTTAGACTGAATGCTTGTTAGTTACACAAACTGGTTCTCTAGGACTCCAGGAAGTCAGAATTCAGTCATCTAAGTATGGAAAGGGTGTCACTGTGATTCACAGGTGGACCCTAGTTCTAGGCAAGGTGTTTTATTAAAATGTTTCTGCTTTTCATGTCTATGAAACACATTCCAGTCTCAGATTTCACAGTGGTAATTCCCATTATTGGCTTCTCCTCATCTTTCAAGTCTCAGTTCAAGTTCAGTAACCCCAAAAAGGTCTTCTCCCACATGAACCGCCCAAAAAGTTTTCCCTACACCCAGTCAGACTCCAGAAGAGTAGTACCCTATTTGATGTCCTTCAAAGAACTTATCTAAATATGAAATTATTACATCTGTGATATACTTATTTTCTTCCTTTCTCATTGGAATATAGTTTCCATGAAAAGCACGGGCCCTCTCTGTTTTATATACTGGCATTGACATTTCCTCAATAAATGACTGTTAAATGAATGAATATGTTCTTTTCTCTATAAAACAGGGAAAATTCCATTTACTATGGCTGTACAGGAAAGCAGAAAGCTACAGATAATATTATAGCTATTCTCACTCTTAAAAAGTATCATTGGTGTATTACTTCACCAGTACTTTAAAAAATGTTTTCATTTAACTGTGTCACCATTATTCATTCCACTCTAAAGCAAATCAAAGAGAGCCCTTCACTGTTCTCTATGACTCATAAGTACACCTGAGTTCAGGAAAGTCAACATGTATACAAACAATAGAAGAACATACCCAAAAAGTTATGCTATAGGTAAGATGAAAGGAGAGCATCGTACATAGGCAGCAATCAACAAATAGAATTAGCAATAAAAATTTTAGATCTAAATACTCAGGAGATCATTATATGTTTAACTTAAGAAACAAACAGATTTTACTGATGTGTCTGTAGACAGAATTCTAGGATTTGAAAAAAAAAAAAACTCTAGTCTATTTAGTCTAGAACAAGTCCAGCCCATTGCTTTGGGTAAAATACAGACTAAAGCTATAGAATCTCCCCTTTCCTTTACAATGTTTAGGCATCTAAAATAATTTGTAGTTCATCTAATGAACACAGGGACTGTGTAAGTAGTTAACCACTTATATTTGTGTCTAACACCAAGACTGAGTGCCCTCTCTCCTTCTCCTTATCCATCTCTGAATACTTATAAATTCAATAAACGCCCATCACAGCATTTTCACTGCCACTTTATTTGCTTTTTTTGCTGTCACAGGCTTACTAATCATCCCCAAAGGAATTGGCAGGTACCTATTATTGTGGAGAACCTAAAGTGCATTTTGGGTGGTCACTCTTTTATGTTTGTGTGCCATCCATTTCATAGCTCAAATGACTGGGTTCAAGAGGAGTAAGGGTATGTGACTAGGGGTTCTCAGTCATGCTTTGAGTTCCACCATGTCCACAGACACCCAGTGCAGGACATTCTCCTGGCTCATCACAGGGTTTCATCTCCCAGTGGAACATCTCAACAACACAGCCATAGATAGCTGTGCTTGTTGAAGCCATGCATGGAATTCATATTCCACTTTCTGCCAACTCAATGGCTCATTGACTTTCCTTTACTGTCTGCAAATATATTTTGTGTAGATAAATGAGCAGTAGATAGGACTTTTAAAGTTTATGTAAAGATTTAGTGAAGATAAAAAAAAATGTTTGGATATTCATACATTGCTTATCTATTCTCTTTGGAAGCCAGTGGGAAACCATCCAAGATATGTTTTTTGGTTTTTTATATTTTGAACACACATAATTTTTTTTATTAAAGTATAGTTGATTTACAGTGTTGCATCGATTTCTACTGTACAGCATAGTGACCTAGTCATACATAAATATGTGTACACACATATATATTTATATACATATTTTTTTTCTCATACTATCTTCCATCACGTTCTATCGCAAGAGGTTATACATAGTTCCCTGTGCTATATAGTAGGACCTTATTGCTTCTTGCCAACATGTCCTGTTCTAAATTGGGTAAAAATTGCATATAGTCCTGCCTCAATACTTAAATGTTTTTGATCTTGGTCATAGTCAGAAACTGCTTTAATAAAACAATTTTTAGAAACAAACAGGTAAATCAAACTCAATATCGAATTTTGAACACTTTGTGTTCTGAACTATAAGTAAGCTCCATTTTGTCCACAATGGTCTGTATGACCAAAGTGAACAGAGCAAGATTGAAAGTTATGGTTCAGAAGTTGTAAGTCTTGGTTTTATAATTATTTGTTTTATAAGTCGGGGTGTATCCTTTGTTTCCTTGAGTCTCTTATTGGCAAAATTTACATATTACAGTTAACAGATTTCTCCAAAAAATGTTTAGTGCTTTATGGATAAAAAAAGAATATTAGAAAACTGGGGGTGGTTTATGACTTCCTCTGGGATCATACAGAAAGATAGCAAGACGTGCACACTATAAATATACAGTATCTGTAAGAGGACCATTATCTATTAATCAAATTCCTAAGTGCCTAAGTTGACTGAGTAATGACTTAGCATAAAAGAAAGTTAGGGCCATTATATCAGAAAATAGGTCTATATTATCCTTGTAGAAACTTCTCAGCCAGTTTGAGTTTTTAATCCTTACTCTCCTAGATTCTGCCGACCACCTCACAATATTCAGCAATGACTTCCTCAAGCCCTGTGTTATGCCATTCACTTGATCACACACCTATCAAGGGGCCTTTAGTACATATGGTATCAAAGTTACACTCAAAGGCCCAATAGCAGCAGCATTCCTTCTTTGTAAATATCTAATGACATGATTTTATATTATCATGGTTATGATTCCCTAAGCTCAGCCACGTGTGATTTTCGTAAGATTCTCCCAGAGGTTAACTGGGTGTTATTTATTGGCTGATCCCTCCATTTAAAAAAACTGTGCTGGCATTTACTAATCACATAAAATCATCTCAAACTAAGCTTTGGACACATACATCTCTGAATTAATATATAAATGCTTTATACAGTCTATGTAAGCAAATATAATAGCTACCATTTGTTGAGTTCTGACTCTATAAAAGATATGGAGCTAAACGTTTATAAGCATAACTTCATTTTATTCTCACAATAACCCTATGAGGCAAGACCATGATTATTTCTCTTTTAAGGATGTAAGATTTAGAGCAGTTAGATGCCTTGCCTTAAGCTGCAGATCCTAGAAGGAATAGGATACAGACTCAAGCATAGGTTTTTGTTTCCAGAGACCTTTTCCACCTGGTTGTTCCATTTCCAACATCCCTCACTATGCAAAGCTGGTGGTTTAACATTCTGATCACCCCTCATCAGATTTGACTATCCAATCTCCTGTATATCTTTATATACATTAACTACTTCCTAAATACTGACCTTCCAGACTGACAACTGGTTTTTAATGGATGTCTAATGGGCCTGGACAAACCAACTGCTAGGGATACAAGCCACTCCCTCCAGAAACTCAGAGTGTCCCTGGCCCTACAAAGAAGATAGGAAAATGTTGATACTGTTTAGAAATTAATAAAGTCATCCTTACCTTCTATCTGCTATGTAAAGGCCTTGGTTCCTTCTCTCAAAAGTACAGCTGTGCATAATTTTTCACACCATTACTCCAGTGAAGTCATGCATAAATATCAAGTGTCAATGCAAAAACACCTTATGGGTTAATTTCTAAACAGCTCAGACAATGATTGCTTATCTTTTTAAAAAGTACAAATTTCTGAGAAATTTGTTATTTTGTTATTCAAAAGTCTTCAGTGATTTCTACAATGAAAATATGTATTCCTTCTACAATATACCTTAGTATTAAGTTTTTGGAACTTCAGAGCACCGCATGAGTTTTAAAGTCTATATATGCTTTTGACTTTGTTACAGGCATGACTTTTGGTAGCATCTCCTTATAATTTTCAAAAATTCTATTTAGTTCTGGACATGTTGCCTTCTCAAAATCCAAGCAATGAATGAATTGCTTTATCTGAGCATGATGAAACCAGTAATTGTGTTTAAGTATATAAATAAATATATAATATTTATTAACAAGGTAATAATAATCATATTATTAAGATCTGCTAGTTACTAGGCATAGCCAGATTTTTATTATTAACTTAGTATAAAATCTTCACACCCATGAGCCAAAACACTTCATTTTACTCATGGACATGTCTTGGGTTATTTGTTCTTTTTTATTAATTGAATTTATTTTTATTAGGGCATAGTTGATTTACAGGGCTGAGTGAATTTCTGTTGTACAGCACAGTGACCCAGTCATACATACATATATATACATACACATTCTTTTTCTCATATTATCTTCCATCACAGTCTATCCCAAGAGACTTGATATAGTTCCCTGTGCTGTACAGCAGGACCTCATTGCTTATCCATTCTAAATGTAACAGTTTACATCTACCAGCCCCAAACTCCCCATCTATCCCACTTCTTCCTGCCACCCCTTTGGCAACCACACTGGGCCATTTGATATGATGTATCTAACCTTTCTTTCCTTTTAGACCAAACTTTGAAGTCAGTCAACTCTTTCTATTTCACCCAACCAAAACTCACTGGATATTGTTTTTAGTTCTGATAGTATAAATATGTGTTTTCTGCTTACAATATCAAGTGGTTGTCAATAAGAGGAACTTATCCTTATATTATTTTGTAGCAACCCACTCAACTAGTTTTCATGCTCTTTCCAATTTTAACCAGGACATGCGGAATCACTTAGTGCTAACTAAGCTGGATTCAGTTAAAATGCTAAAAATTATCTTGGGTGCAAAACTAAAGATTTTTGTTTAGTTGTGATTGGCCATGAATTAAAGACACTCTGCAGCCTTTTACGGAATTTGTAATAGTCTTTCTCCATGCTTTCTTTACCCAGAAATGTACTTATTCTGACATTGGACCTTGCAAGGCAGAAGAATGATGGCACATGATTGTTTCTTATAAGAGCCTTTTCTCAGTTTTATGGATTTATATTTCATTATTTACACCCAGAGTGCATGTGGCAATTTTCTTTCATCAGTGCCAAATACACTTCTAGAGAATACAAAATGAGGGAACCTGTCTCTTCACTGCCTCTCCTCATCTAGTTTGACTTCAGTGCTCTCTGGCCACCGCCGCTCCAAGTGCACAGCCCTTTATGCACCCTGTACCTGAGCAGGGGACCAAGTGGCAGCTTTCATGGGAGTCCAGATTGTAGCGTGTACTAGGCAAAATTGGCTTGCTTTAATTTTTTTTTAGTGTGCCAAAATTTCAAAGAATAACTTAAGGAGAGATCATTGCATTTTTTTCACTCCTTTTCTCTCCATTTTTGGTCATGTTCACTTTTAGTAATTTTGATTTGAAAGAGAAATGTTAATTATCCATATATGTTTATTATTTTAAATAGTCAAACATGACTTTAAAAGAAAAACAGCTCAAACTGACAGTATTTTCATATACCAATACGTCAGGAAAACTCAAAAGAGAGTTATGGTTAAAATTTTAAAGGAAACATTTTAACATACTGAAAAAGGTAAGCACGCGCACTTACAGAAAGGGAATATCAAGTAACAAGTCAATTTTATTTTACTCCAGCAAATATCATAAGAAAACATCATCTTATGCTCAGGTAATAGAGTCTGGTATATCAAAGCATCGGAAAAAAAGAAAAATGATAAAGAAGTCACAAATTTAAAAATAAGACAAGAAATAACTGCTCAAACAACTAAATTACATAGGAGACCATGTAATTTATGGGAGACCTTACATTTGATCATAATGTCAAAGACCAGTTTATTATGTGTATCTAACAGCAGTTTGAAATTCTTAGATCCAAAGCGCATTTCTGAAAGAAAGGCATTCAGTCTCTCAAAGATTTTTTTTTTTTTTTTGGCTTTTTAGGGCCACACGTGCGGCATATGGAGGTTCCCAGGCTAGGGGTCTAACGGGAGCTGTAGCTGCCAGCCTTCTCCACAGCCACAGCAATGCCAGATTCGAGCCGCGTCTGCAACCTACACCACAGCTCACGGCAACACCAGATCCTTAAACCACTGAGCAAGGCCAGGGATCGAACCTCCAACCTCATGGTTCCCAGTCAGATTCGTTTCTGCTGCGGCACAATGGGAACTTCCGCCTCTAAAAGATTTTTGAAAACACATGAAGGCAATATTTACCGCTGTGTCATGGTCTGCAAAATACAACAATGGCATTTGTACCAATAATTAATTTTTTTCCTGAAGAATCGTTTTGAATTATTTTACTAAAGTTTGAAATTCCATTCCATTCCTCAGAGAATACCTATTTTCAACGCATGGTTCAACAGTGGTCAGTAAGAAAAGTGTGCTATGACATCACTAATGACCAAGACAGAGTGCCACCAAGAAGGAGGTAGTCATCGTTTTGTAGGTTCCAATGCAGTGTATTCTTCAGACTATCAAAATATTGAAGATTTGTGTGACAGGCAAAAGATCATATCATAAAACTTTGGAAAAAGCTGAAGAACAAGGAGAGGATATCAACTGTTTTTAATCAGATGACTCTATTTCTGTATGACCGAAGGGGCACAGTAGTCTTATGCATATACAGAATAAACTTTAATTTCCTCTGTTCTGGCAATCAACACCCTACTAATTGCAGAGAGCCACAAAACATAAAACCAAATATTTCAAACTGAAACAAACAGGAAAGAGAAAAACAAAGCTATGGTAAATCAAACACTCTGAAGTCTGGAGTGCGGTGTTTTTCCTTCTGGTCAGAATGCATACAAACATATGTAGAGGTTTCATTCCTTATAAGGCATACCTGCTACCTATAATTTATAATACACAATAACTGCTTCATCAGTTGCATTTCCTTTCAAAATGAAGCTAAATTGGTGAAGGGAGAAAATTTGATAAGTTTATGTTGGGTTCCTAGCTTCACTTTAATTATTGCAGGCATAACTCATATATAAAGAACAGTTGTAAAAAAATATGTGAGTTATGAGTACATGAGTATATATTTTTTAGTAATTGGGGATTATTGGTCGCATTAAAGATCTGCCTTCTCATAAATAGGAGTTCCACTACAAGGCACCCTAATTCAAGGGTATAAGGAAACTCTATTTAAGAAAATTGTTGACTTACCAACTTGGTAAATCATGAAGAAATTCTCCCAGGGAATTCCAAGGTTATTTCCAAGGAAAAGGAATTTTCAAGGAATAAATTATATTGGAATCAAGGGAACTGGAAAATTGGTTAAAACTACAAATATTGAGGACAAGAGAATCTTGTTACTTATAGCAAGAGCCTGCAATCAGAACTCTACTTCTGTTTAAGTAGCAGCAGGGATGCAACCCAGAAAAGGATGCTAGCAGCCAGAGTTGTCTGAGGAGGGGTTCAAGGGGCTTCAGAGACTGAACCCAGAGAAAATCAAAACATATTCTAGGAAAAGGTATATCAAGAACCAAGCAGGTGGTCCAAAAGAGGTGCCACACTAAAGAGGCTGGGCAAAAAGGCAGAAGCCAGTGCTAAGGCAACAAAGATGCCAATCAAAGGTACCAGAGTAAATCTTCCAGGTGCAGAACAGGTTGGCTCACCTGGAGGCTTCTGAAGGGTGCTTTTAACCTCATGGGAGAAAGATATTAAGGTCACTGATCTGGTTCTTAATTTATGTATGAGGAAAAAGGGAATAAAATAAATAAAAGCTATGTGTGTACATGTGTGTGCAAGCACACAAAACACACATTTGCAACCACAGTTAAAATAATAGTCCAAAGGGACATAACCTGTCAGGGAAGGGTCAAGGGTGTGTTTTTTGTTCTTTTCGTTTTCTCATCTTTCTCTTTCTAGCAGCTAACACACTTTATGTATTACAATGGATGTTTGTTTAATGACTGTATGAGGAAAAGCTTTTGTCTATTCTATTACACTGTGCTTTGAAGTTCTATTTATCAGGGATGAACAGTTGTACTTAATACTCTGATCCCCAAATAATAAAATAAATGGCTATAGCTTATCAGAAAGTTATCACCATCTTTTTAAACTTAAATCTGCTTTTATCAAAAAATGGATGAGCAATTCAGAGCAAGTCACCCTGTGGGAATGGGGAAAGGAAGAGGGATGTGGACAAGCCTTCTGAGTCCCAGAGGTGTTCTACATCCTGACCTGAGAGGGGGTTACACGGGAACACACTGTAAGTACAATTCGTCACGTTATAGACCTAAGATCCGTGTGTGCACTTGACTATGTATAAGCTATACCTCCAACAACAACACCATGTAAACCAAATAAAATGTGTCTTTAGGCAGATATGGGGGGAAAAAAATCTGCTTTCGTATAAAAAAAAATTACTGCAGAAGTAATTTGGCCTAGCTAAAAGAGTACTGCAGAGGTAGATTCCTGAATAGGCATCTGGGAATTGGAGAGGCAGAAAAAAGACTTTTGGTCCTGAAGCCTTCCTTGCATTCTGTCTAAGCACAAAAAAAAAAAAAAAAAAAAAAAAAACTCATCCTGAAAGAGGCAATTTGCAAAACAGCCATCAACACATGTCTCCAATCTTCACTGAGGTAACATGAGTTTATTACATTCTTGCAAACTCAGCTGCCTGGGCTTTACCCACATCTTTTCTTCACTGTCTGACAGGGCAGAATTTCAAAGAGAGCATTTTGCTGTAGTTGGGTACAAAAGGCCCATTACTGGCTGTTACGAAATCTGTTCTTCTGCCTTTATTTCTCAGCTTCAGTACATGTTGCCTGTTTATGTTTTGTTAAGAATGCATCCCAAAGCATTTGAGGTTCTCAGCACAATCTGGAACTAAGGTCCTGAGAACTAACACCTAACTCCAAGTTCCTATTAGAGAACTCAGCACCATTCCTGTGACCCAAAAGGCCTGGGGCCAAACCCTTTTTAGCATCTTCCACTGCCACGCAGAGAAATGGGCAATGATTTGTCTAGCATCCCAATGAGTCACATAAGACCAACAGCAAAGAAACTTACCATTTTTTTTTAGTTTGTGTAGCAATAAGGAAAAAAAAAGATTAAATAAACAAATATGGATTATTTTTATAATGAACGCAATCTTCTTAGACTAATAGCCAGAGAAGAGCTGTGATTGTTATATGTCTAAAAATCCCAAATGGCAAAATATAATTAAAGTTAGAACTGTTGAACAAATAAACCTGTTAAACACATAATATTACCAGGCAAAATAGCTATGTGTTTATCACTTTGCCACTGTAATTATGTTCACTGCAACTCTTCATGCATATATTAATATTCTGCTAATATTATAGAGGCTAAAGTATAAATTGCAGTGCACTGAATATATTTTCAACCAGAAAGAGCATGGTAAAAATGCTTGTTATTAAAAAAAAACAAAAATAAAAAAGAACTTTGGATTTAATGCTATTACTAATTACTTATTAGTAATAAGAGAAGTAATAGAGTACTGTAAGAACATGTATACTGGTCTCAAATGAATAACCAGTATGTACTTCTACATGGGTGTCTGGTTAGAAAATTAAAAGAATTATTTACGTCAGGTCTCTTTGAGCATGAAGCACAGATATTGTTCCATTTAACCTAAAAAAGGAAATACCAGGAAATGAATCTGAGTTGCTATCCCCATATAAATTGAACACAAATATTTTTAAGTAATTTTAGCTAATTTCCAAAGATTATGGATAAACCATAATTGGATGGATGTGGGTTAGAGTAGGTGTGTTAGTTATTAGGAGCCAGGAAAGGTCAGGAAATGAATTCCCATGGGATTAAACTCTATATCCAAAAATAAGCAAGAAGAGACTTTGAAATGATTTCTGAAGACTTAACAAAATTATTGCCAAAGACTAAATGGGAAAAGAAAAAAAAAAGATTACTTGTAATGAACAGCAAAAGGGGTGGAGAAAAAGGAGAAAGCACCTTTAAGTACAAACACATAATGAACCCTTATTGCCTGAGTTAATAAAAATACTATTGATACCACCAATAGGTTACAGAAACAGGTGTAGGAGTTCCCGTCGTGGTGCAGTGGAAATGAGCCCGACTAGGAACCATGAGGTTGAGGGTTTGATCCCTGGCCTTGCTCAGTGGGTTAAGGATTCGGCGCTGCTGTGAGCTGTGGCATAGGTCACACAGATCAGATCTCATGTTGCTGTGGCTGCGGCTTAAGCTGGCAGCTATCGCTCTGATTTGACCCTAGCCTGGGAACCTCCATATACCGTGTGTATGGCCCCAAAAAGCAAAAAAAAAAAAAAAAGTAGAAACTTTTTAATAAAAATCATAAGCTTTTAAGAACAACAACAGCAATAATAGAAACCTTCTGGAGAGGATATAGAGAAAAAGGAACAAAGCCCCCCTTCACTATTGGTGGAAATGTAAATTGGTAACCATTATGGAAAACAGTATGGAAGTTCCTCAGAAAACTAAATATAGAACTGCCATACGATCCAACAATCCCACTCCTGGGCATACATACATCTGGACAAAACTATAATTCAAAAAGATACCTGCACTCCTTTGTTCAAAATGCACATTACTCACAATAGCCAAGGCACAGAAACAACCTAAATGTCCACTGACAGATGAGTGGATTAAGAAGATGTGGTATACATACACAATGGAATACTACTCAGCCATAAAAAAGAATGAAATAATGGCGTTTGCAGCAACCTGGATACAATGAGAGATTCTCATACTAAACGAAGTCAGAAAGAGAAAGACAAACACCATATGATATCACTTACATATGGAATCTAAAATTTTGCAGAAATGAACCTACATACAAAACAGAAACAGACTCGCAGACATAGAGAGCAGACCTGTGGGTGCCAAAGGGGAGGAGGGAGGGAGTGGGATGAACAGGGAGTTTGAGGTTAGTAGATGCAAATGATTACAATATAGAATACATAAACAGTGAGGCCCTACTGTTCAGCACAGGTAACTATACATCCAGTTTCTTGGGATAAAACATGATGGAAGATAGTATGAGAAAAAGAATGTGTGTGTGTGTGTGTGTGTGTGTGTGTGTGTGTGTGTGTGTGTGTGACTGGGGCACTATGCTGTATAGCAGAAAGTGATACAACATTGTGAATCAACTATACTTTAATAAAAATTTTTTTTTAAAGAAACCTTCCTCCTTGAAGATTTCCTAATGTTAATTGATTATCTGAATTTTGATGTAATTTCCATAAATTAATGTTTACCAGTAGAAACACGGAGAGTCTAGAAACAGATAGAGTAGTGCCAACAAATCAGCCAAAGGAATGTGATGGTTCACAATCTTCATTATGATTAAAATCTAACCATCATAATAACTGTCTTTTGGAAGGACGTTTTTCAACACAATGGTTACATTTTATTTTGAAATTGTTTAAGAGAATTACATATTTTGCAAAGTAAAAATTATGCAGCCTTACATATGATCAAATGAGTTATTACATTTTTTTTCAAATTTCCATCAGTTTTTTTCTTAATAAATGCCATGAAATGATAATTTAAGTCAGTGACTGTACCTATTTGATCCATGACATAATGATTACAAATGCCCTAACAAGTCCAATTTAATGGATCTTGTGCTTGTGGTTTTAGAGTGTGAAGTTCCATTTCCTCACATTTGGGATTTTAATAAAATCAATCCTTCAAGTCAGGCTACTGAACACCTACCAATTTTTAGCAACTCCAATTACTCCCATTTTGTGATGGATTAAAACTTAAAGCATTTTGAAGGACATCACTCAACCAGTTAATTTTATATAAGAGGATGAGAGATTGCAAATCTAGATGATTTCAAAACAGAAACTACCATATAGCAATTGGTCCCAACATATCTGGACACATCCATGACATATATGTGATTTCTCTTTAAACAACAGCAGCAGCAGTTCACTGTTTGCTCAAGTCCTGGATAAAGACTGAGTTTTGTTTGTTTTTATTTGGGGGGGTTATTTGCTGTTGCTGTTGTTGTTTGCTTTTTAGGGCCATAGGTGTAGCATATGGAAGTTTGCAGACTAGAGGTCGAATTAGAGCTGCAGCTGCTGGCCTACACCACAGCCACAGCAACGCCATATCCAAGCCACATCTGCGACCTACACCATAGCTGCCGGCAATGCCAGATCAGTTAACCCACTGAGCAAGGCCAGAGATGGAACCTGCATCCTCATGGATACTAGTCAGGTTTGTTTTCACTGAGCTACAGTGGGAACTCCAAGACCGAGATTTTACATATGAGCTGAAAGGGTCCTGACCCCTATTCTAGCCTCCTGCCCTGCCCCCTCTCTCTACCATTCACATTGTGTACCAGTAATACCAAGCTGATCTGAATTCCCAAATATGTAATGCTACTTTATCCCTGAACATTTGTAATGGAGTTATGTTCCCTGGCTCCTGCAACTTTCCATCTCTTGTATTTTTCCTTCAAAGCTCATTCAAAATATCACCTCATCCAGGAAGTCTTATCAGATGATATAAGCCCATATAGATGCCTCAAGATCAAAAACATTTAAGTATTGAGGTTTTCGAAGGGTAATCTCTGGTTCTCTGTGTCTCTCCTATGGGATGACAAGCTCTTTAAAGATAAAGACCTGTGTTATTAATCTTCAAAACTCCAGTGCCTATCATAATACTTTGACACATAGCTAGAATCACCAATTCAAGCCAGTCAAATAAACAGATGAGTTAACAAAAGCAAAAGGAGAGACAAGGAGAAAGGCAGGACAAAATGAGAAGCAATGACTGTTCTGTAACTATAAAACCACTCTGTACTGGCATGCACATGCAGCCCTTCATGTTTTTTTCGAAACTCACTTACGTATCTTTCCCACGTAGTGCATAATGGTTGACATGAGAAAGCTGCCACTCAAAAAGATTCCAGAGTTGCCTAAATGCAAACAGGTAGTTAACTACCAGGTTAGAACTAAGCCTCGTAACACATAGTCACATTTCCTTTCCAGTACAGCATGCCATATGCTTCAGAAAAGATGTAACACCAGGGAGGAGAAGGTGACAGCAAAGTGTTTCCCCAGAACAATTCTTTGCACTCCAAACCTTTCATTTAATAAAAAGAGCGAGAAAATGTCTCTTTCTAGTTTGAGTACATTTAACCTCAGGATAAAGGTAGACAACCTTGCTGAATTACTTAGAAGGTCAATGTTCAGGGAAGAGAAGAAGGAGATATTCAACCCTTGGTCGTGGCAGCCAGGATTCCACATAACCATTTCAAATAGAGTGGCATTGAGCAAGAGCTGTACTGGACTTGTGGAATTCCTGGTGGAATTTGTAAGGTGCCAGAAACTGGTCATCGGAATAGATTTAACTTTATCAGCAAAGAATGAGTTCAGGCATGGAACAAAAGTCATGGCCAGATCCCCCGGCTCTGTTACAGAGAGGTCCTGTAAAGTCTCAGGCTGTCGTTGAAAAGATGCGGTTTGAAGTCTTTCCAAGGCATCGGCAGTTTCTAACAAGCCATGTCCACAGAGGGATGGACAAAAAGGTCCCTGAGGTCATCCGGTGCAGGGAGCCTTAAGTGTTTTCAGTTATTCTTTAAGGCTAAAATTGAAACCCCTAGCTCCCTTGAACATATACAAAAACCCACTTCCTTGGTAAGCACCTTTCCTCTCTCTGCAGGAAATACCTGGAAATTCAAAGTCTCTTCTCGTTTTGGAAGAATGGGTTCCTTCTGATGTTTATTTTTTAATTGTTTTCCACTTTTGGAGGAAAGACTCAAATGGTTTATGAATGACCCGATGCTGACGAAACCCTGTCAACTCAAACCCTACTCTGTGACGTGCACACACTCCCCAAACTGTCCTAGGATGTTCGAAACAAACTTACCTTCAACAAAATCTATGTTTGTTCCCTAATAACCACAAGACACTTTTGTTTTAGGACACTCCCTGAGATTCTGCATCCAAGGAGTAGCTGTTATGACATCTGCCATCCTGTTTTAGCTCCCTGGGCCCCCGCAGATTTCATCCTTCAACCCACATATGGACTTTTATAGCACTATACTATTGGGACTTTGATGTACATAAGCCCAAGGTATTTACTTGAAATCATTCAGAGAAGCAGTAGAGGGAGCAGATAAATACAGGCAACTGTGAGAAACAGAGCTCTCATGAACCCTTGAACAAATCCTGGGAGCCCTCTTATCCGGAAAAAAAAAAAAGAAATCAGATTTTTTTGATGCTGCTGTGTTTAGGCCTATAAACATTTTATCACCCAACTGCAAACCTACCTTGAAATTTGATCAGCATCAATTCCAGCCAAGAAAAGTTGTCTTAACAGGCTGTTGTATCAAATATTAACATTATTTTGGTATCTTAAGGGACACAGAATCATCATTCTTCAGAATATGAATCAGAAGTACTTGAACCATGATAAACCTTTTTTTTCCCCTAAACAAAATTTATTCAATTAAGTCCACGTTGTTTTGTCGCTCTACCTACCCACAATGCTCAAAAGTCAACACGGTTCCCACTCACTTGCTTGTTTCCAAGGTCCTACTGTTAAATACTGCAAGGAGAGTCTACCCCGGCAATATGCTGTTAGCTATTTGGAGACTGCATGCTGGATAAATCTTGCAAATAAGTGAATAAATAATACACTAATGCCCTGGGCCCTTCTTTCACCAGATTTATACAGTGATATGGAGGATGGACAGGAACTTAAATATATGTAAATGCCTAAACAAGATAATTCAAGCAAAAAAATATATTGAAGCTTGGTGCTTATTATTTCCCGTGTATGTTTTATGCATTTCCACTGCATTCGTTAATATATTTCTTGCTTTCTACGTTCTCCTCTCTCCTATGATATCCTGTCATTAAAGTATTGCACAAACTATGAAGGAAGCATTCATTTATAAAGCTTAAATACTGTGTTGGTTTATACTAACCACCCCAAAGTAGAGCACCTCCTTATAATGAGGTGTTTTCTAACAGTGTGATAGAGCATTTTAAAGTAAGCTTTGACGAGTTTATTCTAAGATTGACTTCTCTTGAATGCAGGCTTGTCTGCATCCACGCACACTGTGGACACACACCGTGAGGTCTGGGTGAAATTCTTTAAATTTCTTCTCGTTTGATATCAATGACCCGAGCTGTTGAAAATGTCCCTTAAACCCCCCAGAGGAGGATTATTGTTGCTTTCCTTGGTTGGTGGGTTCTGCTTTCTCACTTAAGGTAAGGGATCGGAGATGAAGTCTCTTTGTTTGGCTCTATCATGGGTGATTTTCCAGTCACTTTGATAGATTCTGTTTGGCAAGAGAGCTCTGGAAATCATTTCTTGTTGTGTTTATATCTTGCTATGTATTTTCTTTCTTTTTTTTATTCAATGAGGCTTTAGAATTAAAACATGTGCCCTCACTCCTCATTTTCCTGAGGCAAATATAAAAAAGCTTCCCTCTTAGCCACTGAGTCAATGTCACCTTCATCCTGGCAATCACCCCAGGTGGTGGCGCTCAGGTGTATGATCACATGGCAAGCGTTTGACTAATGAGAAGCATGGAACTTTGCTAGTCATGTGGGTCTGAGAAGTTTGTGCGGTTGTCCCAAGACCTTTGGGCTCAAATTCACCTGACTCTCTTTCTGCCTCCTTTTCTATAGCAAGCGTCAATATGTTTTAATTATTTCAACTTCTCTGAAAATCATAGTGGTGACAGCATTACTGCTGTCTCAAAGGGGTCCAGGTGGAGAGTTAAGTCACTGCACGTGTTTGGGAGAAAAATATACGTTTTCTAGTAAGAATGAGGTTCTAAAGAATGGTCTAGCTTATATTTTGAATAATACTCCTTTGGATAGTTTCTTTCCCAATTTTTATTGTGCTTCTGACTCTACCTCCAGTGATCATTCAGCTCTCTCTGCTGTTCTTCAGTTTCCCCTCTACATCCCAGGCTACATACCAGTCCCACATATCATTAGTAGAGCCGGGGATTTAGGCAGTCAGTGGAGAATACAGAAGAGCTCTTTTATCCAGAAATATCATTTAAATTCATTTTATTAGAGTCACTCTTACCACTACCTTTCAAAAGAAAATGAATGAGTTTGTACAAGAACAAGTGAAATCAGGGGTGCTGCCCAAAATGAGGAGTTGCATAAGGAAGAAATGTTGACAGAGAAAATGGAAGGAATCGACTGGTAAATGTGCCAATAACAAAATGCATAATCAATTCCACAGGTGAAAAGCAGTGAAGCAGAAATGATGGTTTTATGTTTGTAACTCCATTTCATATTTAATTGAATCAGAATAACATACAGGCTCTATTCCTTGCCTGAGGCTCACAGTTTCGATTCATCCCAGAGCTAGGGCAGTGGCATACAAAAAGATGAGAATGAGAGGGCGGGGGTAGAGGATGGGAATGAGAGAGGAGATACCCAAAGCCCAGGAGAACAGGATCCAAAGGTGAGTGGAGGCAGGTGTAAACAGCAGCCTATTGTGAATACCACACTTGTGCCTGGCACCACTCGGGTGGGCTTTGAGATTCTCATCATCCAGCAATATCAGTCTGTTGTTTTCCCCTTTATCCTCATACTTTGCTTCCTGCTTTTCTTGTAGCTATCAAGTGTGTATTCTGTGTTGATTAATTATGTTTATGTACAAGGCTGCAAAACTTGTCAGAATTCTACTTAAGTTGCTTGTCATTAGCCCATCAACACCTGGCAGGTTTGTTCTTCTATCCTCTGGTGTGATCCGAGCAGATCTTTGATGCAGAGAGGCAGGCTCCCTGTCAATAACCAGGACCCAAGGTACACTCACGGGTGTCACTGCGGTGTGACTAGCAGGGAGCAGGGTAGGGAAAGGAGAATGTCAATTAAGTGCAATACAACCACTCAGTGTGTATGTATTCCTAGTGCAGTTTGCAATTCCCAGGGCTTTTAGATTGTGAATAATTGACACTCCTGTAAGGTGGATCACTGTAATTGTCCCATTTCACTGAAGAGGAAATTGTCTTGCACTTCAGAAATGCTCATTTATGCTCTGTGTATCTTTGCTGCGTACCCAGGTACTTCCCAGGGGTGCTGTGAGGACCAATTACTAATTATTCAGAAGAGCCCTTATGATCTGATGAGATCCTCCGGAATGTAGGTATCTCTGAAACAGTGATGATACCTTCTTCGTGTTGTGTATACCCATTGGCGTCCGGCCAGGCACCTTGGGTCACCTAATCAACACTCTGAATTAAGCAGAGGAAAGAAGAGAAGACTAGAAAGATAAAGGGGAAAGAGAAAGGATGCTCCATACAGACACAGTTCAGTCAAGACCTTTCCAGGACAGAAGTTAACCTCATGGGACCCTCCCGTTAAAATGATTAAAAAAAAAAAGTGAGAAAATTTTAGAATTGGAAGGGTCCTTATGTCTACCAGGTACTAAAGAAAGGATAATAAATATTTGGTATGATAGCTACATCTACTAGGTAAATTCGGTGTCCTGGGATGTTTGGTGTTAACTAGGGAAGGATTCCAAGAGAGGAGCTTTGACCAGAGTTCCAACAAGTGGTGATAGGGGACCAAAGGACAGTCTCTAGCTCTGTCAGCTGGTAGTGATCGTGAGCTTGTGTTTTAGAGATAAATAGTAGGAAATGCCCAGTGAAGATCTGGGATAGTTTAAATGAGATGATGCCTGTCAAAAAGTGAGATGAGTAACTGACACATAATAAATTATCAGTAAATCCACTGCTTCATTGGTGTTGCAACTGTTGCTTTTTTTTTTTTTTTCCTGGGGGGGGGGGTGGCTACCCAATGGGCATAGAAAAGTTTCTGGGCCAGGGATCAAACCTATACCACAGCAGTGACAAGGCCAGATCCTTAACCTGCTGAGCCTCAAGGGAACTCCTGTAGCTGCTATTGCTTTGCTCCTGGCATGAAGTATGTGTTTAAGAGTTGAATGAGTGAAAAAAAAAAAAAATATATATATATATACTCTTTTCTATAGGCTATCCCTCTGCTTTGGTATTGTAATGTTGAAGAGGGGACAATGGAAATATGAATTTTAAAGAGGCGCTGGTATCTTACAATTAAAGATAAAAACAAAAGCAAAAGGCAAGCTACTCCCACATACTACACTACACTTTGCATTTTGTAAGGAGAGTATTTTCTTCATGTGATTCCTAATAGTCGGCTTTCTTTAAAGCATCTTCTCTTCCTGCTCCATTGTTTTGCCACCATTGTTCCGACTGGGTTTCTATCCCTTTTCTCACAACAAAGCTCACCAAGGGCCCCTGTGCTGCCTCCACTGCCTAATTCAACAGCCACTCTTCAGCCCTCCCCTTCCTTGACTTGCTGGCTGCATTTGACACCTGCTTGGCACCTTCCAAGAAGTGAATTTGCTCCTTCTACAGAGCAAATTCCTTTTATGACTTGACCCATCACTGTGTTGTGTTCTGTGTTTCTGACTGGTAATTCTTGGACCCCTTATTGCCGATCACTGTTATTATTAGAAAGAGTGACTCTGCCTGTCCCCTGTGCTCCACTACTCCACCTGGCAGAAGAACCCCTGGACCCTTCAGCCTCATGCCCCGCCAGCCCTCCTCTCCCCTGCACAGCCTGGACTCCTCTTACTTCCTGACCTGCCCTGAGCTCACTGCCTCTGCTTTGTACCTCCCTTTCTGCTGGAATGCCCTCCACCTTTCCCACCAGTCTTAATGCTGGTCATCCTTCAGGTCTCAGCTTAGATGTCACTACCACAGGGTGAACGTCTCAGAATTTTTCTTTTTTTTTTTTTGCTTTTTAGGGCAGCACCTGTGGCATATGGAAGTTCCCAAGCCGGGGGAGTCAAATTGGAGTTATGCTACAGCCACAGCAACTCAGGATCCAAACCACATCTATGACTTACACCACAGCTCATGGCAAAACCAGATCTTTTTTTGTTTGTTTGTTTGTTTGTTTGTCTTTTTGCCTTTTATGTAGAGCCGCACTCGCGGCATATGGAGGTTCCCAGGCTAGGGGTCTAACAGGAGCTGTAGCCGCCGGCCTTCGCCACAGCCACAGCAACGCGGGATCCGAGCCGCGTCTGCAACCTAAACCACAGCTCACGGCAACACCGGATCCTTAACCCACTGAGCAAGGCCAGGGATTGAACCCGCAACCTCATGGTTCTTAGTTGGATTCGTTAACCACTGAGCCATGAAGGGAACTCCCAAAAGCAGATCTTTAACCCACTGAGCAATGACAGGGATTGAAAGCGCATTGTGATGGTTACTAGTTGGGAGCCACACTGGGAACTCTGAACTTCCCTGATTTTTACATGACTAAGGCCCCTTGCTTGAACTTCCTCCATTTTAATACCTAGCCTCTTTTCTTTTAATCACATAAATGCCTGAATTCCCCATGGAGTCCCCCTCAGGGGTGCAGTGCTATTTGTTCCATGCAAAGGTTCATAGCAGAAGAGGTGAGCAGGCAGAGAAACCTTTCCTGCACTCTGTGATCCCTGCAATGGGACAGCTCTGCCTGCCCAGAGGTTGTGCCTTTGTTGAACTTGCACCAACAGAACTTGCAGGCCAGCAGCCGCCCTATTCTCTAATAACTGCTAAGTTTAATGAAGGAAAACTGTCCGTGATGTTCACCACTGAATTCTCAATGCCTGGAACCCTTCAGCTAATAATTGTTAAATAAACCAGTTCTACCCAATACTATGCTCTAACAATGCACTCTACTCTAGGGTAGTCCCTGACCCACATTTTGGCTGTCAAGTAGTTGAAATGTAGCCTCAGATATGCTGAGTGTCATGTCCACACAGAGCTTAAGACATAGCACCAAAAAACAACAACAACAAAAACAGTATGTCTTGTTAATAATTTTGTACTGATTACAAAGTGAACCATTTTAGATCTATTGTGTTAAATAAAGTGCATAATTAAAATGAATGTCATCTGTCTCTTCACCCTTTCTTTTCTGAGTAGCTACCAGAGAATCTGCATTTGAGGCGCCCATTAGGTTTCTGTTCAACAGCATGATTCCAGACTTTTCTCTGAGATGTTGTTCTATACCTAAGCACTCATTGGGCATCTCCAGCTGATGCCCCAATGACAGTTACAACTTTCCCAGTGACCACTCCTCTTCAGGTGTTAATGGCCACAGGTCACCTAGTCACCTGAGCCTGAACGCTGACACAGCTCAGTTATTTTTTTTTTTTCAGAAAATGACTCTCTTCCTCCAGTTTCCTGTTTTTATCATTGACCTTGCACAAGTATATGAAAATCATCACCAGACTCTCCAGCGTGAATCCTGTAATGACTTCCAATCAGCATTACGCAAGAGACCCTTCTAGGTAAAATATATATAAAATGGCCTTTCATTGTGATCAGGTCACGGTCTTTCTCTTCACGTTCTCCTCTGTTTACTCACCAATCCCTTCTGCTTAATATTAATAAAAAGAGCCAAGAACAATCTTATCGTTCTCAGTTTAGAGGAAGAAACTGAAGCAGGGAGGTTAAATAATTTGCCCAGCATTTCACCTAAACGGGTGACAGGAATGGTACTGGAACATAGACCATCTGACGGTGGAGGCTCTCAGGCAATGGGCTCAATTTCACTTCCACAATAATGAAATCATTCCCATCCTCAGAACGCATGGAGCTTCTCATACTTCTGTATCTTTACAGATCTTGTTCCCTATGCTTGGGAATTTCTCCCAATCTTTCATCACTTTATTCACCATACCAATTCTTTGACAGCCTTTAAAATATCCCTGAAGACACTTGTGTGGAAAGTTACCAGACCTTACAAGGAAGGTTCAGTAGTTTTCCTTTGTGCTCTCTTAGACTGAACACGATGTAAATGCTATGTGTCTTCCTTATTAGGATAATGCATTTTTCTTTCTTACTTTTCTAGCATCAAGCAGGGTGCCCGATGTATCATTTGTTCCCAGTGAACGTCTATTGGGTTTGGGGCTGCAGGGAGCAGGGCTGAAAGAACAGCACATCTTTTTTTTTTAATTTTTTAAATTTTTTAGTATAGTTGATTTACACTGTTCTGTCATTTTCTGCTGTAAGACAGCACTTCTAAATAGGACATACTTGAGGTCCTCGGGTTGCTGACTGAGCTACTACTGAATGCTTGAGATGTTCAATTCCAATGTGAGAAACACAGGACTAGACAAGAATGAAGTTCATCCCCGTCAGCCTACGGAATCACAGGATGATGTTGGAGACAATTAAATAGCCAAAGCCCTAATTGTACAAGGCAAATTGAATCTACAAAGATGAACTAACTCACCCACAGTGACACTGCCAGTTAGTATTAGAGACTGCTCTTGAACCTGAGTCTCCTGCCCTGCAATCCACAGCTCCTGACTCTCTCTTATGGACCAACAGATACCACTATGATTTTATACAGAAACACACACATACACACACCTCCACTGCTAATGAACCAATTTAATAAAACACAAATGCTTCCTTACCTACTGCCTGGATTTATGTGTGGAAATAATTAGGGCTAATAGAAATGCAGTGATTTTTATAGTATAGTTCCTTTTTTACTTCTAAACTTTACAAAGAAATGCACTATTTTACTTCTCTCTAGTACAGGAAAAGTGCTTCCCGTCAACAGTTCTCAAATCAAAAAGTCAGTGCAAAGAAATCAAGGTTATACAGTTTTGCTGACTTACTCTTCCCAATATTCACCACTCTCACAACTATCACTATAATAGCAGCTAACATTTGTATAATAATTATTCTTTACCATGATTTCTGCAAAATAGTTTGCATGCTTTACTGCATCCAGCCATACAACAATCCTATGAGGTAGACCGGTATTACGATTTCTTATTTTCCATTTAAGGACACTGAAGGCCAATGAGATTTAATGAATTCCACAGGGTCACAGAACTTTTCAATGGCAGAAAGTACCTTTGTATTTAAAGTAAACCTGACACCAAAGCTTATGCTCTTAACCACTAATCTAATCCATGTGTCTTTAACGCTCTAGTTAGTTTTCTCATTTAGAAAGAAAGAATCACAGAAAAGACCTAGAAGTTATATTAGATTCTGGTTGGTCTCTATAAGTTATTTGAGAAAAACACAAAGCAAAATTCTGAAAAGTAAGTGAATCAACCTATCCTGGACTTAAAGAGTTCTCAAATTTTTCCATATTTTTCTATATAACACAATAAAGTACTTCTCATAGTCATCAAAACTTATTATGCATTTTTGACTCTCATGAATGCTGTCATAAATATATACTGCCACACAAGCACATGCATATGCATATATGTATATCAGTATCTAGTCTATGTAACTCCATGATACAGATCTTTGGGATAACAACCAGCCTGTCAAACATACTAAAAGAACTACATTTTGGAGAGGATTACAGTATCATTACCATTGACATGGGTAGAATAGATGAGTGTCCCTTAACCACTGCCTGTCAGGACCCACTTCCATCTTAACACCCAGTTTAAATAGTACTCAGCCAGCTGCCTGTGGATTTAGCCAACATTGCATGCTAATGCAAAAGTCTGATTGCCCAGATGGTTATTTCTAGGCTCTTCATCAAAAACAGGAACTGAGTGTGGGTCTAAAGCATATCTATCCTACATATAGGCTAGTAGATTCTTGTTTTCTTCATAGATCCCTCTTTTGTGCAGACTGGGCATGTAGACAGTTGCTATTTTGATAACTCCCACCAGAGACAGTAAAAGGGAAACGGGAGAGACTGGGTAGCCATTGCTGAAATCTGTGGAAATCTCTTAAATACACTATTCCTCATGTCTCTGTGTTATTTACTTTGTTGCTGCTATTATTGGATATGGAGTATTCCCTCTCTCTGTGAACTTCCTTGAGCAAGTGTTTTGCTCACCTTTATATATCCCTTAATCACCAGCACTGCGGCCTTGTACTTAAGAGGCAAACTAAAGACTTGAGGGATTCAAGCAACCACAAACAGACCAAACAAGCTTCAAGCACTCCTAGAGAGTGCAGTGGGAAAAGTTCCCAGTTTTGAGATTTTTGTTAGCCTTTTGTCTGCCCCCAGGAGAAGAAACATTAGTATATTATGGAAAATCAGATCCCCAGGACAATGATTAAATGTCATCCAAGCAACTTTCGCTAACAATTCTGAATCCCTTTTATTAGAATTAAGACTGTGGAGGTTGTGAAGACTTTGGGTACCATCTTTGTCCCAGCATAGCTTGGATTTCTGGGAGTCACTCCTGATAACACCATGGAAAGATAGAATTCCGTTGCTACTCATAGGAAAGCCTCTCTTCCCATAAGCTACATTCATTCAGACCTTTATCAGTCCTTCCTGCTTCTATTTCAATACACAAACATAGGAATAAATAGTTTTGAGTTTGCTTTGTTTTAATTCTTCTCTCAACCAGCTACTTTTTCTCATCTTTCCACCACCATAAGCAGAGAATGTTTACAGGGCAAGATTTTTCATTTTAATCTTAGCATCTTTTTTCTTACATTTGTAATATCTTGACTCAGCTACTCTGACTTTGTTTTTTTTTGTTGTTTTTGTTTTGTTTTTTTTGTCTTTTTGCCTTTATGTAGAGCCGCACCCGCGGCATATGGAGGTTCCCAGGCTAGGGGTCTAATCGGAGCTGTAGCCACCGGCCTTCGCCACAGCCACAGCAACGCGGGATCCGAGCCGCGTCTGCAACCTACACCACAGCTCACGGCAACGCCAGATCGTTAACCCACTGAGCAAGGGCAGGGATCGAACCCGCAACCTCATGGTTCTTAGTCAGATTCGTTAACCACTGAGACACGAAGGGAACTCCATACTCTGACTTTGAAATGCAGACCCTCCACTCCACTAAGAAATCAGCAGGAGCTGTAAGGTGGAGAATGTGAAGTTTCCATTTCTTTGCAAATCCATTTTTACATGGTGAAGGCTATGATGATTCCCAGGGCAAAGGGACAGTCTATCATCCAAAAGAATGACAGATAAGGATTAAGTTTAATACTAGAAAACATTTAGAAATAGAAAGAAAGACTGCATTCATGACAGAAATAAAAGGGACCATTCTTTGGCATAACATAAAACAGCATCTGTTGAAACAAATCAAGTTCTGAGCTGCTTTGCATGGCATCCTTTGTTGCTCAAGTATGGCAGCTTCTCTTAAGCCTTTGAGGACATGAAATGATGACAGATAAAGGTCCTGTGCCAAGAATGAAGGGAAAAAAAAATTCACATTTTGATGTGCAACTACTTGATTCTAGGAGGTGGCTGTCAATTGCATGTAATGAACTGCTTGGAGGAGGGGGCTATCAATTGCAGGTAATGAACTGCTTCGGTTGCAGTGGGTGATTAATTTCCAGTTTTCTCTGGCTCTGCTCTACAGTGGACAGCCCATTACCTGAGCTTTCTGGCTTAAAGGAGAAGATTACCATGGAGGTAATCTACTCCAAGTATATCTATTTCTTTGGCTCTCTACCCCATTGACTTTCTGGTGTGACACATTAGCTTTGTTTCTGTGAAATATTCATAACGTAGTCCAGAAAATTCCCATTCAACTCACATATTTATAGCAACAACTCATGTATGTCAGCATTTTTAACATATGATTTTTTGGCATAAGATGGAGAAAACAAAAGCACAATCTTGGTCATGCTTAAACTAAGGAACTAAATAACTGAGGTCACCTATCACTTGTAAATTATTAACAAAGCTTTGAACAAACACAACTGATTTTAAGTATCACTGAAAACAAAAAGAACTCTTTTTATACAGTCAAGGTCATTTTCGTTTGTGTAGCGTTGAAAAAAGTAAACATAAAATACAGAAATGTTTCACTGTTTCTCTTGTATTCACAAAACTTCTCAGATATGTCTGACTAAAGATCTAGTAACATTTTATTTTTTTTACATATGAGGTAGCTAATAGATACCAGCCATGCCAAGGGGTAAAAAATGTCTCTGTTTTACTGCAAGCAGGCTTTATGGCTTTTTCTTTTGATGTCTGAACCATGAAATACTCCAGAGGTACTTTGTTGCTCTTTACAGTACCTATGTACACTCCTAACGAGTTGCCAATTTTTACTTCCTTTAAAGAACCCTAATAGTAAAACATTTATCTACGTATCAAAAAAATCCCCTTAAACGTGCTCTGCATTTCAAGAGAGGCAAAGTCCAATGGTCTCCGTCATTAAATGCTGGTTCCAAGAATCT
Source organism: Catagonus wagneri (assembly GCA_004024745.2). Lineage (NCBI taxonomy): Eukaryota > Metazoa > Chordata > Mammalia > Artiodactyla > Tayassuidae > Catagonus > Catagonus wagneri. Next base: position 18,023,060 of record PVHT021183524.1, read on the forward strand.
CCCTTTTGTCTAAGACTGCAGTTCAGATTGTTCATAATAGATTACAGGTTGAGAGATATGACTTTTAATTTAGACCATGAGAATCAAAGGAGAATATGGCTTCAGTTCTTTTAAAGGGGATGGTAAAAAACAAGACAGCAGACCCCAAATGGAGGCGCTTATGCTAAGCCCCATTAATTACATTTTTGGCTCTCCCAGGAATGGGCTCTTAACCAGTCAATCAGGAACCACCTGAGCAGCATCAGTTAGGTAACCTGCCTGGCCGACCCCTGCCACCCACTAAAGGAAAGTAACCTTGCAATAACCAATCTACTGTCTTGCCCAGTACAGCTTCCTTGTTCCTACTCCCTTCTGCCTATAAAAGCCTTTGATTACACACAGCTCCTCAGAGCTCCTTTCTGTCTGCTAGAATGGATGCTGCCTTGTTCATGGATCCCTGAATAAAGCCAATAAGATCTTTAACATTTACTTTTTTTTCCTTTTTTGCTTTTTAGGTCTGCACCCGTGATATATGGAAGTTCCCAGGTTAGGGGTCCAATTGGAGCTACAGCCACCAGCCTTCATCACAGCCACAGCAACGTGAGATCCGAGCTGCGTTTGCAACCTACACCGCAATTCACGGCAACACCAGATCCCTGACCCACTTAGCGAGGCCAGGGATTGAACCCACAGCCTTATGGATACTGGTCAAATTCATTTCAGCTGTGCCACAATGGGAATTCCCCAGCTTATTTATTTATTTTTTTTAACATGGATAACCTACAAGAAGGCGTCTATTTAATCCTGAGACCTTACTGACGATGATCTTAATTGTAATTTCACATTGGTTTCTCTGGTACAATCTGGGAGATGAAAAAACTTAGTAGGAAAATAGGAGTTCCCTTCGTGGCTCAGTGGTTAACGAATCTGACTAAGAACCATGAGGTTGCGGGTTCAATCCCTGGTCTTGCTCAGTGGGTTAAGGATCCGGCGTTGCCGTGAGCTGTGGTGAAGGTTGCAGACGCGGCTCGGATCCCACGTTGCTGTGGCTGTGGCGAAGGCCGGCGGCTACAGTTCCTGTTAGACCCCGAGCCTGGGAACCTCCATATGCTGCGGGTGCGGCTCTACATAAAGGCAAAAAAAGACAAAAAAAAAAAACTTAGTAGGAAAATATTTGTGAAGACTTGCCCTGGTAGAAGGAGTGACTTTGGTTCATGTGACCCACAGGTAAAAGGTGCAGCAGCTGACACATCAGAGCCCATGGGCTGAGAGTGTCCCCACATTTCACTGTCATGATGCAAAGCAGTGGCATGGTCCAGCTCGAGCCTCAGTCACTCTTGAGAACTGTGGAATGTTGTTACTGAGGTTAGAAATCATCGGTGGTTGGAAAAGGCGATGCTGTGATAATATTAATCCGGGACAGGATTTGGAAAAGAAAGCCATAGGATCAACTCAAACCCAAATTTAGCCTTGGAAGCATGTGGGCAGTTGGAGCAGAATTCAGCCCCAACGTGCTATTCGTCCTGGACGTCCATGGGAGCCCCTCCAGCAGCGTCTGGGGCAGAGTACGCAGCACTGCCTTCCTCGGGATTGCATTCACCCTCTTTTTCTTGGTGAGTTTTCTCCATTTTTAAAGGAAAGAAAAGATAAACAAAAAGTATCACCTACTTTCTTCCCTTCACTGCTAAGCAAGAATATTGTCTTAACTTAAGCAAATCCTTTTCCCTACTCCAGAAGAATAAATGAAATTCTCTGTTGTTCTAGCTGGTAAATTTGACTTTGCATCAGGGACCTTTTTTTTTTTTTTTTTTTTTGCTAATTCCTCATCTGAAATACAGATCAATTAAAGTGAAAGTTCTACTAGTTGGTTAAAGGTCTCCTTTCATGCCTGCTTTCAAGAGTTTTATGTAAATGTTCAGAATGATTTTTATTATTAAACTCTTGAAGGATTCCAATAGTCTCTTTAGGCATGGTTTTCCAGAAACTCCCTTTTCTATATGGGCAGCCTACTGAATATGTTCAATATTTAAAAATTCATTAAAGTTCAGTGTGAGATTTACTTATATCAAGACTGAAATATCGATGAACTTCGAAGGTCAAGGAAACCATCTGGATCCTACATGGGAATACACGTTGAACAGGCCTCTGCAGGCTCATCAATAGACTAAGTGGATGACATCAACCATTTTTTTTGGCCTGTGCAATGGCCATTGAATCATTCTTCCTAGTATGTTCCATTTTATATAAGAACTTGTTGTCTATTTAAGAAGAAACTACTGAAAATGAATAAAATAATAGAGAAAAGGAAAACCATACAGATGTCTCTGTAAGTAGTGAGCCGATCTGAGTGGTAAAAAAAATCATCTCTTATTTAGGAAACAGAAACAGATGCATAGACATAGAAAATAAATTTATGGTTACCAAAGGGGAAAGGGTGAGGGAAAAATTAGGAGCTTGGGATTAACAGATACAAGTTACAATATATAAAATAGATAACCAGTGAGGGCCTACTGAGTAGCACAGGGAATTATACTCAATATTTTGTAAAAAGCCTCTAAGGGAAAAGAATTGAATAAGTTTTACATATATAAAATACACACACACACACACACACACACACACACACACAGATATGTTTTATATATATATATATACACACACACATATACACATACGTATAACTTAATCACTGTGCTATAGACCTGAAACTAACAGACACTGTAAATCAACTATATTTCAATAAAATTAAATTTAAAAAGAATAACTGTTGCATAACACACACACACACACAAAACTCAGCAAGGCCTTTGGCCTGAATTAAATGGTATTAATATTTATTGAATACTTTGTGCCATGTACTTTACATACTTTACCTCAAATAGTATTCCTAACAATTCTGTGAGGTAAATATTATTATTCTAAATTTGAAACATAAGAATCAGGGACACAGAGAATGTAACAGACAATCTTGGCAGTGGCTAGGTGGTAGAGCAAGCATTTGAGCCAAGGTCTCCAATTCCAAAACTCACGTCCTCTTCTTCCTACCACACTGGCTTCTATCCAGTGGAACTGACTGAGCAAATGCCTTGCACAACTACTTGAACAACATTGGGTTTCTCTGATTCTTTCTCTGACGCAAGGTTATTTCTTAACAGTCAGGTTTTCACAAGACATCCATGTTCAGAAAGCCATGGGCTAAGCTACTCTCATATGCAATACTTATAAATATTCTGATTCAGGAGGTAGATGTGAGAAGGAAAACTGGAAGCCAAATATGCCTTCATTTCCAACCCCCTGTTCCCTCAGTATAAAGTCTCAGGTCAGTTTCTTGGACATGAAATACTTGTCCGACCTGGGAAACTTGTCATTAAAGGGAATGGGTTTATCAAGGACCCAAGTCCCCCTCAGTCTTGGTCTCAGAGGGCAAGTACAGGCCAGAGCACATTGCAGTGGATTATTTCATGACGTTATTCCTTTAAAAGTACATGGAATATCAAGAAACGTCCAAAAACCTAGAAACACACAAATGTGTTTCCTAATCCCCTCAAACAACAGCACTAACCAAAGAAAAAGCAGCTTGGATAGAAGAAAGAGTCAATTGTTTAGCTTTGTCATGTCCCAACAGTTAATTACACAAAGGACATATTCACAGTGGAAAGATGCTTTGCCTTTCTTACAAAATAGGGGGCACCATATTTTAAGATATTTTATAGAAGTCTTCCTCCCAGAACTCTGTAAGTGGTGCTGGCTGAAGAATAAAATCACAGTTTCAGTTCATGAAACTGATTCACCATGTATTTTAGGAATTCTAGTTGAATATTTGTACACTGAGCTAAAACCCTAAAGAAGAACTATATCTCTTCATCCTTCCTGTTTGCAAAATGACAGACACCAGAGGCTCATCTTTCAATCCAGGAAAAAATTGTTTCTTTTCAAATCTGAAATCTGAATATCTATTCACTTCAAGAGCTGCACTTGACCCATAATTTTTCTCCAGTCATAATCTTCCAAAGAAATTCCCCCCGGTCCATGATCCTCCAAATTCTCAGCCATATCCAAAAGCTGCTACAATTTAAGCTGCTGGGAGTTCCCGTCGTGGCGCAGTGGTTAACGAATCCGACTAGGAACCATGAGGTTGCGGGTCCGATCCCTGCCCTTGCTCAGTGGGTTAACGATCCGGCGTTGCCGTGAGCTGTGGTGTAGCTTGCAGACGCGGCTCGGATCCTGCGTTGCTGTGGCTGCGGCGCAGGCCAGTGGCCACAGCTCCGATTAGACCCCTAGCCTGGGAACCTCCACATGCCGCGGGTGCGGCCATAAAATGACAAAAGGCAAAAAAATAAAAAATAAATAAATAAACTTCTGCTTGCTGCTCTTTATGGACTTACTGTTTCATCATATCTCCTCTATTTTACCAAGAGTGAAATCTAAAATGAGTTCAGAATCATAAATATGTAAATGACAACCTAATGCTCTGTATCACAACATCATTTTATTTGGAGAAACTAAAATATTTGAAAGTGAGTTCCTCAAATCTTAACTGACAGTAACTGGCTTACTATAAGCAATAGAGAATGTCTTAACTATTAAAACAAATGATATAAAAGAACAGAAATTGTTGGACAGAAACTGTACTGAAAAATTGGTCACCCTTCTGCATAGAAAACAATGCAATTTCAACATCAAGTCATCGAGAATTGCTTCACTGTTGTCCTCTGTGGAGAGTTTGGGGGTTTTGTTACAGTGTTATTGGAGTGGAAAGTAATTCTATTTAGAGATCTTATTTGATTAGGAAAAGTATTTGAAAAAATATAATATGTATACACAACTGAAATGTCACAAAATGATGACATTGTAATGAAGTTTCAAGATAACTTCATAAATGTATGTATTTGTCTCACTTTGACTCCTTAATGCAGGGTGTTTGGATGGAAGCAACTCCGTTTATCAGTTTCAAAGATGATACCCTGACAGAACAGAATGTTCCTGTACAAATCTAACTCCAAATATCCAGTTAGACAAAAGTTTCTCCAAAAATATGCTGCACATTGAGATTTATGTATTGTATCCTAATGTCTGGTAGAGTTATATTTTGGCTACATCTACAACTTAACATGTAAAATAAATTTCACTATTGTCTCTTCATTCTGACCATCCCAACAACCGATGTGGTCTGTGCTGTGCTTGATTTGGCTTTAGCAATTACTATTTATTGACCAAAATGAGTGGATCAAGCTCCTATTGGATCCCAACTCATTGACGGTATACAGTTAACCCCTACTTTGGAGCACAATTTTCCCTTAACTATGTAATACTGTATTTTAGTAACTAACTGGAAAATAGGCTATTTTTACAACTTTGAACCTATAACTAATTTCTGAGAAAAAAAATTCAGAAGATAGAAGCTTCAGAACAGTGTCCTAAAAAGTGGAATAAATGCACCTTGGAGAAAGAAAAAATAAAAGTTTCCTTGACTTTGAATGCATTTAGGACTCTACTTTGTTACAGTTTGCTCTAAGTAAATGCATACATCTTAAGTCATTCTTTAGCATGAACTATCTTTAGGAACATTCTTTTGAGGCTGGGTAATAAACCTTCCTGAAGCTGCCAAACAAAGATGCCAAGGAAAGAAGACTCCTTGCCTCCAAATGTGGGGGGAGATCTGAGAGTCCCCTTAGTAACTGAGAAACAGAACACTGCTATTGTATGGGACATTTGGCAGTTGGCCACTGCCACTCAAGATTTCATCCACGCCAATGCTCTTCCAAATATAGAAGACAGCACAGACTTAGTCTCTCCACTCTGATTGGGTAATAATTAAACATTTCAGCTAGAAATCTCGGCACTCTAGCAGAAAAGATCAGTGTCAACTTTTCTCGGAAAGGGTAGAGCATACATATACACAAAGCACACACAAACACATTCGCCCTTACTTGCTGTTCTCTCCTCTTTTTTTTGGCTGCACCCAGAACACACAGAAGTGCCTGGACCAGGGATCGAACTCTCACCACAGTTGTGATCTGTGCCACAGCTGTGGCAATGCTGAATCCTTAATCTGCTCAGCCACACAGGAATTTGCATCTTTTATTTTTATTTCTTCCCCAAGTGTTTTCCATTCTGGAAACAAAAACTTTCTCTTCCTCGCTCTCAAAATAAACTTTTGTTTGTGCTTTCCTTCAACATGCCAATTTGAAATTTTTCAACTGCTCTGTGAAACAATAAAAGCTAGTTATGCTCTTTAAATCACAATATTTACTGAAAGGGCTCTGTATATGACAGATTTGGACCCTAAAAAGAAAAAGAGTTGCTTCAAAAGCTGTCTGTAAATAGAAGGCAATTGGCTGGAGTTCCTGTCATGGCACAGCGGAAACGAATCCCACTAGGAACCATGAGGTTGTGGGTTCCATCCCTGGCCTCGCTCATTGGGTTGAGGATTCGGCATTGCCGTGAGCTGTGGTGTAGGTTGCAGATGCAGCTTGGATCCGGTATTGCTGTGGTGTAGGCCGGCAGCCACAGCTCTGATTCAGCCCTTAGCCTGGAAACCTCCACATGTCACAGGCCATGAAAAGACACGTAAGCAACCCCTGCAAAATGAAAAGATCCCATGCCTACTTGACTTTGGGAAAACTAAAGGACTTAAAGCCCCATTAGGAACAACGTAGAAACACTCTCAATACTTGTGTGCCAGCTTTTCAAACACAACAAAGCAAAACAGCAAAGTAAATATTAGCAGTCGACAGAATTATAGTAATTATTAGAACTACAAATATCTAATATTTTATCCACTATTCCCAACTAGATAGTGTTCTCAGTTGTATAAGAGCAGTAGTGTTGCCTTTACTGATTTAATCAGCATCTCCATGTCTGAAGATCATTTTAAAAAGGAATACAGGGAGATAAGGTAAAGGGAAGAAATTGTTAGACTGTTAATGCATGTGACAAAACAATAGATGGGACGCACTGTGTTTTTATTAAGTCCAACATAGATGCCTAGAGATAATTATATCTAAACATTTATCCATCTTTCTCAATAAATCAATTCACCTTGTGTGCATCACACACCTTACTGTAGCCTTTTGGGGTGTTGAACTACTTGAAACTATCATTTGCCTCTATTTATTTTTTGCTTTTTAAATTTTTTTTAGGGCCACACCTGCAGCATATAGAAGTTCCCAGGCTAGGAGTCAAATCTGAGTTGCAGCCGCAGGCCTAGGCCACAGTCGCAGCAATGCTAGATCCAAGTTGCATCTGCAACATATACCATAGCTGACAGCAGTGCTGGATCCTTAACCCACCGAGGCCAGGGATCAAACCTGCATCCTCATGGGTACTAGTTGTGTTCATTACTGCTCACCTTTACTTTTTTAATTTATATTTTATTCACAGATATTTAAAATATATGAAATATAACAATGCTGGGAAGGAATTACCTACTTATTTTAAATCACAGGTAAGCAATATATTGAATTGCTAAAGCTCAAATTCAGGGAGTATTATATGAAAAGAATTTAAAACATAGTATAACAAAAGCAGCAGATTTATTCTACAGCAGTGGTTCTCAAAGTGTGGCCAGAGGACCCTTGGGGTTCCTAAGGCCCTTTAAAGGGATTTGAGATCAGAAATAATTTTGTAACAAACCAGGAGGGCGTTTTCCTATTTCATTCTCATTCTCTCACAGTGTTCAGTGGAGTCTTGCAGAGCATACATGATGTGTGAGACCAAAAGAGACTGAAGGGAGAAAATCCAGCTGTCTCCTATTAAACTAGATAATAAAGAAATGTTTAAAAATACAAAACAATGCCACTGATCATTTCCTGTGTTGAAAAAGATCACTATTTTTTATAAGATCACACATTTATGTAAATATGTAATGGTATTACCATTGATCTTTTTAAATGAGTTAACACATATTGAAATATTTCCCCATTTAATTTCTAATACAAACATTGACAGATACAACCCACATTCACAGAAGCTTTTAGGGGTGTTAATAATTTTTAAGCATGTAAAGGGATCCTGAGACCAAAAAATTTAGTTTACTATTTTAGAACTTTGGTCTCTCAATTTATTTTTAAAGCCCTCAGTTACTAATTTTATCAGAATCTAAATTAGGATGATATCTGCTATAAAAGTCTCCAAAATTACTCTCTGGAAAGATTAGATAGATATTTCTTGTATCATTTGCTAATCAACAAAATACAGACAATAGAACAACTGTATATACAGTATTTAATAGGATTCATTCTACTTCTTCCATTCCTGGCCAGCCGCTCACCCTGGACCTTGCTTTGCATTTAATGCTAGTATAGCAGAGTAGTATTGCTGGATGTACATTATGCATCTGATAAATACTTGCCGATATGGTTTAAATTAAGCCTACTTCTTCACTGAAGTTTATCTGACTAAATTGTTAAGCTTACTCCTTGTTTTGCTTTTATAATACCATTTTGGCCAGAAAAACTAGACTGGCATTCATTGGCGCAGCGGTTAATAGAGGACATTCTAGAGCTACACTGACTGGGCTTAAATTCTGAAACTAACACTTATGCCCATGTCAATATAGATAAAGTCTGTAATCTCTATGTGCCTGAATGTCCTCACCTGAAAATTAGAAATAAAAAAGGTTATGTTGTAGGTAATAATCTCCTTGCCATATGGATTAAGTTCATAATTTAAAAAAAAAACAAAATTTAGCATATAATAAATGATATCTGAGGATGATTCAATAAAATATGATCTAAGTTCAATTGCCGCTCAAAGCATGGACACTGGGGATTGGTTTTTAGAGGAAGTTTTGCTACTGAAATAGATTCAGATACCTGAGCCACTTTAATTCCATGTTCATTCCCACCTCTAAATATGAAGAGCAGCAAGTTAAACGTGAGTAACCATCATGAACACACTGATCATACTGAGGGGAAAATGGCAGTGAAACCCAGATCAGAAGTATTAGAATCATGACAGAGAAAGTTAAACACAATCAGCTAACAAAGCATCAAAAAAAGAGAACTGAAATTGTCTAACCTACTCTAGCAATACATAGAAAGTTGAGCCAAATCATCTGAGTTTATTTTTAAATTATATAAATGCTGACATGGTTTTTAAATTATCATTAATATCATCTTTGTAATTCTAGTTACTCTTTAGAAAGTAACTTAAATTAATGAATACACAGTATCACCTAATATAGTCTAGTTAAGTGCAAAGGAAGAATTAGAAAATTGCTAGAACTCTCTCAGCTTCTATAATTTCATTTGGGTTGATTTTCCAGCTCATATTTTCCAACAAGATAAAATCCCTTCTACTTGCCAGATTCTAAGTCCCAAAGACGTGGACATAATGCAGAATGGATGGACCGGGCTTATCAGCACGGAGTGTACTCAGCATCCTCCAGTTGAACTGTCATCATGCCAAATATTCCTGTCTTTGGGCTTGTTTACAACAGAAGGCAATGCATAACTCTCAGCTTTATAGTTCTGTTTTGTTCTTTTCTTTTAAGCTTCTCTGAATTCAGATTATTAAGAAATGAAGTACATTACCAGGAAAGTTTTCTTTAATTGGCTCTGATTAACTCACCTCTTCATCTATTCATATTTGACCTAAATGTAATGATCAGGAAAATGTAAATGAAAAATGAAAACATAATATTTAAAATAAAAAAGGTAACAAACCCAGTGAATATCCATGAGGACACAGGTTCGATCCCTGGCCCGATTCAGTGGGTTAAGGATCCAGCATTGCCATGAACTGCAGTGTAGGTCACAGAGGCAGCACGGATCTACCATTGCTGTGGCCGTGGTGCAGGCTGGCAGCTGCAGCTCTGATTTGACCCCTAGCCTAGGAATTCCATATGCTATGGATGTGGTCCATAAATGAATGAATAAATAAATACACTGAATTTCTCTTTAAACAGACTACAGACTAAAATTGGCTAGCATCTTGTAACTACCCATGGGGTGCAAAGGCCTCTGGTCCATCCCATATTAAGTGGCTACACTAAAAGAAAATAATCACCCTCATCTCATCTATTTGACCACCCCTCTACACACACAGAGCTTAGGGCCACAGAAGCACGCTCAACTTTATAATGATAGTTATTTTAGGTTATCAATAGTGAGAATGTTTTGCTTTTTAGATATTCTAAATATTTAGCTATTTTGATAATTTTAATGAAATTTTTCTTTAAACTCTTCTTTAAAACAGTGAAGATTATTTCATAATGTATACTAATATAAATTGTCACCTTGTACACCTTAAATTTTTGTCAATTATACCTAAATGAATCTAAAAATATTTTTTAAAGCAGTGAAGTTTAAAACATGAAAGAAACATAAATACAAATATTGACAAAACATGTAAGCACCTAGGGAGAAAGAAATCAAATTCTGAAGTTTAAAAATAAAATGTTTAAAGTGAGGGAGGGGGAGGGTAAGACATCCTGGGAGTTTGAAATTAGTAGATAACAAATGATTACATTTAGAGTGGATAAGCAATGAGGTCCTACTATGGAGCACAGGGAACTATATCCAGTTTCTCGGGATAGATCATGATGGAAGATAATATAAGAAAGGAAATGCAGGGAGTTCCCATTGTGGCCGAGTGGGTTAAGAACCCAGTTAGTATCCATGAGGATGCAGGTTTGATCCCTGGCCTCACTCAGTGGGTTAAGGATATCATGCTGCTGCAAGCTGCAGCTCCAATTTGACCCCTAGCCCTGGGAACTTCTATATGCCATAGGTAAGTGAGTAAGTAAGTAAGTTAAGTGAGAGAGAGAGAGAGAGAGAGAGAGAGAGAGAGAGAGAGAGAGGAGAGAGAGAGGGAGAGAGAGAGAGAGAGAGAGAAAGAAGGAAGGAAGGAAGGAAGGAAGGAAGGAAGGAAGGAAGGAAGGAAGGAAGGAGAAAAAGAAAGAAAGAAAGAAAGGGAAGGTAGGTGTGTGTGTGTATATACATATATATGTGTGTGTGTGTGCTTATATAAAATTGTAACACTTTTCTATACAGCAGAAATTGGCACAACACTGTAAATCAACTATACTTTGATAAAATAAAATGTTTGCAGTGAATGATTAAATCCAACTCATACCTTTTCCTTTTCTGTGGAAAGCCCATTTTAGGGATAACCATCAAATGCCTTTCATTCTCTTTCATTTGTGACCAGAGGTCCTGCCATTCAGCACTGAGTGCTGTTCTCTTTGGGGTCCATAGCTGCCAGCTGCAGCGCTTGGTGGGCTGCAGTCCAATGGCTTGTGGAGCAATTGGGGACATCACACGAAGGAGCTGCGCAGCCCTTGGCTCCTGCGCTCTTGCCACACAGCATTTGTCTACTCCTTCGACCTATTACCACACTAAAATTGCTTTCTGATACAGCTCTATTTCCATGCAAAACTGTCAATCATTTTCCTTGCCATGCTCTTTAGGGAAAGGGAAGTGTGCTGACGGGGCCATTCAGACATGGTGTGACACGAAAAGGTACATTTTACAAAGTAGCAACGTAAAACCCAGAGATTTGCATCTACCTTCCCCCGTTCACTCTTGCTCAGGAAGCCAAACCAAATTAAACCTGCAAAACTTTTGCAATTCACTCTCCTCGACTAATATTATGTGAAACAGGCTTGACCACCAAAAACGAGTAAAGGCAAAGAAAGGTATCCTGTTTTTGTAGAACAAACACACGCGCATACATACCCCTAAATTATCAGTAATGAGCACATCCTGAAAGAATTTGGCTATGAAAAAATTGATGCAAAGTAAAGTTTTATTAAAGATCTGAAATAAAAATACTAAGAACACAAAGGGCATAGACATAAACTAATCCTAAAATTGTAAAAGAAAAAAAAATTTTTGCATTGTTCTCTTATTTCTCTTTAGCACCAGAGTGAAATTTCTTTGTTAAAAAAATATATATATTTGCACTTTGGGCTTGCAAATCAATTGTGGGGAAGCAAGGATCTTGAGCCAAGCATTTCTGGACAGAGTAAGTTATGGGAAAAGACATTTTCCCTCAAGCTCAACCACTTCTGTCCTCTGAATGGGGGGCAAACATTTCTGAGCACATTCAAAATTGGCCCTTTGCTTTACATTGTGACAAGATCACATTGTAAAACCTCCCAAAGAAATGTAAGGCATATTTACAGATGGATGAGCAGGAACTCATTTGTTAAGTTCAAAAAATTATGACAAAGTGCCTAGTACTTAGAACACTCAGAACAGGAAAAGGAGAAATGTTTCAAGAAGGAAAAGATGCCCCTCAAACTATCCTCAACCCCCATCACTCTCCTTCCGGAAGAGAAAATCAATAATTTATCACCAAGACAAGTTTCCTAGAAGTTTTCCCAGTTTTCTGGAAAAAAAAAAGCACATTTTCCAAAGCACTGTAGACATTTAAACTATATATATTAAATTCCTGATAAAATCATGAATGATGTCTGAGTAATATGCATTTTTGGTGCAGTAATACTTGTATATTTTCATCAAGAAAAAGGATCTGTGACTATTGTCAAGGTCGTCCCAGTGATGATTTCAATGCTGAAAATTGTGTCTGTGGGAATATACAGCCAGATGAACTTGGGAGGCACAAGGCTGTTTATATTATCAGCTGATAAAACTAGGAAAAAAAATACTGACTGATGGCACTGAGGTTCATTTTTTCTGAACTTATTCAACTGAATATGTAAACACAGTATTTTCTAACAACAGCAATTCCTTAATTGAGTATATATATATATATATATATGTATGTATATTTACTGAAGCATAACTGAATTACAATATTATTTTAGTTTCAGGTGTACAACATGGCGATTCCATATTTTTATACATTACATAATGATCAATCTAGTTGTCATATGTCAGCATAAAAACTTACTCTAATATTATTAACTATATTCCCTATGCTATATAGTACATCCCTGTGACTTATTAATTTTATATGTGTATTCAGTTATAATGGTCATACTTAAAACACAATAAAAATTTATTCTTTTAATTTTGCCAATAAAGAAATTGCAGGCCAAAAAGAATAAGTAACTTGTTCAGAGTAGCAGAAGTAAATGGCATAGTTAAGAATAGCCTTTAGGATTTTAGGTACTTTTTAGAAGCCCTGCTACATTACATATTTTGATGTTGCTTTTCTAAGTTAAATTTAGAAGAATTTCTATGAAAACCTAAAATATCATGGAATATTTAAGAAGCTCTCTCTCCCTCCTTCTCCCTCTCTGTTTAGATAGATGATAGATGGACAGATAGACAGAGAGAGAGAGATAAAGATAGAGAGAGAGATGTGTACAGACTTGCACACAATTCTGCCACTGTCGAAAAGCATGTTCTGTTTCCTGTTGGTCATCTGCTGGTAAATATGAAAAAAACTCTGCAAGGGAAAAATATGAAAACAAATCAAACTGCCAAATATAAGTGAACTTCATTCATCAGAGATTTTCGTGGTATTCTTGAAAAAAGTTCTGCAGTGTTAATGCCCTTCAGGTCAGGTGTGTCTCACAGTTAATGACCATTTGGATCAAGGGCCCTTGGCCTTGCCTGAGGCCTTCAAGTTCATCACTCTGACATTATCTGACAGAAAGCAGCTCAGAGAAGATTCTTACATGATAGAACTGCTCAGTCAATAGAAGCTTCTCAACTAAGAAGCACGCAACTTATTAGTGAGATACTGTGTGCACAGTTTTAATGACCCAAGTCCAATCTTCTGACACTGCAAACCTTTGTGAACTTTCGATGTAAACAGGGTCAGATTTCATTGCATATACCAATACTACACTTCGAACTGATAAAACTTTGTTGAACAGTTACTTAGTCCTGGGTATAAGGCAATCTGAGAACCCAAATAGAATAACGACATTTATATTTTGTTTTTATTAGAATGGATATCTTTCCTTCTCTTATTTTTTCCCAGAATACTTCTATCTTGAGTAAAAATGGAGACAAAGCACACTTCTAAAATAACTTTTTGTAAAATTTGTTTATAACAACTTCATCATCGCAGTTACTTTATATATAACAATCTTAATACCACACTCTATCAAATAAAAGTGGCCCAAAATGGCATCAGCCAATATATGCACAAACCTAGAAAAGTCTTGATACAAAAATAACATATTAATGTGAAGAGTAAACTAAAAGGTAGACAGATAATTCTCTCTTTGGATAGAGTTTTAAGAGAGGGTGGTCACTTGATATTAGCCTTTTTTTCTTTTTTTTTGGTCAGGAGAAATCATCACTTCTCATGGAGGAAGAAATGTTTTAGAAAAGAGAATATTGAAATAGTGAACTTGAACCCTTGAGATTGTGGCATCAGAATAAGCTGGAATGTGCAATTTCGAGTAAGTTTAGAAAAGCACATTCTCATTTCCTGCATATCCCTGACATGACTGGTGGCGCTGGCTGACCAAGCCTACTGCTGATCCACTTCTCTCCCCTTCATACTACATTTTCTCCTCATGTTTTGCAGTGCTTGCAGCTGAAGCTCACAACTGATTTCCCAGTACTGTTCTCTGTGAGCTTTTCCAATGAGTGCCCCCATGTCAATTCTCCCGCTTTTAAGGACAAGTAAAATGAAGCAGCGTAATACTTAGAGATAAAAGATACTCAAGAAATGAATCTTTTAAAGTAAGAGAAGTGAAGTGAAAAGATGAAGATACTATGCTCTGATCTCCTATTGTTATGGATAGAGCAAAACAACATCGGTAGCTCAACCTAATTTCAAGGTAATGTATGTTTCCCAGAGCACACTGCATTCAGCAAACTGAAATAATGGAAACCTTTTCCCCACCCACAGGGAAAGAAATGACATCAGTGACTATATTCCCAGTGTTATTTTAAACATATATTTATGTTTAATCCCTTGGTGTCTGCTATGGCAAGTCTTCTAGAAAATGCTGGTGTTAGTAAAATTTCCAGAGAGCATGTAAAAATAACAAGAGCAAAACCTCATAACAACAGCCAACACTTTTTGAGAGCGTTCTCCATACCTCATGCTCTACACGCATTAAGTGAAACAGAACTTTGATAATCACTGTACACATGAAGTTTAAAGACTTTTACCTTCATTTTATCTATGAGAAAAACTGAAGTTTAGGGACTACAGCAGTTAGGAACATACTAGCTGTCAAAACAGATAAACCCTGAAATCACAGCTGCTGAAACATTACAAACTTATTTCTCATATACAACAGTCCAGTGGGGGATCTGAGTGGATGGTCTTCCTTGCAGTAACTCAAGACTCAAGGTCGTTATTGTCATGGGGTGCAGTAGTCATGTTTTTAAAATTGGGGAGTTTCCATCACGGCTCAGTGGAAATGAATCTGACTAGGATCCATGAGGACGCAATTTCCATCCCTGGCCTTGTTTAGTGGGTTAAAGATCTGGTGTTGTTGTCAAGGTCGCAGACAGGGCTCAGACCCCACATTGCTGTGGCTGTGGCACAGGCCAGCAGCTACAGCTCCACTTCAGCCCTTAGCCTGGGAACTTCTATATGCCGTGGGTGCGGCTCTAAAAAGCAAAAAAAAAAAAAAAAAAAAAAAAAAAAAATTGAATGGGGGTCTCAGAAAGACATACTTTTCAGCATTGGAAGGAGACAATTGCAGTACTTTACCTATGCCATTCTAGCATAGAAATGAACTGGATTAGGAAGATATGTGCACTAAATGTACACTCTGCCAAACCAAATATTATTTATCTTTGTGCTATATCTATGTTATTTGGTGGGGTCATAGGTGGCCTAGACCAGAACTGTTTTTCTTATTACCCGATTTTATAATATAAAATTTCACAAAGGGAGAATCCTTATAAAATTTTAATGTTGGAAATAACTGCCTTTTACCAATAAGCTTTTATTGGTGATGTCTAAGCACACCAGGATAGAAAAAAAAACATTTGCTTTCCACTGTCTAATAGAGGTGGAGAATGGTGGAAAGTCTTTAAAAGATGGAAAATGTGCAGAAATTGGAAAGACATAATAGCTCTCTCCTTTATGTTCTTTAAACAAAACACCCTGACAGAATTTGCTATATATATATATATATATATATTGCTAGGTAAATTGAGCTTCTCTACAAAAGTGTAAACAAAATAAAATTGCTCCATAGCTGTTTAATTCAGTAAATTTAATTTTACATGTATTCATTCAACAATGTACCTGAACTGGTATTGCTGACAAACAGGACTGCTGAGGGTCTACTGAAAATAAACTGTAAGATCGGTGTTTTGCTACTTCCAATCTTTCTTTCTATTAACGACAATGTAATTACAATTTTTAGATCAAATGTACCAATGATCTATGCTCATTTTTAAATCATATGGAAAGGTCAAAAGTAAGACCTATAAATAACTGCTAATATTGTTTTCCTAAAATGTCAAAAATGGAGAGAAATAAAATAACACTGTAAGCAGAAAATTAGCCCTTTTAGACTATTAACACACAGTCATCAACTCGATTCAACTAACATTTATTGAGCACTAATCATGTGTGCTGCCTTGTAGTAGAGTACAAAAAAATAAGAATAACATATCATTTTTTTTCTCTTCAAGGTGCTTATAATGTAGTTGGGGAAATGTAGACACACATACTCGAAAAACAAAATACACATAATACTCATTAATGCAACTCTTCTTATTTCACCAAATCTAGGAAGGGGTTGTATATTTCTGTCATCTATATAGATGTTTGAAAGTGAACAACTGAACTTAATCCACTGAAAAATACACAGTAACCAAAATATTAAGAATCAGGGTTAGATCCTTTATTATAATGATTGACAGACATTTGATTGAAGATGACCCCAAACCTGCAATGGTCTCCAATCTTACAAGATTTCAGAAAGAGCTATACATATAATAGATAGTAAAAAATTGGAAGTTCAGTTACCACATTATTAAAATTATCCAACTGTTTGTAATTCTCAATTAAATCCCATAATAAATCTGGTTGGAATTTTTGACTTAGAAGGAGAGGCCCTTCTCCAGTTTTAATTTCTCATCTTTAGCCAACTGCTAAGACCAAATTAATGAGAAATCCAAGATATGGATGTAATTGTGTGAGAGCAACATGGCTCTTCATCCCCCAAAGGGTCAGCCCAAATTCTGCTGCTTGTACAACGTGGTCAAGAGATTGAAAAGAAGAGGGTAGGGACAAGCATGGCCACTTACCACACAGAAGCACCAAGCAAAAATAATAGGGCTACATTCATATGCATTGCTTTTTAACAAAGTTATCTTCTACCTCGCCCCAATAAAATGGGTCCAATTTGGGTTTTAGATTATGGCTTAAGTAGCAGTCACGGAGTGTGGTGGGGTAAGCAGAAGAAATGTGATGTGAAAAAAAGGATATTTCAGTAGGGAAGAGAGACCTTCCCTGAAATTCTACTTCTGCTATTCTCCGTGGTTTGGAAATTGATTGATAAAACTTTCAATAATCATTTTCTTAAAAAAAAAATTGTGGAGTTCCCATAATGGCTCAGTGGTAATGAACTCAACTAGTATCCATGAGGATGCAGGTTCAATCCCTGGCCTCGCTCAGTGGGTTAAGGATCCAGCATTGCCATGAGCTATCATGGAGGCTGCAGATGCAGCTCAGATCCTGCGTTGCTGCGGCTGTGGTGTAGGCCAGCAACTGTAACTCCGACTGACCCCTAGCCTGGGAACTTCTATATGCTGCAGGTGCTGCCCTAAAAAGAAAAAAAAAAAATGCATCATGATAGTGATCACAAAATGAGTTCAAAGAAAGATTGGGCGATGTTGGACTCAATCAAAGTAGCAACTCTACTTTGGGGAAGGTGGAAGGGAAGCAGGAAGGTGAAGAGAGTGAAATCGGTCATTTCCTCTCCTCTGTAGCATACAGTATCATGTTATTATGTGACATCAGTTACACATTTGCCCTTTATCTTGTAACGAATTTAGAACACAACTTACAAGTATTCCAAATAGTTAACCGATACCTTTAATTTGGGAGAAATTTCTTAGCCTATATAAAACCCGACACAATTGTTAATATATTCTGACAGAAGTCCCTTAATAAAGGAAACAGTAATATAGTACATAAACCTTGCCTAAGTAGAAACTTACACGTGTTGCTTTCAGACATCCCATCAAGTTGTGACATCTTATGCAATTTATAATTTCTTGAGTTCATTTTACTTTGTTTCTTTCCAGAAATATTACTGCATTTCCTTTCGATTACCCTTATAAAGTTTTGCAATTTTTTATAGACATGTTGCTTCCTTGACCCATGTCTATAGTTAAGAAATAAAAGATAATTTCAGAAGAGTAACAACATCAAGGTGGCAGAGAAGGAGACCTCGGCCTCTGTTTCCCCAAAAGAGAATGACAATTAGCCAGCCATGTCTGAAGGTAGCTCTCAGAGAACACAGGAATCCACTGAAGAAGCTTCAGCAATGCCATGAGTTCTCCATTTTGCTTTGAGGAATCTGAAGTAGACATTTGTTTTCCTACTGACAGCCAGCTCATACATTGCATTCAAGGCCTTATGAATTTAAAGAAACAACCACTAGAACTTTCATCACTGCACGGTTCACTGATGAAGACAGGATTTCAGACCTGTCCAGACTACAGCTCTTTATAGTAGAGTCTGCATGTTGACTAAGTGAGAATATTAGAGGAATGGTCATCACTGTTGAATCTGTCTAGTGGAATAGAAAAGGATGGTCACAGAGCCTGAGAGAGGAAAGAAGGAAGCCTATTGCCCTTGCTACTCACAGTGTGGTAGAATGATGTCCCTCTAGGAATTTATCCCATAAAGAATACTATGATAAGGCTATTTAAGTTTTTTCAGTGCATTAAACATTTTCCCTTCACTCAAAACCTTCAAGCATATCATGGCCAGACATTTCCAGGAAATAACTGGGGTGACTGATGGCATGTCTCTGTAACTGGGGGGTGGCAAGGCAGTGTTCAGCTCCCAAGTGGAGACTGCTTCTGTGCCCCAGGGCTTTGTTCACTTGTCAATACCCTCAATAGCGCAGACCTGCACGTTACTTATTGCCTAATACAAAAACAGATTGCTCCACCTAGCATCTAATAGTTGTGAATATCCCAATGACATGAACGTATGCAATACTGAGCTGAATTGTAAGGCTGACAAGAGCCTACGTGTGTGGAAATGTAATTACAGTGGAAGTTTAATGATAAATCACCTCAGTTTCTCTCTGCCTTAATAAACTGTCAGGTACTACCAAATAAAGCTGAAGCAATTAAGGGAAGCAACAGGATCTTGGGCTGAGAGACAGGAGTGAAGGAAGAAATAGAACCTCCACTCCCTCCCCCAAATTGCTTACATAAACTGCTGGTACTTAACAGCTGTGAACTCTGATCAGCAGGAACATCGGAATCCTCATTCATCCACCTAGGATACTGGATTTTGATTTCTCATAGGAAGGTGGAGTATTTTCAACTATGCTAAAGTACTTTAGACATTCAAAGAACTCATTAAAGTCCACCTATTATTTCTGTATTCCCCTTAGTGTCTGTTTAAAGAGTTTATTTATAAAACGCTAACATTTTATTTCCTCATCCCTAATATCTCAGGTCTTTAAGCTATTATTGTTATAATGGACAGGCAAGGATACAGAGGGTGCAATGAAACTAGGACAGTGTCCAGGATAGGACAAGAACTGAGCCCAGCAGGGCACAGCCAAGGATATAGAAAGTGACAGACCTGAGTTCTGCAACTTAGTAGCTGGACGATTTTCAACAAGTTCCTTAAACCTCTTCCATACTCCTTTTCCTGATTTGTAAAATGAGGAGATTAGTTAATAATATCTACTTCATAAGGTTGTTAGGAAGAACAAATTAAATAGTGCATTAAACCTCTGACTCACTGTAATTCCTGCCACCTATAATGCACTCAATGCATGTTATTATTAATAATAGTTTATTACTACATTATCGGTTGCCATGTAGATATATGCATTTGCCCCCACCCTGCACTCTCAACACATTAACCAGACCTTGTTCCTGCAGGCAGGCCAAAGGATAGAATTATACTGCATCGGGACAGACAGGATTACTGTAATTATACTGTCTAACCCTGTTATTGGATATGTGCGGAAACATAGCTGAATTCATATATTTAATCACAAATTGGTCAAAACTAAGCATCAGGCTCTGAAACAGGCACCAAAAATACAAACATGAATAAAGTCCTATTAACTTGAGATGCATCATCTTTACAGTGAAACAGGCAGGTAGGAACAAGTAAGAAACAAATCAGAGAGGCAAGTTTCTTCCTATTGGTACTCAAACATGGGCGAGGAAGACCTTATCCCTCACTGGGGCAGCCGAAGAAGGTGTTCTAGACAAAATGATGTTTGCTCTGTTGTTATACAACTGCATATAATAGAGACTCTAAGAAGAAAATCAGATAAGAGTACAGACAAATAAAGAAATAAAATGACATGCAAACATCATTCGTCCTTAAAGAAACGTAAATTAAAACCCCAACCAGATTACACTACTTAAGTATTAGAATGGCTAAAACAAAAAACAACTAAAATTCCAAGAATTGTGGAAGACTTAGAGTAACCGTTTTTTTTCCCATATTGCCGGTGGGAATGTAAAATGCTATAGCTACTTTCAAAAACAGTTTGTCAATGTTTTATAAAGTTAAACATCCACTTAACCAATGATGGGCTCCTTCTCCTAGGCATTGGCTCCAATGAAAAGAAAAATTATGTTTACACAAAAGCCCCTTCATGAATATTTATAGCAGGTTTATTCATAATCTCAAAAAACAAACCAAACACAACAACAACAAAACAACTAGATACAACGCAGATGTCCCTCGGTGGGTGAATGGATAAACAAAGTGTGGTACATTCTTATCATGGGCTCAGCCACAGAAAAGAAGGAACTAATAATACACACAAAAGTATGAATGGATCTCAAGTACATTATGCTAAGTGAAAGAAGCCACTAATAATGTGCGATTCTATTCATATGGCATGTTGGACGTTGGACGAGGGAAAATCACAGGAAGAGAAAACAAATCAGTGGTTTCTGTGGGGTAAGAGAAGGCATTGACTTCATGAGCATGAGGAAAACTGCGGGGCTGATGGAACAGTTCTGATGATGGTGCTGGTTACTAGACTATATGTGTTACCCTAAAAAGGATGAATTTTACTGTACGTAAATTATATCTTAAAAAGTTTTAAAGACCAAAACAGACTATGTGCAAAGATCTAAAAACATAGAGCAAATTCAGGTCTTACGAGCACAACCAGAATACAGGTGGTATCATGCAACTATTGCTTAGCTAACTACCTGGATCATAGTAGAAACCCAATTAATAAATACAGCATAAATGAACAGAGGGGGATTACTGTGCTCTGAGCCTGGAGATAGAAGCCAGCTCCCACAAGAACCATGGAAAAATTGACAAAGTCAGTATGCTTATATTTGGTTCAGTGATCTAATGGGTATCTCTGTCATTTATATTATTTAGCAAGCACTGTCTTCAAGGGAGAAAATGTACAAAGATGGGCTGCATCAGGGCAGCCACTTAGATTGACTGCAATGAAAATGGTTTCCCTCAAATCTGTGCCATGTGTATCCACACAACCACATACAGACTGGGGGACGCGCTGGGGAACATTTCTCTATTTTCACTTCTCTAGCTATCTGAGAGACATTTACTAAGGAGAAATATGAATAATGATGAAACACAGAATCAAAGGACAGCACATGAGGGCTCTACAGCCCCACTGATTTCATGTAACCAGGCTTTCTTAGTCAAATATTTTTTCAACAATCTTCCATATGTATTTATCCAGCCTATCTTGGGTACATATTACTCCAGAGTATCACGTTAGAAGATAAGGTAATATAAAATTATTTTCATGGAGTAAAATTTCATCTCAAGCATGACTTATAATAAGAATAATAGCTCAGGACATGTAGGAGCAATAAATAGCAACTCTATAACCACATGCAGCTATAATTAAGGGAATAGTATAGGAAAAGCTAAAATTAAGGGAATAGTATAGGTAAGTGACGAAACTTTTCCCCGTAGCATGTATGGTAGGATTTTCATCATATTTATCATTTCTGGAGCAACAGGTGTTTTAGGTGGTTTACTAACCATTATTATTTATTCGCCCTGGACTTCTTGTAAGGTAAATATATATTAGTCTCTTGGAAAAATCACTATAGAAGGTTAAGACAGGGTAGAAAATCGAATGTTAAACAGGAACTTCAAGTCTTCCTCATCATTTCAATACCACGCCACGCCACCCTGAAAAGATGCTTGTTCAACAACTTGAAGTTATATTCCTTTTCAGAAGGGGGATAAACTTGAGGGGTTTTTTTTCCCCCGTTACTGTTGTATTTTTTAAATAATAATACCTCTTAGTAAAGGGCCAGGTGGGATTAGAATGAGGAAAAAGAGCCAGCAACAGGAAATGAGGTGTCAGGGGAAGAAAGAACCAGCAGAGAAAAGTTTAGAGAAGTTACTCTGTGCTTCCACTGAGAATCTACATGTTGGGGTTTATCACAACGGAGTCTTCTGAGATTCACCTGTCACTAGACAGTACTAAGCACACTGTCTTTAAAGGCAATCTTTGTTCTAACTCCCCCCTGACAGGAAAAAGCTTCTGGGTTCACTCAACCCTAACTTTATCCTTCACAAAGGAAAACTGGAGAGAGAACGGCTTTACTTCCAGGGGCGTCCTCAGCTTTTCTTATTTAACTCGCTCTGACCAACTAGACAAGTGGTTAGACTCTCTCCATGCACCTGCTGTAGCCCTCACACAACAAAAAAGCCTACTTAGATGCTTTTATTTTCTTTCCTTTTGGGGTTCCTCAAAGTCTAGGTACCCCAGAGAGGAATCTTTTATAACTAGGTGACCTCAGTGATTGATAAAAGGGTTGGAATTCCAAAAGATAGAGAGGTTATTGCTTGTTTTCCTCAACCCTCTCTGGGTTACTGGAGAATATCTGACCCAGATTCAAATCTTCAGAAGATGAGACTTCCAATACAATACTAAAACACAAAGAAATGATGATATTTCTCACCTGGAACTTAGTTGCTGAGAGCCTTGAATATTCATTAACATGAAGAATGCAGAGAAGCCTTGCTTCAAAGCAGGACTGCTCTTACCATATTTTAGAAAAATGAGTATATACTTTATTTTAAGGACATCCAGGAAAGAATAGTCACTCTCAAAATTCAAAAACCCCTACTAACATTTTACAGTACCTTGTAATTAAATTTTCCAACATTTATCTCTAATCTTGTGTTTGTACTCTGGATTATAATTTTGTATATATTCCAAAACTGCAGAAATGTTTCCAAGGAATATTGCTAGGCTTGGAATTACAATTATCACCTCCCGTTTTGATGATTACACAATTCTCATCTCATGTGCATCAGGTAAGATCCTTGGTTGCAGGCAACAAAAACTGACCCTGGGTAGTTTAAACAGAAAAGTATTCACTGGAAATATAAAGGGCTCACAGAATCTGCAGAAGACGGAAAATCAGATTTAGAGAACAGGCCAAAAGTAAGGAAATTTGGTGAAATCAAAAAGCAAAACAATTTCCATTTAGCAGAAAGGTCTAGTTGAGGTGTTGCCTCCGTTACCACAGAACCCTGGTCGGGCTGGACACTGTGCCTCACTGGACATCGTCAGAGCTAGGAATGCATCTTCAATCAATACCACTTACCCCCTTTCCCTCTCTCTCTCTCTCTCTCTCTCTCTGAATTGTCTGCTCCAGATTAAAATGCTGAGGCTGCCACATCTAACTGGCCAAGCCTAGATCAAGTCCTGGTGTGTCTGGATTGCTGATTCAAACCCTTTCTGCAAGTCACTGTTACCACTGGAACATCTTCCTTTAAAAGGTTTTCCTGACAAATAAAAAGCTGAAACTCCAAAGTGGGAGGAAAAAAAATACCGTCTTTATATAGCTACACAACACGAAGTTGTAGCTCAAATATCAAGAGATACATATGGTAATAAAAGAAAAATGCAAACTGGCTATTCATACGCCTCTACTTTGCTCTTGGCATTCATTTCAGCTGAAGTGTGCTCATGTTTGGTTACACCACAAATTCCTAGGGCACTCACCAAAACCAACAAAGACATTCTTCCCCCCATGTGGTTATTTCTTGATTACAGTGAAAGTCATTGGCCTAGGAACAGGTGGTTCTCTTCAATCAGCTGAGTTCCCAAGAGAGGAGAGGGGAGGCAAGGCTTTACAAGAGCTGTCATGGGCTGTGGCAGTGGCTCACTCAACCCAAGACTTCTTGTTACTTTCTGGAAAGAAGGGGGATATTCAGAAACAACAAAGCTGCTCTCAGCTTTGATTTGGCCCACAGCTCATAACAGCTGTAAAAGTTGAACCTTATAGGGGGGAAGAAAAAAAGGTCAAGACTGCTTATAATGTGGTTTTACGAGAGTGTATTGTTTTCAGAAGAGGGAAAAACCACTATGTATGAATATGCAGAGAGTGAAAAATGAGAAAAACATGTTAGTTTTATTTCAAGCTAAAGAGATTGGGCCCACAACCCCAATTATATATATGCTGCTAGAGGCAGAATGAATAACTACTTGTCTTTGAAATGCTCTAGGAGATAGTTCGGTGTATATCTTCAAAAACACTATTTCCAGCATTTTTTTTAGCTCTCATGATTTGAATAATGATGGGGGAGGGTGTCCTAAATGTTAAACGGGTTAGTGAAACAAAATTATTACAAACTGAATGACTGATTTCCACTGTGTCCTACTGATGCAGAAGCAAAGTGAAAGATTTTTCTCTCTGGATTTATTTCCTTTTATTTATTCCCTGCTGCATAAAAAAGAGATTCCCCACCCCCCCAAAAAAATAATTTCAACATGTCTCTCTCTTCAGAGTTTCAAACTGGATTTTTTTTTTCAAAAACAGTAGATTAGGAGCCCAAAACGGTTACCAGGATTTTCATGATCCTGTTATCAATTAGCTGGAAGTCTCCACATCACTTTTGACATAAATGCCAGCAGGAAGGTAGGTCTCTTTTAATTATTTAAGATAGTACTTCTTAACCCTCAATGCATATTAGAATCACCTGGAGCGCTTAAGCAAAATGGATGTCTGGGCTTTCTTCCAGACCAACTAAATCAGAATCCCTAGACATGGAAGCCATTGGTGTTTGGCTCCCAACTCTCAGTTGAATCTACAGTAATGACAGACGAGGAGTAAAATCTCCTTTTCCCAGGGAGCTGGCTGCCACTTCTTTGTGGCTGGGGATCAAAAGTTGGACAAAAGGATTTCCATCAGGACACAAAGAAAGAATTAGAACTCAACTCTTCCTGCCCTCCTCCTAGAGATAAATAGACTCTGCCAACTTGCTTTGTGAGCCCAAATGGAATAGAAAAGCAACAAGAGTAGTCCCTTCACCAAGCACCACACCTCTAGCTCTCTTCACCCTAATTCGTCTTTTTGACCCAGACCTAGCCACTTGCACTTGAAGCTTCAGTACCCCAGACTCTCACAGATCCTGACTCTCCCTGCATTGCCTGCTATAAACTGGATCCTCCATCAGAGAATATAGTAATCCCAAGGCATGTGTCCTTGCCAATTTCTGGAAACATTTGTAAAGTGCTTTTGAGAGTCTAAAGATGAGTTTCCCAACTGGTATTCATGGGATGGGCAGAGAAAACTCAGTTAAAAGGGGTGCAGAGCAGGCGTACACTGGCCCAGCTGGGGTCCAACTTCCCCAACACAGAGCAATAGCTCTCCAAACCTGACATTCTGATTCAGGACATCTGAGGGGAAACCTAAAGATCGGCACTTTTTAATACGAACCTCAGAAGATTCTACAACAGATGGTCTGCAGACCACCCAGAGAAATATGGCCATACACTGCTAAATGAAAAGCTTTCAGAGAAACCAGGGATATTCTGGTGGGGAAAGCTAAGCTGTCTTCAAATATTTCAAGGGTTTTCCTGTTTGGGAAAGAGAAAAAGGGATTTGTTTAAAAAACCCTCTTCTTTAAGA
Organism: Catagonus wagneri; assembly: GCA_004024745.2. Lineage (NCBI taxonomy): Eukaryota > Metazoa > Chordata > Mammalia > Artiodactyla > Tayassuidae > Catagonus > Catagonus wagneri. Next base: position 18,049,030 of record PVHT021183524.1, read on the forward strand.
TTCCAAAAGATAGAAAAATAAAACATGGGTGGAAAATGGAGAAAAACTGATTTGGCCTCAATTTAGAGAAGAATTTCATAGTAATCAAACTGAACTGCCTTAGACTAGTGTTTCTTGATTCATCCAAGAACTTAGCAAAGATACTATCAAGGGGATTCAAGCTTGTGGTGAGTAGATGGTTCAGTTTGCCATGTCCTTTAAAGCATGAATTCACTCAGAATAGCACAGCTCATTATAGGTCTAAATCTTTATTGCAGTTTGAAAAAAAAATATAGCTGGACATGTGTTCACCATACTTATCTAATTTAATTTCATAAAGCACCTCATTACACCTTGAATATCTTATACTAAGGAGTCATAAAACTAGCTTTTGGGTTAAGAAGATGTAACATGAACAGTTAATGGGACTGCCAAAAAAATAAAAAAAAATTTTGATCACCTATTTATGGCTTTAAAGTCAAGCATCTAAGCTGGTCCAGTATAGGGATCTAGCCAGATAGGAAGACAGAGTTACAGACATAGACAGTTAGATAGAGTATGAGATGAGAAAGAGTGATTCATATATTCCTGGCTGAGATGGACTAAGCACTTTCGAATCCATCTGTCTTATTCAAGGCAGCTTTAAAGCCTGGAAAGGATGGAGTTCCCGTTGTGGCTCAGCAGGTTACAAACCTGACTAGTATCCATGAGGATGTGGGTTCAATATCTGGCCTCACTCAGTGGGTTAAGGATCTACCATTGCCTCGAGCTGCGGTATAGGTCCCAAACGCAGCTCAGATCCTGCATCGCTATGGCATAGGCCAGCAGCTGCAGCTCCAGTTTGACCTGTAGCCCAGGAACTTCCATACGCCGCAGGTAGTGCCCTAAAAAGAAATAAAGAAACAAACAGAAATACCTGGAAAGTATGTACATGGAGCAGCTATTTGAGGACTTTGAAAAGAAAATAGCAGCAAGTGAGTTGGATAAGAAGACCAGAGTACCATTAAACAGACAGTGAGTTAACCAACTTTATTTCCCTCTGGGGTTTCATGGCCCAAATTCAAGATGGCCTAAGAACTGGAAGGGGTCCTTGGCACATACAGAAACCCAGGAGGAGCACTCTAGTTCTGGCTCAAGGAGTATTAAAAGGGACTCCTAAATGTCTGCCCAGACAAGCACAATCTTTTCATAGGCAGCTGCCTCTCTGCCTTAGTTACTCCAATGGTGCCTTAACGTCAGCCTCATGGTCATGTCTTTGCAATAATTAGGTGTGTAAAAGTCACACTAAAATCTCAGATTTCCTAATATAAGGGTTGAATTTAATCCGTTTTTTATCTATCCTCAAGTTCAAATGCATAAAAATAATCCACAGAACAATAAAGATCCTGTTCATTAAAAAAAGAGGTGGTCCCCTAATGCTCAGAGAGAACAAAGAAATCTGCTTTCCTTCTTTTTTTTCTCTTTGCTCCATTCTTTAATGCCTCAGCCCTCAAATGATCCTAGAACAATGGTGGCAATGGCTGCCACCAGACCCAGTAGGATCCCTTAGCTGTGAAGGAAGAAAATCTTCCCCTACAAACAAAGGAGCTATACTCTGGAAATAATGGGAGGAGCCCCAGTCACTTCCCCTACTTAACCCTTCTTCTCACTTCTCCCCCCCACCCTTCCTGCTCTCCCACCCCCTTGCCCAGGATGTGTATGCAGTCAAGGAAAGGGGGAGGCTGAGCAAGACGTATTAAAGCAGGTTGTATTTCTGGTCTGAGGACTGACAGAGTAGTCTGAAGGAGCCAGGGAGTAGCAGAGAGGGAAGAATTTAAGAAAGCAGCTCCTGCCAGTAGTCTCTCAACTCCTGTCCTCACCTCAGTTGCATGTGTGTGGATTTGAATCTGAATAGCACACAAAGACTTTGAGAGGGAACAATGGGCTACTCCATTGCGCACATCCCAGACTGGCTGCCTGCAGGACACGTAGATCCGAATAGCACTGCAAAGGATTTTAAAACCAAACTGATTCTGGGACCAAAGTAATTTGATCAAAATGTGACTTGAACCCAATCAAGTGGATTGCCACTGAAAGAAAAATATCAATGTTACCCTCAACCAAGGTTGAAGAGACATTCTCTGGCTTTTAACTAGACCCAGGGATGCAACATAATATTCAAAATGTTCACAATGTGACACAAAATTACTTGGCATACGTAAAACTTGGAAAATATCCACTTGAATAAAGAATCTAGGGAGTTCCCTTCGTGGCTCAGTGGTTAACGAATCCTACTAAGAACCATGAGGTTGCGGGTTCGATCCCTGGCCTTGCTCAGTGGGTTAAGGATCCGGCGTTGCCATGAGCTGTGGTGAAGGTTGCAGACGCGGCTCGGATCCCACTTTGCTGTGGCTGTGGTGTAGGCCGGCAGCTACAGCTCCTGTTAGAGCCCTAGCCTGGGAACCTCCATATGCCGCAGTGCGGCTCTACATAACAGCATAAAGAGAAAAAAAAAAAAAAGTAAAGAATCTAGGATGATAGAGTTGTTGGAACTATCTGACCGAAACTTGAAAGCAGTTATAAATATTCTGCAATAAGAAAGGGTGACAGCAAGACCATTGAAACAACCAGAGAGAACATTTTAGCAAAGAAACAGACACAAAGAAGAACTAAATGCAAATTTTGAACTGAGAAATGCAATAACCAAAAAAAAAAAAAGTCTCATAGTTTAGTCTCAGTTAACAGAATGGAAGTGGCAGAGGAAAGAGTTAGTAAACTTGAAGATTCATGAATAGATATTCAATCTGAACAATGAAGAAAACAAGAAATGAACAGAGCACCATGTAAATTGGGGCAATGCCCAACAGTCTAGCCCTTTTCATCATTATAGTTGCAGAAGGAGAAGAGTAAAAAGTGGGGGGCTGGACAAAAAAATGAGGAGGAATAATGGCTGAAAACTTCCTACACTGATGAAAGACTACTGTGAACTGGGGATTGGTACCTGTCATCTGCCACTACACAGATTGAATCATGAGCCACTGTAGCTGCTGACCCCTAACACCCCTGAAAGGAGCTAAGGGTGCAGAGCAGGAGCGAGGCACTCTGTGCTCTGGGAAAACTTGCCGAGTAGGCCTTCAGATAGTTAGGTATTTCCAGAAGCTCAATTCTTACATCTCTTCCTACCTAGAAAAGCACTAAAATCCTTCATGATGACATCTGCTCCTCATGACTAGCAGTAACATTTACAAGACTAGTAGCAGCCGTCTGCAAAATGTGTGCTTGGTTGCATGTACCTCCCCCCTTCACCAAAATCAGACATATACTAACATGCCTCTCTGGAGCAGTATTTAAGAGCTATCTGAAATGCTACCTCCTGGGCCATAGTCCTCATTTTGCCGCAAATAAAACTTAAGTTACAACCTCTAGGTTATGCATATTTTCTAAGTGGACAACTACCTACAGAAGCTTCTGCCTGGATCCTAGGCCAAGTAGCCAGAGGACAGAGAAAAAAAAAAAGGTAATGAGGATTAGCCCAGCCCTCTTGTAACTGCAGCTGCTAGAAACCTCATTTAGAGTTTGTGTCCTGTGGGTTCCCATAGTTGCAACTCCCATGGCTGCCATGTGGTTGGCTGGTGCCTGGTGGGAAGGGAGAATGGCAGGTAAGGAGTAGTTCAAAGTTCTACCTGAGAGTCTTTAAGCTAGGATTCTCCTGTTGTGTTCACTTCCAGAGTTCTGGCTGTGTGAGGTCCAGGCCAGGGGATACCAGAGGGATGAGGAAGGAAAAGTTACTGCTGGATATGTGAGGTTTTTTTGTTTCATTTTTTGCTTTTAGGGCTGCACCTGTGGCTTATGGACCTTCCCAGGCTAGGGGTCAAATCAGAGCTGCAGTTGCCAGCCCACCTCACAGCCACAGCAACATAGGATCTGAGCCCTGTCTGTGACCTACACGGCAGCTCACGGCAACGCCAGGTCCCCAAGCTACTGAGCGAGGCCACATCCTCATGCATACTAGTCAGATTCATTGCCACTGCAACACAACAGGAACTCTGATATGTGAGTTTTGGAAGCCTGTTCTTCCTCTCCAGTTCTCTAGCTACTCTTGTATTTTATACCACCCATAAACAGCTGCTCCCTACATTCGATCCAGGACTTAACAGTCGCCTTCAACTGGAGAGATAAGGGATGATTACTCCATGCTACCCAGAACCAGAATCTCATCCTTTCAGAATAATTTCAGCCAAGGATAAGAGAAATATGTCTTCTAAGAAAATTAATAAATATTATAAAACTTTACTTCTAGGATCTTTGGATAACATTATTGCAGATAAATGCTAAACATGTCACTTTTGCTTTTCTCTTTATAGATTATTCAAAGGAATCTGATTTCCTTAGTTATATTCCTAGTCACTGTTCCACACTGCCAATACCTACTAAAGAACTAGAATATTTTAACTATATCCATGAAAATATTCTTTTAGAAAAAGCATTTGCCCCTCAAAATTTATTTATTTTATTTTTAATCTGTCTTTTTAGGGCCACACCCACAGCATATGGAGGTTTCCAGGTTAGGGGTCAAATCGGGGCTATTGCCACCGGCCTACGCCACAGCCACAGCAATGCCAGATCCCAGCCTTATCTGTGACCTACACCACAGCTCATGGCAATGCCAGATCCTTAACCCACTCCGTGAAGCCAAGGATCGAACCTGCGTCTTCACTGATACCAGTCAGATTCGTTTCCACTGAGCCATGAGGGAAACTCCTAGACATACCACATTTAAACAGTCATGATTTTGGACTTCCTAAGCCACTGATTACTGTCATTAGTACAAATAAGGGAAAGGTGGTTATATATTGAAAATATATGTAATGGTGTTCGTGGCTCAGTGGAAGTAAATCTGACTAGCATCCATGAGGACGCAGGTTCAATTCCTGGCCTCGCTCAGTGGGGTAAGGATCCAGTGTTGCCGCAAGTCGTGGTGTAGCTCACAGACATGGTTCAGATCCTGCATTGCTGTGGCTGTGGCACAGGCTCACAGCTACAACTCCAATTTGACCCCTAGCCTGGGAACCTCCATATGCCATGGGTGTGGCCCTAAAAAGACCAAAAAAAAAAAAAAGGTATGTACAGTCTTACTGTAACATGTTATTCCATGCATTCCTTATTATTCATTCAGCAGATATTTATTGTGTGTTCGCCTAGTTTTGGCTTTGACTGTGGCAGTGAATAAACTGGTTAAGGCTGTGTTTTCATCCTATTAGTGTGGATATTTGATACAACATCATAGGCATGCTGATAAGCACAACTGTTTGGCATTGTTTTAAATAGGTAGATTTTTTTTTCTTTTTCTTCTTACTGATTCTGCAAGTGGCGTTTGCCTTTGGTGATCTTTACAACAGGATGGAGACAGGACGGATGACATTTCTTTTCCAATGTACTCCACATGGAGAAGTTTGAGGCCATTACAAACTTCACGTTCAACTGAGTGATTTTAAACCTAACAGTGTGTTTTAGGTATGAATATCACTGCTCATTGAGCATATCACTTGCTGTGAAATTCTTGCCTTGAAATATTTTGCAAATTTCCTAAATTTCGGCAAATACATCAACTTTTCACAAAAGCAAAAATAAAATAAAAGCCACAGGTTGAGTCCAGTCTTCTTTCCTCCTCTGATTTGTGCTCACCCAGCTGAAGTTAATAATTACACCTTTTATATTCGTAAAGCAACTTTTTAACTTTGAGGGTTTAAATGACTTGGTTAAGCACAGTTTAGCTTTTCCCAGGTGGTTTATTGAATGTCACAGTTAACAACCTCAGACCTGAAAAATGGAGCTAAATTCTTAAGGAAACAAAGGAGTTTTGTTTATTCACTTCTGCGCCATTTGGTTTTAGCAGCAAGAGGAAGGCACTTGCTACAAATTCATTAGCTCATGAAGGTGGGGGATTCTGTTAGTATTTTGCACTTTATTTCTGCAATAGAAGCTCTCATATTTGTATGTTAGACACTAGGCTCCTTCTATTAATTTCCTTTATCCTTCTCTTCCCTCTTCATCCTCTTCTCCATTCTTTCCTTCCATCCTGCCCCCTCTTCTCATCTTCTACCTTACCCTGGCCAGTGATGAACTTCTCAGCATTTCTCACCTGTTAAGTCCCGAGAGTATGAACATGCCATCACTTCTCAAGTATATCAGAAACCCAGCATGGCCCTGTGGGGCTCCTGGGTACAAACACCTTTTTATGTCCTCCATTTCTTGTTCTTAGGAAATAGGCCTCATTCAGCCACCATGACTTTCTCTGAATTCCTAGGGACAGGTTCAGGCAGTAGCTGATCCGGAAGGGAGGGGATGAAAAGACAAGGGCAGAGCAGTCAAGGACAGCTTAGAGTCCTTCCTTGTCCTTCTCCCTGGCTTAATGACACACTAAACACAATAAAGACTATTAGCACATGGTGTTTTTCAGGAATTTTCCTAGTGTGTTCTAATCTCTGATCAATATGCCCTTTTCGCAAGTACTGTTATTCTAGGCAATAACCCAGAAGACCACCATCATGACCATGCCAAGATCTCCCGACTCCAGCTTTGACAACTAAGACCCAAAGAAAGAAGAATGCATGTTTGTCCCAATCCTGATTCCTATCTTAAAACCTGTTTTTCTCCTTTTTACTATAAAACTCCTGGAAATTCTTTCGGGGGGGGGGGCACAGTCTTTAGGGTGTTAGCCTGCTGTGACCCTCCTTTGCCTGGCAAAGAAATAAAGCTATTTTTTTCTCCTTTACCCAAAACTCTGCCTCTTCATTTCAATTCCGCAGCAGCAGCAGTGGCTGAATTTCAGCAACATATCCAGGTGTGGTTTACAGAAACATTTGAGAGATTAAGGCAATTCTTTCATCACTATCACATGGGGTGTGCATGTGTATGTTTTATGTTTTATATGAGTCCAAGAATGTGAGTAACTTTCCACTTGGCAGAACACATTCAACTAATTAAAGCTGGTGGAAACTACAAAAATTTCACCGAATTCCAGAAATCATATACCCTCTCAGTTTGTTTTGAGGCATTTTTCCCTAGCATTGGTTAAATAGCTATCATTTTTAACATTTGCATTCCTCCTTCTCCCCCCCCCCAGGACAGTACTATTGTAATTATACTACATTCTTCTGGGGTCCTAAAAGGAGCTCTTATTTTGCTAATGGAATATTCAAGTAGTCTGTAGTAATTTATCAAATAGTCCCAAGTCCCATTTTCTCAGTGTGAATCTTTTTGTTCACAGGTAAATTGATGTGTGGGGGGTTATCAAGGCTTTTTTGTAATTCAAATTATCAATTCCACCTCCCTTCACACACACAAAAAAATTGCATATGTATTTATATATACACACACAATCTTAGAAGAGTTTTTAGAAATGTTTAAAATTAACACAGTACAGACTTTGTGCAAGTAGTAACTTCATTTTAATTTGTTTTATATTTTTGCATTTTGATCCTTAATTTTGAAAATACACCTAAAGTGAAGGAGGGAGGCAAAAGTGTAATTCAGCTTCTTTCAACCTACAGTGGGTCCTTTTGTTAGCTTGAACGACTTCCAGAGCCCTATTCTAAAATAGAGATCCAGAAACAGGAAATAATCTCCAGTCCAAGCTCTTCCACTTCCTCCACTTTAAGAGACATGAATTGAAACTGGCGTAGTTCTTTTGAAATGGTCACAATTTTAAAGGTATAATGGGTTGTGCATATACTGATTATAGAAGAGCTCTTGACCAGAAAACAATGCCAATAAACTCATATTGAAAGAAGTGTTTTAGGGAGTTCCCTTCGTGGCTCAGTGGTTAACGAATCCGACTAAGAACCATGAGGTTGCGGGTTTGATCCCTGGCCTTGCTCAGTGGGTTAAGGACCCGGCGTTGCCGTGAGCTGTGGTGTAGGTCGCAGACGCGGCTCAGATCCCGCTTTGCTGTGGCCGTGGTGAAGGCCGGGGGCTACAGCTCCTGTTAGACCCCTAGCCTGGGAACCTCCATATGCCGCGGGTGCAGCTCTAGATAAAGGCAAAAAGACAAAAAGACAAAAAAAAAAAAAAAACGAAAGAAGTGTTTTAAACTATTTAAATAAACAACAAACAAATGCAGGTTACTTACAAAATGAAGCCACTGACTCTAAGGTTCCAGTTCCTGCCGTGACAGTAAAATGGCTTGTACTGCTGGCTCAATTTCCTCAAATCAACCTTAAAGTTTATTTTGTAATATTGTTGCTGCAGGGAAACATCTCTGAGAAGCTGACCAAAATAAGGGGGCCCTGAGGAGGCTGAAAGAGGTCTGGAATCGCTGCCTGTGAAAGGGTAGGAAGTTTCCGCCTTGGGAGGGGATTTGCATCCTCCCATGGAAGTGCTCCAAAGATGACCTTGAGGAGATAAAGTGGTGGACAGCCTTTTAAAAATGTGCGCTTGCCTTTTTTTTTTTTTTTTACATTGTCTTTGGACAAGCATCACCTTCGCATTCACCAGAAATCTTCTACAGCAAATTACAAAAGTGTTGTCTCTGAGATAATAGTGGGCAGCACAAAGACCCTGCCTGAGTGACGAACTGCTAAAAGCAGGTGAAGACTGACCAGCTGCCCTTGGGCATTCACTCATCCCTCCTCCCCATCAGTATCCATCAGCAGATGAATATCAGCCTAGGGAGACTGGCCTCCTTCCATGGCTGTGTTACCAGTAAAAATGAGACATGACTTCCTGGGATACCTTTAACATTTCACCAATGGAGATAATTCTTCCTGCAGCTACCAGATAATTTCTACCACAGGGAATCATTCCACAACCTCGCTGACTAAAGCAGCTCTTCTTATACACATTCAAAGCACCGTGTACTTCTGTAGCACATAGTTTATTACTTTTATGTTTACTGGTATAATTCTTTGATGTTTTTGACCCCAAAGTACTTTATTAACTCTGTAAGGGGAGGTACCATGAATTTGTCTTATCTTTGTATTTCCATTGTTTATTCCATTAATATTTGTAAAAGGAATAAATAGGCATTGCACATTTTATATAAGACTTATCCTAAATGTTTTCTGGAGTTTTTTCTAACAAATGTGAATGGGATCCTTGTTTTGTTTATTACATTTTTGTATTGATGCTTAAATGCTAATCTTGTATGCAGCTACCTTTTAGAGCTGTCTCCCTAATACTATTAGTTTCAAGTTGTATGCATATGTCCAAAATCATCAAGATGTATACATTAAATGTACAATTCCTTGTATATTGTGTATGCCTCAATAAAGCTAAATGAAAGAGAGAGACATGGATCATCAACCAGATGAAACCCTTGTGGGGATCGTAGTTAACAGTCTAGAATCTACAGAGATTCTGTGGGCCTGAGATTCTCACCCAAGCATTTAACTCCTCTGTTTTTAAAATTCACCAAAATTTACTGAAGATGCACCTTTGGCCATTAACCAAAACACACTTCCAGAAATCTATTTCTATGCAGAGATCCTGCTAAAACAGAGTAACTGATGTACCAGGAAAACATGAACTTATCAAGTAACTATAGATCAATGCCCACAATTACCTAAAACAGAAAGAAGAACTAGACAATAAGTACCATCGTAAGCAAAAGTATTGGAATTGATTAAGAATTTAAAATAGTATGATAAATACCATCTTAATCAAAAGTATTGGAATTGATTAAGAATTTAAAATGGTATGATAAATACAGTTATGAAGATATTAGCCAAATAAAAGAAGAACAATAAGCCACAAAAGAAGTTTCAAATGGAAATACAATGTATAAAAATTTAGGAATTTTTCTCAGAATTAAAGATTTAGAAGGACCTTTGGGTTTCTCATTATCCTATCCAAATAGGATAATGAAAAACCCACACCTAGACTATAATTAAATTTAAGATCAACAGAAAATTCTAAATACTGCTGAAGAGAAAGCAAAGAAACAAATACTCTAGGTGAAAACAATTTTAGAGGATGTAATCAAATTAGAAAAGAACAAATGTAGATGACAGTGGAAGAGATATGATAACTCAATGAAATATTGTGATAGCAGTTAATGCTGGTGAAGGCTGAGAGTGTGTGTGTGTGTGTGTGTGTGTGTGTGTGTGTGAGAGAGAGAGAGAGAGGGAGGGAGAGAAAAAGGGAGAAAGAGAATGGGGAAAAATTTAGACCATCTGGAGAAATATGCATACAATAACCCAGAACTAAAATTTAACATGATTCAATTTGATGAGATATGAAACTTGAGGAACGAGAGTAAATTAAGATAGCTATTTTGGGAAAGTTATGTTTGTTACTTTTGTTGTTAAAAGAAAAATATATAAAATTCTTGTGTGTGTATGTGTGTACATAACACAAGTTTAAGAATTTGTTACAAGAAAATAATCATGATTTGGGGAAGAACAACTGTTATAATAGTGAAATAAATAAATGCTATGTATAAATTTTAAATAGCAGAACAAATTACAATCTATCAAATACAAACCACAGAGGGAGGAAAATATGTGGAGTTTATGTGAAAAATAAGTACCAATACAAAGCAGTTATATTTATCTAGTATTTATAGTTATGTATAAAATCAAGTTAAACATGCTCATTAAAAGATGACTATAATAATGCATTTTTAAAAAAAGAGTCAATAACATTGTATAAAAGAAAAAAATATTAAGATATAACAAGCAAATATGAACCAAAAAAGAACTGACATAATCTTATACCTGACAAATATAATTTAATGCCAAAAGGGATGTTAATGGACTGGTAAAAGAAACACTAGGACAAGAAGATATATTTATCACAAGCCATATCTATTCATTTACATATTGTCTATGGCATCTTCACTGCAGTGGCATAGCTGAGCAGTTGTGACAGGTCAAATGACTGGCAAATGCCAAAGTATTTACTATCTGATCTTTAACAGAAGAAGATTACAAATTCCTGATATATGAAACCGAGTCCTAGTAGCTGAGAAAGATAATGGGGCAAAATAATATTTGAAGAGAGCCAGAATTACACAAATGATAAAATTACTATACAAGATTGTTAGAAAAGATATTATGTTTGTATTCTGTATGTTCAAGAATCTAGAGGAGAGATTGAACATGTTACACAGAGATACAGAAAACATATTTTAAAAGATAAATTGACCTTGTACTGATAAAAACTATAATATCTGAATGAAACATTCACTGCATGGAATTCAGGGCTGAGTAGATACGCAGAAGAAAACATTAGTGAAATTGAAGACATATCAATAGAAACCACATTATATGAAAGAAAGATATAAAAGATAAAGTACTAGTGAGCTCTGGAGCAAATAGACACATGATTAGAGTTGTTGAAAGATAGGAAAGTAGGGATGAGAGAATATTTTAAGAAATAATGGCCACAACTTTTCTGAATTTACCGAAAATCATATATTCCCAGATCCTAGAAACTCAATAAAACTCAAGTGCAAATGATATGAAAAAGACTTTGCCAAGCCACATTGCAATCAAAGTGCCTAAAATCAGTAATAGAGGAAATCTTAAAAGCAGCTGGGGGCAGAGGGGTAGCAGGGGAGGGGGGGAAGTACATTTTGTACAAAAGTGTCACAGCAGATTTCTCACTGGAAGTAATGCAAACCAAAATAAGAACTACCAACCTAAAATTATTTACCTATTGACCATATCTTTCAGAAATAAAGATTAAATGAAGACTTTTCAAACATACAAAACCTGAAAGCAATAAAGTGTGTTGGGAATTATAACCACATATGCATATATAAATATTTGTAAGAAAATTATTTATATATCTTTTAAAAGAGAATCTTCTCTTTAAAGCAAAGTTACTAACAATGTATAACAAGGTTTATAACATGCCAAACAAAATGTGTAAATACTATCGCTCCAAGGCTGGGGGCAGGGAGAAATAGAAACACATCATTTTCAGTTTCTTATAATATATACATATTTGTATGACATAGCTTGAAATTAGACTATGATAAGTTAGAAGATGTGTAGTAAAACGCTAAGGTAATCATTAAAATAGCATAATACAGAGTTGTAACTATTACGTCCAATGAAAGAAATAATTTAAGGTCATAAAAAATACTCAGGAAGAAAGCAAAAAAGAGAAAAGAGAAGAACAGATGGGACAAATAGCTGATAACAGATTGTCAATAATCACATCAAATTTAAATAGTCTAAACCTGAGTTAAAAGGCAGGGATTGTATGATTAGATCAAAAAGTAAACTCTAGCTATATGCTGCCTAAAATAAACCCATTATAAAAATATAAATAATTACATTAAAAGCAAAAGGATGGACAAAGATGTGCTACCTATGAAGTCTATAAAAATAAACAATCAATATATGAAAACAGTTCATCCTCTGACATGTGAACAAAAACTTGGCAAGAAATCCAACTCTTTCATTTGGGTTACAGCTCTGTTCTTTATGAATTGTTGACTAGGGATTAGTTTAGAGACCATACCACCTACTAATGTATTTTTCTTAGCCCATGGAGTAGTAACAGAAAATGTGGATTTGTTGATGACTCTAAAAATCTGGAGATTTCACATAGAAATTTGCATTTCTGGCTTTTCTCAAAAGGTTAGACCATTTGGCAGCCCTGGCATGGCATTCTCACACAGCGATACAGAACTCGAGTTGAGTGGCAACTTCTGCCTTTTGTCTGAACCTGCAGTCTTCACCATATCCTAGGGCTTATTTGTACTACTTCATTACCTGCCTGCCTTCTGACGGCAGTTGAGACCGTGAGCCTCAGATATTGCTTGATTGGTTTCTTCAGAATACTGAAGAAAACTGCGAAATAATTCTGACTTTTGTTTAGTTTGTTGTGATTGATGTTTTTTTTTAATGCTTTGCCTGAATGAAATTAAGAGAATTTTGCTTTAAAAGTTGCAAGTACAGATACATGAAATAGAAAATAAAACTATATAAACACATGTCTGTTTTTCTCCATTTACTTGTCTAGTACATATTTTGCTCTGCATGCTAAAATATTGGTTTAGGAAGTTTGGCTTCCATTATAATTTATTTATTACTTTCATTTCTTTATTATGCTGCTGGTTAAGCCTGTCAAAGATTTTTCTCTGAATTCTATCACCTTTTCTTTCATTGTTTCCATTGCCTTAATTTTTTTTTTCCATGTTCCACGATAAGCACTCAAGTTTTTATTCATTATTAAAAGCTCAATTTTCTGGAATGCTGACACAGCTTTTTATTATTTCTAATAATAATTTTAATCTGTGATTACATTTTAGCTTTTGAGTATGTTAATAACAATTAATATTTATTGAGCACTCAACTATATGCCAAATACCATCTAAACACTTTGAATATATTATCTCAATGAATTTTTTTCCAGAAATCCTATAAATGATGTACTATTAGTATTTCTTCTAAAGGTGAAAAAAATAAAGCTTTCAGAGATTAACTTTTTCAAGATCAAAGACTTGAAAAATAGTGGAAACAGGACAAATAATTAGATGTTTTTTAATACAAAGCCCATGCTCTTATCCAAAGAATAAGCTGCATGGTAAGCTTTATTTATTTATGGTTTATTTAGCTTGCTCCTCATCCAATTTATTAATTTCTTTTACATTCAATTATGTTTGGTTTTTGGCAGCAGCTTGATGTGGCATCTCAGTTCAGTTCCCAGAACAGGTATGGAACCTGGACCACAGTGGTAGGATCACCAAGTCTTAACCACTAGACAACCAAGGAACTCCCTAATTATGTTTCTTTTAAAATTTTTTAATTTTAAAATCTATGTAACATAAAATTTACCAACTTAACCATTTTTAAGCATATAGTTTAGTAGTGTTAAGATCACATTATTGTGTAACAAAGCTATCTCCAAAATGCTTTTCATATTTCAAAACTGAAATTCTGCACCCATTAAACACCTCCCCATGCCCCTGATCCCAGCCCATGGCAACCACTATCTTACTTTGTCTAATTCATCCTTCATCTCAGTCTGTTGTTTTAATAATTTTAATAATAAAAATATTAATAATGATTTCACAATTTGCTTGTGTAGGAACCTTATTTTCCTAAAATTTTTGAACATAAATATAGTAATTTAAAAGCTTATTTAAAATTTTCTGTTTTCAAAATACATTCCTCTCTTCCAGGGCTACAGTTTCTGTGTTTAAATGGTAGAATCACTTCATATGATACTTATTTGTTTTGAGAAGATATGCTCTTGTCTTGAAAAGAGTGGTATCCATCAATCTGTTGTTATGAATCAATTTTATATGGGCCCATTTAGAATCTTCCTTTTAGATCTCAAGCTACAGGAGTTCTTTATGTGCATAATCCCCATCAACCTTCTGTTTTGCGGCCATTTTTAGTAAGGATCCATGGCCTGAAGAAGAATCCCATGGTCTTATGGTCTTTTTATTTTATCATAAAGGAAGAGTCTTATCCTGCACAGCCTAAAGTTGTCTCTATTTCTTGTATTGCAAAAAAAAAAAAAAAATGTCAAATAAACACTCAGACATCTGGATCTAAAAGGTTACCATATCCACACTGGCCTTGGCAGTGTTTCATTCCTGAGGAATATTGAGCTGAGAGATGCATTAAAGACTGAAGAGGGGCCAAAGGGTGGAACAGTATGTTTGAATTCCTCCATTTGAGGAGCTTTCACAAACCAAAAAGGTGGATGTGTGACTCTGTGAGTCTGTGTCAATGGAAATCCCACACCTTAATAACACACATGGCTTTACCATTCTGCCTCCAGGCTAAGCTTTCCTTGGTTGACTCTCCAACTTTTGCCTGACACATTTTTGACCAACATTCCCAGTTTCCACTGTTGTTGAAACTGCATCTCTTTTCCTGTTTGCTGAGCATTTTAATGGAAAGATTGCAGGAGGTGAATCAGGAACTGCTGTTTACCAACAATGTAGCCAGAATATCCTCTTTCATATCTAAAGACAAAGCTGGTAATGGTGTTTGCCCCCCTGTGCCAGTTTGACCTAAAACCCAGTGTACACCAACAGTCTTTTAAACCACACACGTGGACAAAGGGCCTCTTGACTATAACTTCAGCTGGTCTGAGAAGAGCCAATTTCTGTACTACTATCTTTTCCATTCTTCTTTCCTCAGAAGTAATTTGGCAGGAAAAAATAATCTATCTAAATTGCCCAAATCACCTATATTACAGTTAGATGCTATTCACAAGTATTTTTTCTTAAGAGTAGTTTTTTTCATCATCTTTTTAAGACCAAGTGTAATTCTGATGTGATCACTTTCAACTATCAGATAACTTTTTCACAGTCAAAGCTGAATGACTTTCAACCTTCCAAATTCTATGTCATGTCCTTAATACATGCTGGTTGAATGAACAGTCTCTGTGGAAGTTACAATAGCTAAATTATAAAATCTATTAAAAATCCATTCTATCATGGTCTAGTTCTTCATTATTTGATTTAGGGAGGGAAGAACCAGCCAGAATAGAAAAGGACAGAGTGTGAAATTTAGGCAAAAATTGTGGGCTAAGGCTTGAAATTAAAATTTCAACTTGCTCTCAGTCTCAGAAAACAAACCAAAACAATCTGAACCTAGAATGGGATTGTGTGTGTGTGTGTGTGTGTGTGTGTGTGCGCGCGCGCGCGCATGTGTGCGCGGACATGTGCATTTTCACCATGGCGCAAGAAAATTCTATGAATTACTCATTGGCCACGACCGTCTCATTTCTTATGGAAAGAATGGGTGGCTTATGAGTATGATCTCATCCATCCTCAAAGAGCAGAAGGTTGTTTATGTGAAGAGGCTATTAACAACAATAATTCTGAAGGGAGGAAGTGTTGCCTAATGTTTAGAGTCAGCAGCTTAGATTCTATTTCTGGATCTATCCGGTGTTTTGTAGGAGGTTTTAGACAGGTCATATTTTCTTAGGACTACTGTTTCTATATCTGTTTGATTGGTATACTAATAGTTTCCATTTTATTACCACATGGCTATTTCTGTGAGTTTTAATAACTTTAGGTAAAGTAATATGCAATAACGCACTAAAGTCACTGGAGAACCTCCAGGACAGAGGAGGAAGTGTTAGTTCTCTGGAGAAAACATAATATCTTTTCATAGCAAATGTTGTGTGGTCTTTCTTTTTAATGGGAGGGCTCAGCATTGCCAAGTATACTCTGTAAGCTTTCTTTCCAAAATTGCCTCTGAGCAGAACTATATGATTTTCACATGACTTCATTATTCGATATATTTTATAACTAATCCACATTTTATTTTTTAAAGGGAAAAAAATTACGAAGAATTTAGGCATCACTAGGAATTTGAGGGAACATTTCTGGAGCAACAGTTGTAATTCATACTGAAAATGGACCTGTCTCGTAAGGTGCCTGTGCAGGTTAGTGTGTAGAAGCTGGTGAAACATTCTCTGCTTGGGACCAACCAAGAAGGATAGGTGGTTGAGATTTAGCTCTAGGGAAAATGACTAAGCAGATGGGAGGGGGTGAAAGAATCTAGATGCCAAATATGTACATTCATCTCTGTTCATTAATGAGAACTTAAACTTGCAACATGCTTTACAGTTTAAAACAGTCCACTGTGCGTGCTGTTTCATGAAAACTGTAAAGTGGAGCAATGTGTTGTTTCAGGTTGAAAAGACTAAACTTTGGATTTATTAATTGATTTGTGCAAGGCTTCAGATCTAGAGAGCTAGGACTCTAACCTCAATATTTTGATTCCTCACCTAGGGATTTATGCTGTACCCTAGGTTCTCAACTAAGAAGGGAGGCGTAGCTCTTACAGATTTCATGCTCCCTCCCTGACTATCTGCAGAGTTCCACCAGTTGATAATCACTGTCACAGCAAGCCACCACGATGAGTGGGATTCCCTCCAATGTGTGAGGACAGAAAGTAGCTTTGCCAACCACAGAATATGGCTCTTCTGTGGGTGTTTCCTTTGCTTCTTGTGTAAATGCTGAATCTATACCATGAACATGAAATGCTTATCTTCATTTTCTCAAGCAAGGGATTTTTTCTTTTTTTTTAATATACTCAGATGCTTGTGACAATGTTTATCCCTGCTCAGAGTTGAAATTTGGCTGCCGTTTTTATGCTCTGATAATAGCTCTAGCCATCCTCCATTGCCTCTATCAAAAACTAACATTCCTCAGGCCTAATTCCCTTCACTGCTGGTGCCCTAGTTTTCTTTTTTTCTAATGTACATTTTAACTGAAAACACATGACACTGGAAAGATTAAAACCTCTCTAAAACATAACCAAAGAAACATTTTACAACTTGACTTTCTTCTGGACTGTATGCCAACGAGATTTTCATGTGGTTGTAGTTCTTGAACCTCACACTGGCATCTCTGTTTTGGCATTAACTTGGAGAAAGAAATAAAACGGGCTGCTTCTCTCATGAAATCTCATATCAGTCCTCAGAGAAAGGAATAGCAAACCACTTCAAGAGAGACATAGCTTAATTTTGTTGCAAATCCTTTTCGGCCTTCCAGCCTTCAATATCAATATGTCACACTAAATAATTTCATTAAGTACTTCATCTCCTCTGTAACCTGCTTGTCTTTGAGGACAAACTTTAGATCGGCTCTGTACACGTCTGCAATATCTCGACTCAAAGGACACCTGCTGACTCTTAACCAGAAATCTCTGTGCATTCTTTTCCTCTACCCTTCATAAATATATATTGCAATTGCCACTGTTATTAAAAAAATTATCCTTTGGTCCAGAGCGATCTACCATACCCTACTCTCCCTTCATTCTTAAGCTGACCTTGCTCCCTGAGAAAGATAAGAAGACAACCTTAAGTGACAATGAGACAAATTTCATTTTGTTGGGAACTGCCTTTTCAATTATTTCTCTCTTCTCGATTTCTCCTTGCTGACCTGGTCCAAGCTGTTGCTGTGACAGGGGTCCCTAACCTCTAAATTAAAATATGCAAATTGTTGTACTTCCTGTACTAGGACCAGTATAGTCTATGCACTGTAATCGCAAAAGACTGTTCAGTTCCATTTTACACCAGAAGAATATAGTTACCTGCTTCTGCCATTTCCTATTATGAGAAAAATAATACCCTGCAGACTGATACATTATAGGCAATACATTTATGCATCAGAATATTTCTATTTTAAAAATGAAAGATTATTCTTTTTGTGTGACCCACATTCTGCCACAAGGAAAATATGGCCAAATATACCCAAACACTTTCAAGGACTTTGTGGATATATTTTTTTAAATGTTTCAGTACTAAGAACTACTCTACCTTAATTTGAAACATAAGTACACCTTTTTAGTACTTAAACATTTTTAATAGAATTTAAATATACAATAGTTACTATTAATACATTTTTAAAATATTCCTGCTTCAGTAAACTCTTGGAATTGGGATGCTTCCCTAGTCACCTGATCAATTAGTCCTGTGCCAGGCTGATAAACAAGTCATTTTCGAGGCCATTTTACACACTGTTTGCCTATATGCACACGTACAGTATTTTCTCGTTGTTTTTAAAAGTTTTGTTTCTCAGATGATAGTGTAAAATTAACTTATAAATACCCACTATGATGACTAAAGAGATTCAGAAACCGTTTAAGGCTTATTTCTGTAATGCTATCCTATCTGCTGCAGTTCTCAAAAATTCCTAAGGGATCGTGAATTGTCTTCTGAGCATTATGATTTTTCCCAGGATATCTCAGGAGATGTGGGGAAAAGCTTATTTAGAGACCACCCCCTGGGAATCACTTATCTACTGCTGCAATAGTAATAATAAAACTGCCAGACAGAAAATCAAAAGATTATTTGTTGATTTGGCCCTTGAACAATGAGGGGTTTAATTCACGTATAACTTATAGACAGCCGTCTGTATCCATGGTTCCTCCCTAATCTGCAGATTCAACCAACCAGGGATCATGCAATTTACTACTGAAAAATAATGGCACATAAGGAGACCTGTGCAGTACAAATACGTGCTGTTCAAGGGCCAACTGTATTTGATATTTTCTATTTACTTTTTGTATCAAAATTTGACTGTTAGATTGGTTTAAAGTGAGCTTTCAATCCTTAAACATTTATTGATAGAAGTAAAATATATTAAGTAATGGGAGGAAAGCCACCTTGAATTCAATATTTTACATAATGTGAACCATAGGGAGAGAGTGATGACCACTAAAGTCTATGCTACAAGATCAAGTCCCATCTCTGTTGGTAACAAGCACAATAAACACGGACTAAGTAACCTGTCTGGACCTTCTATTCCATGTCAATTAAATTCCGGAGTCCACGTCAATGAACTCTGATCATCTAGTTAATACCCTTGATTTAACCAGGGTAATAGAATAAATTATTTGACAATTATCATGCAACCAGTTATCTAGTAAGGCAGATCTAGGAATCCAAATCATTCCTTCTTTCATTTAATGAACGCTGAGCTAGGAGTGACAGGTTTGGAGAAACCATTTTGAGGCTGTGTGAAGACGGCGGGGTGTCGGGGAGGAGACTGATGATGTTAACACAGTCCAAAGCCACCTAGAAACGTGCAGGGATCTTAGCAGTCTTCTCCTGAGTGCTATGGAGTTATGGTCAAATTCTAGTATTGATTCTCTTCTCTCATTGGGTTGGTCTTCCTTTCCTCGAGACTGTAAAAAGTCACCCCTCAATTATCTTGTCTTATAAGACAGCAAGTGGTTATTAGATTTTAACAGGAGGGAAACAGAAGCAAAAGGGCCCAGTTTTGTTTCGTGGGTTTTTTTTTTTTTTGCCCACCAGCGATGTTCCTAGATGTTTGGATGTGATATGATGTGACAGATTTCTCCGTGTTTCCCTCCTCTGCTGAGAGTATGTGGTCACTTAATCATGGTGGAGGAAGACAAAGAAACATTCAGCAGAGACAGGGATCCTGGGCTGGATGTCTTGGAGACCCAAGCTCTTGCATATAAAAATATGCTTATGTGTGTGTTTAATATCTGTGAAGCAAGAAATTTTGAAACCAGTTATTGCTTAGGCCCTGAACCCTATTAAAAGTAGTAAAAGATCAATTGCAATGCATACAACATTAGAAAGCTTACAAATTCGGAATAGCTCAGAACAAACAAACTTAGAGGAAAAAAATCTGTGTGCATGTGTGTGTGTTTTATTAAGTGAAATAGTTACATAGAAGCAAAAGATAACCAAATATGCTAGAAGGCAATATTTCATGTCAGGCAGAGAGAGGCTAAGTTTCCACCAGAATACTCTTGATCTTAGGAAAACTAGTCTGTGTGTGTGTATGTGCTAAAATCTTTTTTTTTTTTTTTAATAGGGACACACCCATAGCATATGGAGTTTCCTAGGCTAGGTATAGAATCAGAGCCACAGCTGCTGGCCTATACCATAGCCACAGCAACATCAGATCAGAGCCGCATTCACAACCTATGTCGCAGCTTATGGCAATGCCAGATCCTTAACCCACTGAATTAGGCCAGGGATCAAACCCTCGCATCCTCATGGATACTAGTTGGGTTCTTAACCCACTGAACCACAACAGGAACTCTGCTAAAATCTTTTTTTTTTTTTTTTTTTTTAAGAGCTGCACCTGAAGTATGTGGAAGTTCCCAGGCTAGGGGTCGAATCAGAGCTGCAGCTGCTGGCCTATGCCATAGCCATAGCAATGTGGGATCTGAGATGTATCTGCAATCTACACCACAGCTCATGACAAAGCCAGATCCTTAGCCCACTGAGCAAGGCCAGGGATCAAACCTGCATCCTTGTGGATACTAGTTGGGTTTTTAGTTCGCAGAACTGCACTAAAATCTTAAAATCAGTTTCTAGAGAACAATGTACTGAGTCAGATAAAGGGCATGCATGCTAAAGTGGGTTTTGTGTTTCCTTGTGTGAGGGGTCTAAGGGAAAATGATAAAATTTTACAAACTAAAATAAACATGTGGAAGAGAATTTTCCCTGATATCACTGGGATTGTTCAATAATACCAGTTCTGAAATGTAAGGCACAGATTCTGGGTCTTCTTGCCTAAACTTTCTCGATTATTGGGCAGATATAAAAATGATGAAATTTATCACTAGAAAATATCCTTTAACTCTAAATGTCTGAGATTACTAAATAGACTCTTTGTTAGTTTCTAAGGATGAAACGTGGGATTAAGACTGGTTGTTAAAGAAAAATTCCGAGACAATGAGTGAAAAGAAAAAGATGAAGAAAATAAAATTGCTTTATTTACAGAGTTCTGGTGATGTCATCAAGATGTAATATATGCTGTTCCTGACTTCGGTTCCCTCACAAGAAGACCAATGAACGACTATTCACAGACCAGATACTGTTGTGTAAATTCTAGAACACAGGGGTGAGGTTGTAGCATCTTCCTGGATTATGGGGACCAAGAAGGACTGAGTTAGAAGGGTAAGAAGAGGGTCTACAATCTAACTGCATCTCTCCTCCCCCGGGTTGGTAGAACCTCATACTGAGAGGGACCCCTTGGGCCTGTGGCTTCCCCAGAGGGAGAAAGAGAGCCCACAGTGGATACACAGCTCCCCAGCATTGTGTGTCACTCACTGGCAAGCCCATCAAGGTCTCATCTCATGGGACTGCAAGGGGAATGCATGGGGCTTGAGAAATGGAGGTCAGGTTATTACGGAGAAAGAGGGAAGGGCTTACAGTAACCAGCACTCAGATCTTGGCAGACTGAGCTGCTACTCATAGAAGGACCCAGGTAGAAATCCCAACCAGTCCTTTCTCATCTGCAGAGCCAAAATGGCAACCCAGTCTGGTCAGGAAACTTGATGTGTGGTACTACCTGATTTAGAATCCCAAGCCTTCTTTGCCTTGGGGTCTGTTCTGACATCCCCTTCATCCCAAGGCAGAGACACTATTTCATAGCCCTGCTTACTGTTGAGTGTAGCCCCCATCCCTGCCTGACCAGGAAGCCTTGTTAGAATGCCTTGAAAGCTGTATAGCCCAGAAGGGCTCAAGAAAAGAGCCTAGTTCGCAGGTCTGGCCTTCTGTAGAGCCAGGACAGTAGCCCTTCTGGCCAGGTAACTCAGCGTGCAGTTCTGCCTGATTTTTGAGCCCTGAAACAATAAATTTTGCTGGTCTTGTTGCCTGTTCTGCCGTGTTTTCAGGCAGAATGCTAATTCATAGCCCTGTCCACTATTGAGTGAAGCCTTCACTTCACTATTGAGTGACCAACCAGGAAGCCTGGACACAGCACCCAATAATCTGCAAGGTTCAGTAGCACTTGAGCAAAGAGTCTGGCCAGCGGCTCTGCCCTTCTGCAGACTGAAGTTGGCAGCCCTATTTGGCCATGGAATTTGCTCTTAGTTCTGCCTGAGATGGGATCCCTCAAAAATGAGCCTTATTGGTGTTGGAGCCTGTTCCGCTACCCATTTCCTCCCCCATCAGGGAAACTAATTCATAGACCCACCTACTGCTGAGGTAACATTTTGCCCCACCCAATTGTGGAGCCCAGTTGGAACACCTGGGAAGCTGTGTAGTCCATTAGACTAGAACAGAGAGCTTGGCCAGTGGATCTGCCCAGCTTCAGGGCCAAACCCTCAATCTGGCTAAGGAGCTTCATGCACAGTCCTGCCTGATTTGAGACCTCAGCAACAGCCTTGCCAACTCGGAAGCTTGTTCTGCTGCCCTTCCCAGGCAAGGAAATTAATTCACAGCCCTGTCTCCTGCCGAGTGACACCCCGGCTCTACCTGACAGGAAACCTAACCAGAATACCTAGAAAGAGCCTCGCAGCATTTAAGCAGAAAGCACATGGAGAGCCAAATCAGTAGACCTGTCTGGCCAGGGAGCTTGGTGTATAGCTCTACATGGTTTAGTCCCCAAATAATGAGGCTTGTCAGCCTTGAAGCCTGTTGTGTGGCCCAAACTAGGCAAGAAAGCTAATTTATAGCACTAAATACAGCATTAAAGACCTACCGAACCAGAGAATAGGATCCAAAAAGCTATGTAGCCCATTCTACAGACTGCTTATAATGGCATGTAAGCAAAGAGCCTAGCCAGTGGCTCTGCTTGTCTGAAGAACAAAGCCAGTTGGTCCATCTGGCTAGGGAACTCAGTGCACATATCTGCCTGCTGTAGGGCCCCAAACAACTAGCCATGGCAGCCTAGAGGCCCATTCTGCTACTTGAACCAGCATTAAAGCTAATTCACAACACTGCTATCTGCTGAGTTTAGTATTGTCTCCTCCTTCCATTCATGCCCCCCCAACTGGCAAGCATGGTAAGAATCCAAGCAACCGCAGAGCCCATCCCACAGCCCTTCTTGGGCATGGAACCAAGCCAGAGGTTCTAAGCAAAAAAATAAAAATAAATAAACCAATTCTGGAGTTCCCATTGTGGCTCAGTCATAATGAACCCAACTACTATCCATGAGGATTCGGGTCTGATCCCTGGCCTTGCTCAGTGGGTTAATGATCTGGCATTGAATGGATCTGGGCTATAGTGTAGGTGGTAGACACAGCTTGAATCCTGCTACAGCTCCAATTTGACCCCTAGCATGGGAACTTCCATTTGCCATGGGTGCACCCTAAAAAGCAAAAAAAAAAAAAAAAAAAAGCAATCCTACCCAATTACTCACAGCGGGCAGCACCACCACTCCTGAGCTTGGGCAGCGGCCTTGACCTAAAATAGATCCTGATAGTACCTCTTCCCAAGGACGCTATCAGCTGATTTATCCAGAACCCTAAGCTAAGCTGACTGGTGAAGAATTATCTCTGCCAAAGAGAATTTGTAAAGTCTAGACGAGAAGGCCACTTACACAAATATGCAAATACCAACATACAGAATGAAGGAACACAAAAATAGAGTAAATATGATACCACCAAGGAAAATTACAAAAGCTCCAACAACTAACCCTAGAGAAATAGAGATCTATGAACTGTCTAGAAAAGAAATCTGAATATTTCCTAACACAAACAGACAAGTAAATGAAACCAAGAAAACAATGCATGAACAAAACGGGAAATCCAACAAAGAAATAGAAATCATCAAAATAAAAAAAACAGTCTAGAATTGAAAAATACAATCACTTAACTGAAAAATTCAATAAAGAGCTTCAACAGCACACTCAACCAATTGAAAGAGAGAATCAGGGAACTGTAAGACAGGTCAGAGGAGCAAAAATTATTAAAAAAAAAAAAAACAGAAGGAAAAGAAAAGAAAGAGTGAAGAAAGCATAAGGGTTTATGAGATACCATAAAGGGACACAATATATGTGTTATAGGAATCTGAGAAGGAGAAGGGACAGAAAATATATTTAAAGTGATAATGGCTAAAAACTTCCCAAATTTGGGGAGAAAAATGGACATGCAATTTACATTGCCTAAAGGATACCAAACAGATTAAATCTCAAAAGGCCTACACTGAGACACATTATAATTGTCAAAAGACAAAGAGAATTTTGAAAAAAAAGCAACAGAAAAGCAACTCTTTAAATAACAAGGATTCTATATTTGGCCAAGTTGTCTTTCAAATTGAAGGATAAAGACTTTCCAAAACAAATAAAAGCTAAGGGAGTTCCTGCCTTACAAGAAATGTTAATTGGCATACTTGAAGTATGCCATAAAAGCATACATACAGGTATGAAATTCCCTGATAAAAGCAAATATACAGTCAAAGTCAGATTCTCTAATATTGTAATGGTGATCTGTGATTCATTTTAAACTGTAGTTATAGAGTTAAAAAGAAGTATTAAAAATGACCATAACTAAAATAAGCTGTTTTGGATATACAATATTAAAAATAAATAAACTGTATCATCAATAACCTAAAATGTTAGTGGAGTAGAGCTAAATAGTGTAAAGTTTAGGAGTGTTATCAAATTTAAAATAGGGTGTTATAAATAAAATATCTTTTATGTAACTTTCAGTATAACAAGGAAATTCATGTATTTGTACAAAAGATTATAATAAAAGTGTCAAAGACTACTGCTACAGAAAATCATCATGTCATAAAGAGAACAGCAAAATTAAAAAGAACAGTGGATCTATAAAATATTCAGAAAATAACAGAATGGAAATAGTAAGTCTTTACATATCAATAATTAATCTAAATGTAAATGGATTAAATTCCCCAATAAAGGCATAGCTGGCTGAATGGAGAGAAAAACAAGATCCAATGTATAGCTACTACACTGCATACTTAGCTTTAAAGACATAACTTAGACTAAGAGTGAAGGGATATAAAATGGTATGTCAAGCAAATGTTAACCAAAAAACTAACAAAATATAAACAAACAAATAAAAAATAAGCAAAAAGCAGGTGTAGCTAAACTTAAAACAAACAAAATATTTTAAGCTAAAAATAGTCAAGAGACAAAGAAAGTCAGTATATAATAGTTGTCAGTTCATCAAAAAGATATAAACTATCATAAATATCTGCATCCAACTTTGTAGTACCTAAATATTTAAAGCAAAAACTAACAAACCTAAAAGTAATATAATAATGCTTGGGTAAATTAATATATCACACTCTCAACACTGGAAAAATCATCCAAAAAGAGAATCATATTTTTTATCCAATTTCCAACTGCATCAAAACAATTAAATACTTAGAAATAAATTTAACCAAGGAGGCTAAAAATATCTATAAGACACTGATAAAAGAAATTGAAGACACAAATAATTAGAAGGTAACCTGTGTTCATATATTAGAATATTTAATATTGTTAAAATATTCATACTACCAAAAGCCATCTACACAGTCAATGCAATCCTTATCAAGGTTCCAATGTCATTTTTGCAGAAATAGAACACACAATCCTAAAATGAATTTAGGAACTACAAAAGACACCAGATAGCTAGAGCTAACCTGTGAAAGAAGAACAAAGCTAAAGGCATCATGTGCCCTGACTTCAAACTATATTACAAAGCTATAGTAATCAAATCAGTTTTGTTTTGGCATAAACACAGACACATAGAGCAATGGAACACAACGTGGAGCCCAGAAGTAAACCCATGCAAATACAGTCAACTAATATTTGACAAGAGACCCAAGAATACTCAATGTATCAAAGACAATTACTTCAATAAATGGCGCTATGAAAATTATACATTCATGTGCAAAGAAGGAAACTGGACCCCTATTTTATAACACTTACAAAAAAAACTCAGAATGAATAAAATATTTAAATGTAAGACTTTAAACCATGTAACTCCTAGGAGAAAATATAGTCCAAAAGCTTCTTAACATGGGGCTTGGCAATGATTTTTTTGGATACAACACCTAAAGCATAAGCAACAACAACAACAACAAAAAGTGGGACCAAAAAGCTTCTACACAACAAAAAAAGCCATCAACAACTGAAAAGGCAACCTAGAGAATGGGAGAAATTATCTGCAAACCACACATCTGGTAAGGGGCTAATAATCAAAATACATAAATAACTCCCATATAATTCAATAGGCAAAATATTTTTAAAAAATTAAAATGGACAAAGAACATGAATAAACATTTTTCTCAAGAATATATTCAAACGGTCTCCGGGCATGTGAAAATGGTCCCAGTATCACTCATGGTAATACCTGTGCTATTTAACCAACCAGCTAAGCTGGCAAAATCAAGAGACCTCAAAATGCACAGCTTTTACAATACTGGAGTTTGTTTTACTATGATATACTGGAGGTGAGTGGTTTCATGTTAGTGTATCTACTGGACAGTGAAAAAAGGAAAACAGGAAGGTCTCATACCTTTAATGAGGCATCCTTTCTCTTCTGCTCGCTTCTGGCCAGAATCTAGTCACTGATGGCACTCCAAGCTGTAAGAGAAGACAGAACACACAGTTCCAATCTGAGTGGCTATGCATTCAGGTGAAACTAAGAAACTTGGTTATTAAATGAGGGAAAAGGGAAATTAATAGACAACTAAGTTTCTGCCACTTAGTATTCAACTGATTATTTTTGAATAAATAAATGTCACTCGTGTGACATTTGTTTAAAATCCAGGACAGTAACACTGGATGAATTCCCAATGGATTCAAGAGAGGTTTTTCTAAGAAAGTATTATATAGTTTTAACAAATATTTGCATTAAGAATTATTAAGAGGAGAATATCAATCCCAAATATTCTTTTTTTTCCAATTAACAATATATATTTTCTTCTTTCTGCATCTTTTTAATGTTGTACTATGAAATATTTCTTTAGGGAAGAAATAAAATAAGCACATGGAAACTAGTTCGAAATTAGTCAGGAAACTCCATGTACATACCTATTATGAGACACACAGTGAGGAAAAGAAACCAATACTCCATTACTCATTATTACCCATATATAGTCCCATTTATCTTTCCAGGTCAATTGCTTTATTCTCACTGAGACCACTTGGCACATGCTTATGTTCCTGGCAATTTAAGTAGAATGTCAACCCCAGGCTCTATACTGCATCTGTGTCTATATTTCATAACATCTAGCAAGGCTCTGGCTGCTTAATTAATTCAGAGCAATGGTACTAATAATTAAATAACATGCACAACCCATTTTAAGAAGAACAGCAATAAGTGATTTTCTTTTTCCTCCACCAAACCTTGTTTAATTTAGCTATGTTCATTTTCTAGTTTGTTAGCCAGCCTGAATTGAAATTCAGTTCCCTCTATCTTCGTCATTACCTACACATTATGCACCACTCTGCCAAGGGCTTTCAAATACCCTTATTTATATGCGGCCTTTGGGCTTCCCAACACTATTATAAAAGCAAGCTGACCTAGAGATACTCATGTTCTCTCTAAGGGACTGAAATGTCTGTCTCATATAGGCAATATTAAGGGCAACGATTTATTTAAGTTTTGAAGTGGAGAGCTAACAAAATGGCATATAAGATATTGATAGCAAATTCAGAGAGTCTTAGAAAATAATAAAGGTAAAGCCAGGGAATATAAAATTTGATCAAATTTTAATCTAGAAGCATCCTACGTAATTTTAATTAACTTATTTGTCTAATGTTACATAAAGTTCAATCATTTATAGATGCTGTTTGAGTGTTTTAGCAACATTATTAGTTTCTTGTGTTTCAT
The DNA here is from genome assembly GCA_004024745.2 of Catagonus wagneri. Taxonomy (NCBI): domain Eukaryota; kingdom Metazoa; phylum Chordata; class Mammalia; order Artiodactyla; family Tayassuidae; genus Catagonus; species Catagonus wagneri. Next base: position 18,076,977 of record PVHT021183524.1, read on the forward strand.
TTTCTCTATTCACATGCTGAATCCACCCCTTTGAAGTAATTAGCATAATCACTAACATTATAAGATCATTTTCCTCACACCAAATAAATGACCATCAAATTTGTGCCTACTCTCTACATTCAGAAATGCTTAAATAGTTCATTATTACCCAAATGACTACAGGGAAATGCTGTGCATTAGATGAAAGCAATAATGACTCATACCCCCCACAAGGAAGATGAAACTCTTCCACATAAGAATTAATTCACTGTAAAATATCTGAGATCAGGAAGATAATTGAAAGGACTAAAAATAAAATTGAATGCAATAGGTAATCTAAAGGTCATGAGACTTGTCACTAAACAATCAGAAGATTTTATAATTTTGATAGGTTTGATAAATATTACTCAGGTTATATTCTGAATAGAGACTGCTTTTAAATTGAGTTTTATCTTTAAATGTATACCTAATGAAAATATTTAATATGTTATAAGCTTTCACCTATAATTCACATTACATTGATTAAAAAAAACCCTATATGTCATGAGATATCACAAACAAAAGATTTTTTTAATTTTGGTAAGGTTAAGTTTTATAAATGTAACTACAGCTTTTATTCTGAATTCAGAAAAATGTTTAAGTGGTTCCAAAGGTACATCTAATGAAAACATTTTTACACATTACGTCTTTTACATTTCTTATCAAATTAAATCTAAAAGGAACCTAAAACACTTAATAGTACCCATTTAATTATACACAATAATGTCTCCTGTTGGTAATAGGCTTTATTGACTTTCAAAGCTGAACCTTTATTATCTGAAACAAATAAGAACAACTTAGGAAGACAGTATTCCTAAATTTAAAGATACAAGCAAATTTGATATTGATTTACATGGCATTACATAGTGGATTACTGTTTAATAACAGAATTTAGTCTTCTAATGACTAAATTTAGAGCCCCGGTTTAAACAAAGCTGTGAAGAAAAGTGTTTACTCAGGGAGTTCCTGTTGTGGCTCAGTGGGCTATGAACCTGACAAGTAACCATGAGGATGCAGGTTCAATCCTTGGCCTTGCTCAGAGGGTTAAAGATCGGTGTTGCTGTGAGCTGTGGTGTAGGTCGCAGCATATTTTCTTTTTTCCATGTATCACTTTTTTCTCTAATACCTTCTGAGTCCATAATGATCTTAGCATCCTGGTACCCAGGACCAATGCACACTGGCATGCATCCCTTACACTGTAAAGCCTGCTATGGTTGGCATCCACGTGATAAATCTGTGCCTACACCAGAGAAGTGGTAAAATATATAGAAAATGACCCACAATTCACACTCTCCAAGCCCCACCCTTCCTTTCATGGGACACTTACTAACAGAATTCAGTGTCAGGGTTATCTTTTCCTCTCTTTAATACTTGCTTCATATAAATTCTTATTGTTCCAGAGAATCTCACAAAAGATTGGGGTCCCCTGCAATACTATACAAACACAAGAACAAAAATTGTTGACTAATAATTGTCCTTTTACTACACAATGCAAAAACCTTTTACCATCCTAAGTATAAAGGCCAATTGTCAGTCTGAGAGGCATTTAGTCATGTTCAATGACACTGGTTAAATTTTGCTGCTCAAGCACCCAAACATTTTAATCAAGCGCATCGTCCAGTTCTCATATGGCAACAGATACAATTGTGACATATAAAGCAGCTTGCCTGGAAGAATTTCAAGCCACTTAGAGATAGTGTGACTCTTAGAGAAAGTTATTGGTGGTCATCTAAAGTTTAAAGACATAAAACCGAACCCAAGTCATGTTTGTTTTGAGGTTAAAGATAAAACCAGAAGAATTAGGAGGCAGGGCTTCAATTCAGAGGTGCAAACACTCATTCAAAGTGGTATTTATTGCAAAACAGCTATTTTGGGCCAACTATTACCTTATGTGCTAGAGATAAAGCTGTTTTCTGACAATTCTTTGCCCTCAAGGCAATAACATTCTACAGTGAAGACAGACAAACCAAAGGTACCTGCAGGCATACCTTGTTTTATTGCATTTCACTTTATTGCACTTTGAAGACTGCTTTTTTTTTTTCTTAAATTGAGTGTTTGTGGCAAGCCTGCACCAACAAGTCTATCTGTGCCATTTTCCTGAATAGCATTTGCCTACTTCATGTCTCTGTGTCACCTTACGGTGACTCACATTTCACACTTTTTCATTATTATGTTTGTTATGGTGATCAGTGATCAGTGACCTTTAATGTTGCTACTTCTCCTGGTTGAAGGCTCAAATGAGAGTTAGCAGTTTTTAGCAATAAAGTATTTTTTTAATGAACGTATGTACATTGCCATTTTAGCCATGACACCAGATACTATTGCACACTTACATTAGTGTAAACATAACTTTTGTAGGCACTGGGAAACCAAAAAATTCATGTGACTGCTTTGATAGCAATATTTGCTTTATTACAGAGGTCTGGAACTGAACCCCACAGTATGTTTGAAGTATGCTTGTTGATTAGCAAATAAAAATAGTTCCCTTAATGTATGTGCTCTGAAGAAAACACAAATTGGGACTAGAAAGAAAGGTTGACTGGGACGAGGCACCAGTTTCAGGGACTGACTTTCCAAAGAGGTCACATTTGTACATGCACATAAATGATCAAATGGAAGGAGTCAAAAACCAAGAGCTGAGAGAAAAGCTACGCAGACAGAGGGGACCCTGAGGCAAGAACAAGGTCAGCACATTCAAGAAACAACAAGGGCTCAGGATTGTTAGAATACAGTGCAAGAAAACATGGTGGTAAATGAGATGCAACAGGCAGGCAGGAAGCAGTTCTGCTGGGCCTTCAAACCTGAAACTGAGGAAGACCTTGTGGGGCTCCTAGGTACAAATCCTTTCCATGCCCCTGTTTCTGGTTTATAGGAAACAGGCTTCCTTCAGCCTCCTTGACCTTCCCTGAGTTCCAAAGAGCAGATACAAACAGTTGTTAAATCAAGGGAGGAAAAATACAGAAACAAGGGGGAATAGTCAAGAAGAAATAGTACAGCCTTGGGGTAGAGTCCTGGTTCCTGGGATAACAATATCTTTGAATTCTGCGGGAACTCAGGTCCCCACCCAGATGGAGGATGGTAACCTCAGGCTGAGCACAAGATGCCTGGAGCGCCGCCCCGTTACCTCACCACCAACCAATCAGAAGAAAGTCACACTCCCTGCAGCCCACACCACAATTTTTATCTATAAGAATTTCCAGCTCAAAACCATCAGGGAGCTCATGGTTTCTGAGCATAAGCCACCCACCTTCCTTGCTTGGCCCTGCAATAAACCTTTCTCTGCTCCAGCGTTTCAGTTTGTTTGGCCTCACCATGCATGGGGCAAATGAACTTTTGTTCAGTAACAAAACCGTGGTGAGTGGCTTGGGTTTTATTTTAACTGAAATGTGAACACATTTGCAGGGCTTTAAGCAAAAGAAACACGATGCCTACGCTTTGAAAAGACCATTCTGGCACATTATGTAGATGCCCGCTTCCATACGAGAAAATTTGGAATTGAAATACATTTTTAAGCATCCATATACTTACTTCCCAATGGATAAAACATTCCCTAAATTTTTTTATAGTAACATCCAGCTCAGTGCCCTCTCCCTTACATTTTCAAGGCAGTTGATTTCTAAAAATTTTACAGTTGATAATATCACCATTGCATTCATAGAAATCTAAGGAAGATCAGAAATAAAGGACAGACTTATCTCAAGGTTTTCTAAAGAGAAATTTAATTATAAGGAAATAGCATATGACTTATCGCTGCCAACATACAATATAAAAATTCCTTAGGTTCCCAAAATGTATAATAGCGTTTATGGCTTGCTTTCCACACACCTCCACATACTGCTAGCTGAAGGAGCCAAGGGACTTTTGGGGTATGATTTCTAGGTTTGGTTAAGATTATCATCTCTGCTCGTCCCCAAACTTCAAGAGATTGTTTTCTCTGTTACCCCAGATCCCTGTAAATGAAATAAACTGACTAGGTTGTCAGCTTACTAATTACAGGTTTCATATCTGTTCTCAATTCATTCAGAAACATGAAATTCTGCTTATCATCTTGGTGAGACATGACATCACAAGTTGTTTAGTTTCCCCTGTAAAACAAAAGTTAGAAGCATGCTAGAATGTTATCTCTCACTTGGCTATCCCTTGAGTTCACCCTCAGGTGAAACACCAAGGACTAGGAAGTGGGTCAAGGATGAATCCAATTTCATTAACATCTGAAAGCTTTCATCTGATAGAACATTCTGTCCTCTCACTGCAAAACAGATCCCTCCCAAGAAAGTTATTAGTCAAAAGGGCAAAATAGAGTCCCAGCGGTGATACTTCTCATGCCACGAGCCCTAGATTAAGTGAGGTACATAATAGATGGCCTGTTCACAGGGGAATTGATCTCAGCCCTTCTCATGAAGCAGAGGGAAATTTTAACCCACTCACATCTGATCTCAGTTTGGAGCCATCTTTCTTTTCCTCCAAAGAACAGAGACTGAATTTCAGGCTAGTTAAATCATTTCCTGGCTATCCAACTGTAACTTGATAAGATAGGGGGACCCCGGGGAAAGGGAACCTGGCATGGCTTTCTTGCCATAAGAGAAGCCATTTTTGGCCCAAGCCATTCTGTGATTTAAGCCTGGCCACAGTGCTTGCCCTTGAACAGGTCTCAGTAATTCATGATCTTCAGGAAACAAAAGAATGCAGAAACATGGCGTGTTATCAGGCAAGAGAAGTAACAATAGCAAAGACAAGGCATCACTTGTAAAGCCGTCCAGTTCTGTTTCCACAGTAAAGATTAGCCTGAAGTGCTCAACCACCTGATCTACAGGAGCCTAAGGGAGGACAACACCAACATTTTCTGACCCTCCTGCATTCAATCAACTAAAGCTTGGATCTTGTGGACCACCCAGTCCCCTTCATGAATATGTACGTGCCCTCAGCTTAAACTTCCTGGATTTTGCTGTTCCAGGAGACACTGCCTTAGGAAAGATCACTGGTCTTCTCCTTACTTGCTGTAAGTAATAATAACTCCTTCTTCTCCTGAACTTTGGTGTGCTTGTGTCTTGAGGCTTAACACCCACCAAGAGGCAAACCTGGTTTTCCGGTAACACTATCGGTATACAAGGAAAACTTGAAAATTATATGATGAATCCCTACTCTGACCTTCAGCCCTGAGACAGTTAACTGCCTAAGTTATTTATCTTCCAAACTCAAATAATTATGTTACAGCACGTAACCTGACACTGTGAAGAGTGGGGAACTCTTGGTGGAGGTACTAGAGTGAGCCTTTTGATTTTGATTTTATATGTGTAGGCATACACATATACACAACGATGCTGGGTAACCTTTGTTTCCTTTCCCAGATTCTCTCTGGTATCTCATGGAGTTCAGTTGTTGGAAGACTCTGATAGAACAGAGCACAGGAGCTAAGTGAGGTCAGGGGTACATGCTCCTAGGTCTCCCTGCATTCTGCTACTGGATGGCAGTGGCTGGATTTCTCCAGTAAAGGTCCCAGTTCCATCTGGCTGCCCCCTCCTACAGCTCCCAGGCTTCCCAGTTCCCTTAAGCTTGCTATTCATCCATGAAAATCCCCTACATTAATTTCTTTTTGCTTGAGTACCATCTCTTTCCTGACTTGCTATCCCAGCATATTTTTGTCTACTTAACAAAATTCAATTTCAAAAATACTATGTGGGTATAATATTAGTATAATACTACTATCGATATAATACTGTGGTATTAGTATCATTATTAATGTTATAGAGTATCAATATTATCTTACTATATAAGATCAAAGATACAATATAATCAATCTGAGATATTTTATTAAAATTGATTGTAAAGGAACAGTTTTATATGATTCCCAAAACAGTCAACTGGTGAAAATTTGCCTTAGCATCATTAGGCAATAAACCAAGGTTAAACTTTTAAAATATTTTTATTAAAGTACTGTTGATTTACAATGCTGTGTTAATTTTAGGTATATAGCAAAGTGATTCAATTATACATACACATATATCCATTCTTTTTCAGATTCTTTTCCCAACTAGGTTATTGCAGAATAGTGAGTAGAGCTCCCTGCTAGAGCTCCCTGCGCTATACAGTAGGTCCTTAATGTAAGGTTCAACTTTTTTTTAGGCCACAGCCACAGCATATGTGGAAGTTCCTGGGCCAGGAATCGAACCTATGCTGTGGTTGCAACCTGTGCCACAGCTGCAACAACACCGGATCCTTAACCCACTGTGCCACATGAGGACTTCCTATAAGTAAGTAACTTTAAAAGTAAACAGAAGATGAGAGCTAATATTTATTGTAAGTCCTCTGAGTACCAGGGAATTTATGTACTGCACTCTTTAATCATTATAACAATTATACGAATTAGAGTTAGGAAAAATCAGAGAAAATATTTAAAAACTCATATCATCCTGAGATATTTTCACCTTATTCATGCTGCTGCATTTCAAAGAGGTTGCTTCCTCAAAGTGTTCTCTTTGGGGACTGCTACGGTCTGAACCTTTGTGTCCCCCTAAAATTGATATATCGATATCATAGCCCCTACAAAAGTGATAGTATGGGTGGGTGGAGGCCTTGGGAAATGCTTAAGTCTTGAAGGTGGACCCTCATGAGTGGAATTACTGCCTTATTAATAGAGGCTCCGGATAGATCCCTAGCCTTTTCCACCTGTGAGGACACAAGGAGAAGGCTACCACCTACAAGTGGGTCTTCACCCCATCATGCTGGCACTCTGATCTCTGATACCCAGCTGAGAACTGTGAGAAATAAAGTATGTTGTTCAAAACCTACCCAGTCTGTGGTATTTTTTGTTATAGAAACTTGAATACACTAAGAGGCAACCCTCTCAATCCCATCAGCTCCCCTAAATTTAGCTATCAGCTTCTCCACCTAATCCTTCTGAAGCATTTGAGACTGACGGCTTCCATGAGTTGATGAGGAGGAGGTTAACTCCACAGGCTAGAACAGTGGTCTCTCCACAGTCTTTCCTAAAAACTTTTATCTTGTTAAGCTAAAGACACTGGTTCTTGTGTATCAGTGAAAATTAATATTATTCCTTATAAAAGCAGAATGTAGAATTAATATAGTATCTCAGTGAAGCCACATAATTTTTTTATTATTATTGAAATATACTTGTACTATCTTTGGTTCTGTTACCACGGCAGTGCTGACCTCATAGACTGAGTTCAGAAGTGTTCCTTCCTCTTTAATTTTTTGGAATAGTGTTGTCTTAGGATTCCTTTCTCTTTTTACTTTTTTTGTGGTTATTTATTTATAATAGGTTTTTGGAGGTACATTTATATGAGTTGATATATACATATATGTGAATATGAACTTGAGATCAACTTTAAATAATTATATATTATAAGATTATTTAAATATATATAATTACTATAATATATTATTTAAGGAGTTCCCATCGTGGCTCAGTGGAAACGAATCTGACCAGCATCCATGAGGACGCAGGTTTGATCCCTGGCCTTGCTCAGTGGATTAAGGATATGACATTGCCCTGAAGTGTGGTGTGGGTCACAGATGAGGCTCGAATCTGGCGTTGCTGTGGCTGTGGTACAGGCTGGTGGCTACAGCTTTTATTTGACCCCTAGCCTGGGAACCTCCTATGCTGCAGGTGCAGCCCTAAAAGACATATATACATACACACATACATATATAAATAATTTTTAAGATATTATTTATAATATATTATATATAATTATTTAAAGTTGTTCTTAAGTTCGAACACTTGAACACATTTCAACCACCCAACATTTTTACTCCCCATCTCCAGGTGTAATGTTTTTAATACCATGTTTTACATCTTTTCATTTTGTATATCTCTTTACTTATTATAGAGATATATGATTGTTCTACTTTTGTCTTTTGACCTTCCTCTGGCTTTATAAGTGGTTAATCTACTTTTACTCTTTGTTTGCCTTTACCAGTGAGGTTTTTCCTTTCCTTATTTTCATATTTCTATTTGTGGTCTTTTCTTTTTTGCTTAGAAAGTTCTCTTTAACATTTCTTATAAAGCTGGTTTAGTGGTGTTGATCTCTGAGTTTTTGATTCTCTGTGAAACTCTTCTTTTCTCCTTCAAATGTGAATGATAACCTTGCTGGGTAGGGTATTCTTGGTTGTAGGTTTTGTCCTTTAATCACTTTGAATGCATGGTGCCACTACTTTCAGCCTGTAGTTTTTGCTGAAAAGACAGCTCATGGTTTTATGAAGGAAAGCTCCTTTGTATTTAACTAGTTACTTTTCTCTTACTACTTTTAAGATTCTCTTTTTATCTTTAAATCTTTTCATTTTAATATAATGTGTTGATGTAGGTCAATTTGTGTTCATCTTGTTTAGGACCCGGTAATTCCTAGGACTGGATGTTTGTTTCCTTATCCAAATTAAGGAAGTTCTCAGCTATTATTTCTTCAAATAAGTTCTCTGTCCCCTTCTCTCTCTCCCTCTTCTCCTTCTGGGATCTTATAGTGAGAATGCTGGTATGTTTGATGTGCTCCAAGAGGTTTCTCAAACTATCCTCATTTTTTTTTCCTTTTTCTATTCAGTTGGATGATTTCTACTTCTCTGCCACTTCTATTTCTCTGGTTTGTTCCTCTGTAGCATCTAATCTACTGGTGATTCCATCTAACGTATTTTTTATTTTAGGTGTATATTTCAGCTCTGTTTGATTCTTCTTTATATATCTTCTTTTTTATAACTCCTTATTGAAATTCACAATGTTCATCCATTCTTCTTAGAATGCAGTGAGCATATTTATAATTATTGCATTGAACTCTTTATTGGGGAGATTACTTATTTTCACTCTGCTTAATTCTTTTTCAGACACTGTTTTGTTCCTTCATTTGGAATACATTGCTCTATCTCCTCATTTTGCCCTAGCCTCTGTGTTAATTTCTTGTGTTCTCCAAGACTGGGTTATGTTTCCCAGTCTTGGAGAAGTGGCCTTGAAAGGAGATATCCCATGGGGCCCAGCAACATGCTCCCTTCTGTTCATCAGAGTTATATGCTCAAGGGGATACCCTCTATGTGGGCTGTATGTGTCCCTCGGCCATGACAGGGCCCATTATCATGGGGACACTGGTAGGCAGGCATGACCCACTGGCATGGTTGGCTGTGAGGGTGTGCCTTGTGCAGTGGCTATGGACCCACAGGAAAGCAGAAAAAGTTTCCTGTGCAGTTCGCTGCATGGCCCAAGGTGGCTTGGGACTGCTGCTAGCCTGCTGGAGGGCAGGGCTGGGTCCCCATGTGGCTGTATGCATAGCCCATGAATGAAGCCACAGGTTTTGAACTCAATTTCCCTTCTAGCATGTTAGCTAAAATGCACACATCCAGCACAAATGCTTTTCTACCTATTCCTCTAAAATTTCCATGAATGGTTAGTCTGGCTGAAGGGTATTCAGCTGTCCCCTCTATATTAGTGAGAAGCCATTGTCCCAATCTTTCTTACTTTGCTCTGTGACTGGGGGATATGGAGAAACTCCCACAGTTCAGGTTCTGACAGCTCCTTTTTTTCTTCCATTTCCTCCCTTCTGCTTCTGACTCTGCTCTGGGTTGGCTAAATTCAACTGAGCCTGCCAGATCCTTACCTACAAGAAAAGTTCCTTGAGCATGTTACTTTTCCATTCCCTCCCTGCTCCCATCTCCACCTTGGCTCCATGACATCATTTAACCGTCTGCAGACTTCCTCTGCTCCTCCCACTGCTGTGATCACAGGAGTGGGTGGAGGCAGGGGATCCCTGTTACCTGTTAGCCTTTCCTTTAGCTTAATTGCTAATGACTATATCGATTACAAGAGGGCAAAGTGTCCAGTCAGCATCCCCAGAGAAGACTGTCTGAAAGAGTTGAGGCTTTTCCATTTTCCTTTTAAGGATTCATTTTCTTTTCTCTTGGGACTTGCTGTTGCAATTAATCTCTCTAAATCTATGTGTTCTCCCATTCCTGCTTTTCTCTTGCTCCTTAAATATCTCATTCCCTCCCTCTCTTCCTGTCTTCCTTCTGTCTTTTTACCTTCCTCCATCCAAATCTTCATTTTGTTCTTTTCTAAGAAAAATGGTAAGCAAATAATGGTAAACAAATTTTAAAAGGTAATAATTGGAGTTCCTGCTCTGGTACAATAGGATTGGTGGTGTCTGGGAGTGCTAGGACACAGGTTCAATGCCCTGTCCAGGACAGTGGGTTAAGGATCCAGCATTGCTGCAGCTGTGGCATAGATCACAACCTGTGGCTCAGATCTGATCCCTGATCCCAGGAACTCCATATGCTGTGGAGTGGCAAAAAAAAAAAAAAAAAAAATGGTGATAACTAAGAACCCTTTCTGCTTAGCCTGTAGTAGAAACATATATTTTTGAAAAAATAAAAAGGCAGTTAATAAATAGAAAGGGCCATGTCTATGGCAGAAGATACATTAAATGTAAGATACATTACATTAAGATACATTAAATGTAATAAATGCATAAATGTTAATGCTATAGGTAGTTCCCCTGTGGTCTAGTGGTTAAGTGGTCACTGCTATAACCCAATTCAATCCCAGGCATGAGAACTGAAATCCCACATCAAGGCACTGCACATGACCAAAAGAAAATATTAATGCTATAAATTTGATAAAACATGCCTTATTCTCCACATATAAGGAATGACATTATAGACTACACACAACTGAGTAGGAGGATATGAAAGCTTTTTGCACCAATTCACTATCTGATTTCCTCAAAAGTAGCCTTATCCATACTAAAATATAAATTTTACATATCCTTGTCCACATGGGCATTTTATTCAAAATCAAGAATAGCAAATACATGGCACAGTTCCCACATTTCCTCACCTCCGTCCCCCAACACCCATGTTAATCTTTGCTAATTGTTCACTATTATTTTTCCATTTGGCCACAGAAGCAGCTTCTTCTGTTCTCAAAACAGTAATCCAGGCAGCTTCCACCAGTAAGAGGCCATCACTGAAGAAGTCTATTTTCTATTCTTGAAAAAGAAGCTTAGACTTGAGATATTAACTATCTCCATATGTGGCATCATGGGTTGTTTCCTATACTTTTCTAAATTATGAAAATGTGCTATAGTTATGTATTACATTAACAACAAGATACAAATCTAGGTTTAATTAAGAAATTGATTATCCTATATAAAGACAGAGCTAACAACAGATAGATTTCATTCTGACAATACCGAGGTAGAAAGTCATGCCAATTATCTGGGCAATTATTTTTATCTTACCCAGTTCTCTAAGTATTATAAACAACTCCAAGGTAATCATATTTAGTTATGTCATTTTAAAAACATAAAGACCAGGATTGATTTTTCAAACATAATTTAAGACACTTTTTATTATTTGGAAGGGGGCAAGGAGGGATGATTGGCAGAAACTCGCAAGTAAAGGAAGACAGGCTATATAGAAAGAATTTAGAAAGAATTGTCTAAGGGGGAACTTTCATTTCTATTTCAAATGATAAACCTTCAAATTAGTTTTAGTATAACACTTGGAAAAATGTTAGTTAGCATTCATAGGCAAAAACATTACCCCAGCTTAAAGTGTGTGTGTGTGTGTGTGTGTGTGTGTGTGTGTATACAGATATAAGTAAACTTCAGTCTAATTCACCATTTCTTCCATTTACTTTGACATTTACCTGGACTTTGGTAATGGCATTTATATCTAACAATTTATTCTTAAACATACCCTACAAAGTTATTCTCCAAAGAAGCTCTTAGTAAATATTGGTCAAGGATAAGGAATCTGTCAAGGAAGCTAATATTGGCTTTGACTTTTAACAATTTTTTTCATTTCTAGATAAAAAAAGAAATCAGAAACCATGGGTATTCAGGATTTATGCTCTAGTATCCATCTCCTGAACAATTCTGGAAATTATATCAAAACTATGGGAAACATTTGGATTATATTATTATGCTTTAGTATAAGACATGACTTACTAAAATGACTTAGCTACATTCCACCTGCCAGATACTCCTGCTCACTAACCCTAAAATTATAAGATGGAGCCTTGGATGGCCCCAAAAATGGCACAAAAGCTTACACATTCATTTGACAAACACATACTGAGTGTCTCATTGCTAGATTGTGTGTTTCTTAGAAAGTGAACAGATAGATGTGTCCTCTGCCTCACAGAGTTCAGTAAGAATACAAGTAACTGGCCAACTACAATACAGTGTGTTAGTATTTATACTAAATGATTATTCATGAACGCACTGCATCAATACCACCTGGAGGGCTTTTTAAAAATGCATGTTCTCAGGACTCTGCTCCAGGCATCCTGAATCAGAACCATGTTTTAGCGAGCCAGGGAAGTCAAGAGAGACAGCTCATTTCCCAGAGGAAATGAGTCTAAAAAGGGATGGGAAATGATCAAGGAGAGGCTTGTGTAAGGTTGTACTCAGGAGCGTGGGGATAGGGCTGGTGGGGCAGCCTGAATAAAACGGCAGCAGGAGAAGAGCGTTACGATCACACCTGACGCCTGAAATGTGAGCAAGCATTTATTACAATCACATCACAGCTTACAGTGTGGATCAAGGCAAGCGTACCGACACAGTCGAGAGAAATAAAACAAGTGAAGTAAGCTCGAGCTCCAACAGGACATTGGAGAGTTTAGACTATTTTACAGCATTTAGACTATTCCAGTGGCAACTGGCAGAGGAAAACTTTGCTCAGGGTTACCTTTATGAAGGTTCTGGCTCGAGTAGCAGTGTTAGGTGCTACCAGCATTCACTGCTGTACGGGACACGGTAAGAAAAAGGAGTCTTGGGGGAAAGGGAGAGATTCCATTTTGAACACTTCCATTTTTTTTTTTTTTTTTTTCCTGCTGGCACTTGCAGCATATGGAAGTTCCCCGGCTAGGGGTCAAATCAGAGCTGCAGCTGCAGGCAATGCCACAGCTGGATCTGAGCCACATCTGCAAACTGCACATCTTGCGGCAACATCAGATCCTTAACCACTGATTGAGGCCAGGGATCAAACCCGCAACCTCATGGACACTATGTTGGGTTCCTAACCCAGTGAGCCACAAGAGGAACTCCTGAACACAATTTTGAGATCCCTGTGTTACCATCTGGTTGTAATGGGTGGTTATAAAATCCAGGAGAAAGTTAAGAGTCACCAATCATTTACTGAACAAATATTAACTGGGCACTTCTTCTGTGCTACACTTTGTGCTTAATTTAGAGAAACAACAGTGAAAGGAGGGGACAGGGCCCCCACATGGTGGATCCTGCATGTGAATGTTTATCGAATACCTAGGAGTGCAAGAGGTCATCCAAGAAGGGCCTGTGGTTTAAAACGGGTAAAGATTTAGATGATGAGTGGTACCCACTACATGAATATTAACTCCTAAATAAATAAGCAAAAATAACTGCGATCGTTGCAAAGCAGAAAATTAAAATATGATCAAGTGCTACCAAGTGATCCAATGGCCATTAAAGAATTCTGAGAACTGATGAAATTGAAAAAAAAAAGGCATCCATATGAATATTAGGGAGAAGAACAATGAGAGGCAGAGGGAATAGCGAATGTGACGACCCTGAGATAAGAGAGCGTGCACACCAGGATGGGGGAGCTCAGGTTGGGCTCAAAACCCAGTTAATACATTTAAATTTTAGCCTACATGGGAGGGGAAATGGTAAACTGGCTTTAAGCTACAGCATGACTTGATGAAATTGATCGTTTTAAAAGATATTACTCTGGCTGTTGTGTGGAGAACCGATTTTGAAAGAGGAAGAGTGAAAGCCAGATCATGCTTCAGGAGATTACTTCAGACATCCAGTGAAGAGATGATGATGGCTTGTCGCAATGTGATTGGATTTGGCTTATTCTCTGAGAGTAGCAAGAATGGACTTGCTGATGAAATAAATGTAGGGAAATGAAGGTAACAGAGGAACAAAGATGAGACCTAGTTTGGGGGAGCAGAAGTGGTGTGTACGCCAATTACTGAGATATATACTCACAACACACACACACACACACACACACACATACATGCAGGACCTTTTTCTTCACAAACTCTCATATTTGATAATGTTTTGTCATTTTTCCAAGTACAATGTAAGTTATTTGAGAAGAAAGACCATAGTTCCTGCCGCAAACAAGGAGTGCTTTTGAATAAGTGAGTAAAAGAGAGAACATGTCCTCAAGTGGAAAAACGAGCCAGTCTACTGTCATGTGTTGTTTTTCTACTGTTTAATTGTACTGTGTTCTCTCAGAGCATTAATCTCTACCAAGGTGTACTTGGGATTTGCTTACTAAAATATCACTAAACAAAAATGGTAGCTCTTTGCTACACTTTTAAGAAAAGAAACATGGAAAATATCTTAAAATGGGCTTTTCAGAGAGTAAACCCTGCAGAGGCTAGTCAGCATCTGGAGCTATATGACTCCAGGAGGGACAGATGTGGAACAATTCAGTCAGTAAGTACCTACATATGCCAGGTATTATCTTTATGTGATTTATAATTTAGAGCAACTTCAAAGAGAGAGATTATTATTCCCACTTTATAGATGTAGAACTGAGCCTCTCAACACAGAAATGACTTGTATAAGGTCATTTAACAACAAGATGGAATCAAACTAGGCCAGTCAGTAGTCAAAGTTTTTGCTTTTTCACACATGAAGTTTCCAGGGACAGTCAACTTGTCTGTGACAGGTCAGTGAAGACCTAGGAGAGGCCTGTCCACTTTGCTGAACAGAAGTCATTTCTCCCTAGGTTTCACAGACGAGCAGCGCAAGTGCTCCATGAAGGCTGGCCGAACACAGATGTGTATTTCAGGGCCATCAGGGATCTGGAACGCCTGTCCTAATTTGGGTCACCACACATTAAGAGGTAAGAAAGCTGAATCCAGTGGATGTGGTCTCAAAGACACTTTTCCTTGCTCGAATTAAACCCACAACCATGAGATGGCCAGCCCAAAGCCTTAAAGTCTGTGGCCCGCTACCACAGCCCCTGAAAGATGAGGTTGTTTGACGACCTCCCCATCCCACATGCCTGTTTTAGTTCACGAGCCTCTTGGTCCACAGGGCAACGTGCTGAGGCAGGAGGAAGTTAGGCTAAGTATCTTAATTAATGGTTCTCTGTGAAATACATTTCTTCCATTGTACCAACTGGAAAAGAGGTTTTCAAGTGAAGCATCCCAACAACTCCATTCTTTATTTCCATCCTCTCTTGCAACTGCTCTACCAGCTGCCTTAATCTTTAAATTCTACTTGACATCTGAAAGCCAACCTCTTCTATACACATACATACCATTCGCCTACTTCTAAGACATCACATAAGCAAGGAAATTGTTCAAACAGGTAGCCTTAATTTCGACAACAGGAAAATCTAGCATTGAAGGAACTTTCTTGTGCCATGAAACTCTTTCGCAGTCTAGTGGTTCCTGTTGACTCCTTCTCCAAATAATATATACACTCTTTTGTCTTTCTTCTTTGCTTCATGCTGGTGGCACAGGTTCCTGGGCCAAGGGTCGGACTGAACCCACATCACAGCAGCAACCCAAGCCACAGTAGTGACAATGCTGGATCCTTAAGCCACTGACCCACCAGGGAACTCCTCCAAATAATGTTTTTAAATGCATGAGATAAAGTATATAGGATTAAAACCAAGCCAATTGTATTGAAACAATCTTTCAAAATGTTAAGAAAAGTGGTTTGTGATATAGTTATTTATGCAATACTTTACTGATACATTAAATAAAAAGGTCCAGCAGTTGGTCAAATAACTACTATAATTTTTAAGTAGTGATGATCCTAAATGATAATTAGAACTATCTGCAACAACCATAAAGTGATACAAGAAATAGCTGTGATTCCTATTAGTAACAAAATCAAAGGTTCTGATAAAAAGAAGTTTGTCTACATTAAAAAATAAAGGAAATAAATTCTGTATGGGATTAGTGAAAATAAAACTGTAATGTTTCCTCCTCCAGATTATAGGTACCTTAAGTTTAGGTTAAGAATTCATGTTTTAGGAGTTCCCACTGTGGCTCAGCAGTAAGGAACCTGACTAGCACCCATGAGGACGTGGATTTGATGCCTGGCCCTGCTCAGTGGGTTAAGGATCTGGCTTTGCCATGAGCTGTGGTATAGGTCTCAGATATGGCTTGGATCTGGTATGGCTGTGACTGTGGCTGGCAGTTGCAGTGCTGATTTCACCCCTAGCCTAGAAACGTCCATATGCTGCAGGTGTAGCCCTAAAAAAAAAAAAAAAATCCAAGTTTTAGAGTCAGAATACTAGGAAGACAATAAATTTAATACAACTCAATATCTCTATTTTTCTCTAGACTTCAAACATGATACTTTCACTTAATTCCAAAATACAAATAATCTAATGACCTGTTGTAAAGTGGCTTAAGACAATTTGGACCAGAACAAATTTTTGGTGGACAAAGTAATTGCTGAATATTTTGAGATGAGTGGGTTAGCTATAGAACCTTATTTACCAAGTTACAAAGAAAGTAAGTTTTAGAAAAATTCTGCTGTAATAAATATAGACTATATTAAACAAACGTTTACAGGCAATCAAGTCCCTATTCTGTAAGCTTGACGAAATCTTAACTCTCTGCCTTTGTAGATGCCCTAGCTACCAACTTGCATGAAACTTTCACTCCAGGTAGATGTTATAACAAACTCCGGAGGTGTAAAACTGTGACTTTCATAATCAGCACCAGGCAATCAAGGACCAGCCACAAAGCCATTAAGAGATCAAGCATCGGAAACCATTTCTGTGAACACAGGCTTTGGGCCTCCCTGAATTCCTAGCTCCTGTCCATGCAAGTCTTTGCAACATCACTAAAATACTTTATCCAAGCCATGTCTCCAGAACAGTTTTCATTTTATCTAATCAGAGTACAGTTCTACCAGAGATCATTACGAGTCACTAATTTCACTGAGCAAACCCTTGTCTGACCTTCATTATGCTAATTAGAAAATCCTCAGGTGTTGATTGAGCAGTAGATAGTTTAAGGGCTTTTAGTAGCCACCTTTGGAATTAGCCATTTTTTGTATAATGTTAAGCATCATCCTTGGAGTGTGGATTCTTGATTAGAGAACCTTAATGGCCCTAGAGTTGAAGCTTAAACTAACTAGCACACTCATAATATTGTACAGTGTGTGTCAGTGTGTTTTAAAGTAAGTCATTACAGATACTGTAATAGTTCCCCATTCAGCTTGAATTTAGCAAGTGTAATATTTTAATAAGTTCTCTCACCAAGTACTTCTGGATGCCTGGCAGAATGCTAACATGTCCCCAGATCTGCCACGTTGTCATGTGTTACCTCTACTATCACTGAACCTTTCTGCATCATCTCGTCTCTTGTCCCTCATCATCCTTCTTTCCAACTACCACTGCTTTAAAAGCATCAGACTGAATTCCAAGATTGAAATGAGATCCTTTTCGAACAAACTCTTTAGTTTCTATTAATCATCTCACATTGCCTCATTTAGTAAGATCTCAGATATATTAAAGTGTGAGCTACTTATTTATTAGTTTAGATGTGTACTTTCAGTTCCTTACAGGGAAGGAAGAGATAACATTAATTCTCTTTATTACGGCAAAAGCCTGAACATCTTTTTTCTATACAAGGTAGAGGCAAATGCGTTAATTCTGGAGGAACTAGAAAATATATGCTTGTGGCACTTGCAAGTTATTACAGTCTAATTGTAGTTAATTTTATTTTATTCTCTGGGACAACTAATCTCTCGATAACATTTGCAGTGATTGATTAAAATCCACTCCTTGCTAAAATCAAGGTCTTTAGATAATTGGTGTGCTAATAGACCTGCAATTATTTGAGGCTGTGCTTCCTCACAGAGAGCAAGTCAAGGAATGGATAAAGTCCAAATAAAGTACCTATTTTGCAACAGGAGCTATGATAATTGCCAGGAGACAGCCTGCTTATCAGTTGTGAGAGGTTTTCATCCTTCATTAATATTGAGTTCAGTTGGACATCAGAGAAACTGGCCCCTGTGGGACTATGCTTTGAATCTCCCATTATCTCATTTTCCATACACTTGGCTTGACCCCACTTTTTATCTACATTCACAGGGAGATCTGGCTTTTCACATATGGGCTTTCTAAACAATCTGCTAGCCATGAACCTCAGTCCCCAAAGCTCCATGCAGTGTCGGCTGCTATAAATTTGGACAAGTATGTACACCAATAAAGTATCAGCTTAATTGGTCCAGACTAAATATTTTAGAAGTAGACAAAATAAATATTCCAAAGTGCTCACCCATAAGCTTTCCATTCTGTGGCTTGTGCCTGCATGGTCCTACTGTGGTGGGCTCTCCACTGAGGCTATAGGTCTGCATTGTCTTTGGCCATCTCAGAAAGCTTGGCTGTAGGCTAACTCCTGATTGCTTGTATATCAGGCTGAGCCCTCTACTGGGTCAAAACATACCCAGAGAGAGGTTGGGAGCAATGCTGTATAAACTCACTGAGTGAAACAAGAACAGCTTCCTTCTATCCTACCCAGACGTGAGCAGATAGCCAAAATGATAGAACGGCTACTTGACACCAATCAGTCTTATTTTGTCCTGAGATTTGGAGAGAATGCCTAAATGGGGGCACCACAATTCTTTATGGCCTTGGTTCTCTTTATCTTTGTCCTTATATTCTTTCCTGGGAGTTTGTAATTGAAGTTCATTAAAGGTGATTCTTTGCAATTATAATAGGAATGATGACTGGTTTATTTTTTGGCTCCATCCTCATTATGGCTCAAAACAAATATCCAGTGTGGTCAATTATTGTGGACACATGACAAGAAAAAATAGCTGTTCAATTGTTGGTAAAATATGGTTTTCAGGTAGCACAAATGGATAACGTATATTGTGAGCTTACTATGTGCCAGTCTGTATGTTAAGTGTTTTATCCACAGCATGGTATTTAACCCTTACAACACAGAGGTATTAGTTCACTTTTATTACATCCCAATAAGTACCATTATTCTCCCCATTTTACAGACAAATACACTAAGGAGAGGAAAAGGTTACTTGACTAGGGTGCCACATGTAGTAAACAGCAGATCCCAGACCAAAACCAGAACAGGAATCAAGTGACTGATGAGAACATTCTCAGGTAGGACCTGTGCTCTTCTGAAGGAAACATAGTGAGGAAGAACCAGATTATCAATCATCTTAACCAAGTTCACCTTTTGTTGTTGCTGCTGTTTAGGTAGAATTTTGTCCCAGGACATTCACAGTGAGTGATGGTGATTACATTTCCCTCATCTAAATGCCTCTGACACTCTTGTTGAAAATGCTAATCTTAACACAAAGCTGTCTTTGGAGTTGATGATACTGCCACATCCCACTCTTACGGGAAATGGAGAGGTGACGTGAGTAAAATAGAATAAAATGTATTAGGGCCAAGTTAAACTGCTAATAAGAGTAATCACAGTTACAGACCCCCAAATTGTTTTAAATCTAATTTTAATTACATAAGTTCATTTCAGAAGTCCTACTGAAATGGTGATAAATTCATAAATTCTATATAAATTGAAAACAGAAATTACCATTTATTAAAATGCTCTGTTTCTATATTATCATGTATGCAAATTTATGCACATAAAGATAAATTATACATTCACATGTGTAAACTTTAATTTATCAGGACTACTCAATTTCATCTCCTAGTTAATAATTTAGTACTTATTAACCTTCAATATTCTCATCAAGATATATTTTCCTATCAATGATGATAAAAGGAAGCATTCTAAGATCACAGAGTGTATTTTCTAAACAAAATTTGTTTCCCAATTTAGAAATGATGTCACCAAGGCATTACTGTCAAATTTAACTTCTGTATTTTACTTTAAGATAAAAATAGAGGAAAAAGCTTTCAAATGTATAAGTCCAAGAAAAACTATAATTAGAATTCCTGGCTCTTGCGTAGGATGCATTCTCCATCTTATTTCAGCCTGACAGTAGGCAGGAGATTTCTCATTCAATTTCAAGCTGAAGCCAGAATGAAAAGTGCTTTGGAAAAAAAAAATCTACTCTGATTTCCGTCCTCATAATTCCCATGTGCACATGAAATGAACCTATAAAGAACATTTGAAATAATGTCTCAAGTCCACTCAGCGCTTGTCTATTTGTCACTGAAGACACTGGATGTCCGTGAGTCCCGAGCGGCCCATCATTGTGGATGGGACTGGAAAGGTACAACCTGAGAAGATCTGGGGAGATCTTGCAGACTCACTGGGGTAGTGTTCAGACTGGGGGTTCATTTATTTTGCCACACATATAGACAGGGTTTTCCCACTGATGGGTTTGCTATGGACTCAGAACACTGTTATTTGCCTAAATAGTTCCAATGGTTAATGTTTGGCATTAGATATTGCATGAGCCTTAGGTTTTGAAACTCAAGCCAGACTCCTGTGGATTCTCAGCTTTTATTTTAGGTAAAGACAGAAGACCTTGCATCCATCTATCACGGTAGCTGAACTGTCAAAAATGCCTGGTTTGAAAACAAATAAGCCTATAGCTGGGAACTTGCTGGCCAGGATTCTATAGTGGCAGGGCTCAAAACCTCTCTGAGGTATGATATGGAAAGAAGTGAGTGGAGTTGACTCAGAAGTTCAGGCTAGAGGTCAAAACATTACGCAACACAGAAAGAGACTAGCCTCCTAGTTCTTATCTTCTCCATCAGAATGATCTTTCTCAAGGGAAGTGTTGATCAAACTACTCCCTTGCTTAAGATGTTTTAAAAACCAGAGCTTGGGGCAAGAGTACAAATGGAGAAGTTCCCTGGTGGCTCAGTGGGTTAAGGATCCGGCACTGTCACTGATGGGTCTCAGGTCACTGCTGTGGTGCAGGTTCAATCTCTGGCCCAGGAACTTTCATATGCTGTGGGCATGGCCAAAAAAACAAAGATGGACTTAATGGTATGTGAATTTATATCTTAATAAAGCTGCAATTTAAAAAAAAGAGTACAAATGGAATCCCATATATATATATATATGTATATATATATATATGTGTGTGTGTGTATATATATATGTATATAGATATATATATATATATATAGTTCAATTTAACAAACTGATAAATAGAATATCACCTGTGAAAAAATGCCATTATATTGGCAAAATATCAACATAACATGTAATGCTATGTAATGCTATGGTTTCCTATATGAATGAAGTTAGGAAAATTGTAAAAATAATTACTGTATCATTATATTGTATTGTATGCATGTTTGAGTATTCTATTTAGAGTCTGCTGAGTTTAGAATAGGTAATAAAAGAACATAAAAATATAGATTTTTATACATAGTCTATAACATTCAATTTAGCAAAAGAACTAGTTATTTTAATCATTATTTTAATATAATTTATGTTCTAGTGATTTTAATGATCTAAAGGATCAAAAATATTTCAAGTATTACAAAAGTTTAATATACTTTCACTTATTAAAGATGTTAAGTTATATGTACAAATGAAATAGTTTTCCTATTTTCAAAATCTTTTTTCCAAAATATTCAGTTATCTATAAAATTAAAAGGCAAATTATAATAAGAGGCTACCAAGAGTAAATAAAATACTTTAAAATAAAGCTGAAATTTTTATGTAATTTCAAAGAATTTAATACTTAAATCTATTTAAATTTTAGCATTCAATATAAAATGATCATGCTTTGTTTTTGTGTATACATTTTTGTAGCTATACTGTGTGTATGAGAGTGTGTGTGTGTGTGTGTGTGTGGAGAAAGAGAAAACGAGAGGGAGAGAGAGAGAAACAAATGTTTAAGTAATATAAATATTAAATACTGAAAAATATCCCTTAGTCTTCATATGCAAATTTGGGGAATACCACCCTAATTTTCTTCTCCCTGTTGGTCTACAAACTGGAACATTAAAGATAAGGATGGAAATGATGTTCGTTTGGTCTTATCTGAAAACTCTCCTCTGTTAGGCAGGAATCTATCTGTCTATATATTATCTAAAAGGTTTTAATCAATTAGCAGAAATTAATAAAAGAAAATTGCTTCCATTTTTTTCTCTTATCTGGTTTTTCCCATTTTTAAAGCACTGTCCATTTCCAGTGATGCAGAGGCACGGCCACAGATCTCCACAGAGCGAGGATGCAGTGACCTGTAGGTGGGAGAGCTACTGTGAGAGGCAGCCCCCTGGGTCCTGAGTGCTCATCACAAGAGCCGATGTTCTGGATTATGAGTTGAACTGGGTCAGCGATGACAGCTAAAACCAGAGCACAGGGGTAGCCTTGAATGCTTTAATGACTTTATTTTTTTTTTTGGTGTGACTATTAGAGAAAAGTCTTCTAAGGCTTTGAAGACAATACTCTTTATGGGCAAACTCCTGCTCCCTTTTTCCACAAGATCCTTTTCTCATACTTCCATGTTCTCCTCTCCAGGCAAAGGGAAGTAATTATATTCCCCATTATTCTTGCTTTTTTTTTTTTAATGTTGGATAGCTTGAAAATCTGTAGTCATATTGCTTTCAGATCCTTTCACTTCACCCCTTCCTGATCAACTGGTCACTAAAGGGTCCAATCAGATATCAGATACATCATCATTTGTGGGAAGCTTCCTTCTCACCCCATCTGGGTGAGGGTCCCTACAGCACACTAAGTCTCCTGCCATCATAGAATTGGCCACCCTGTATTGCAATCTTCTAATAAGAAGACATCTCCTAATTGTGCGGATGTTAAAGGCAAGAACTACATTTAATCTGATTTTCTAATCCCTCTGCCTAGTACATCATCAATGGATACATCACCCATGCTTAGTAAACATCTGATTAAAAAAATATGCTCTTAAATAATAATTAACTCTGAAAATTTTTCACCGGTCTACAGATGATATCAGCTCCATTTGTTTTTTTGTTCGCTGCCAGAGGGCAAAAGATAGTCAAGTCAAAGCCAGTCCCTGGGATGGCCGTGCAGGATAAGCCCTACATACGGTCATCCACAAATCCACTGCCCTCAAGGTACACAAGCCTCTTCAAATAGAAGCCAAGCTGGATGTGATCAAGTCTCGCATCTACTCAGCTTATTCCTTTTAAGCCTCATTTTTTTCCCCTTTGTCACCATTTGTGACAAGACAGCTGATGCCAGTGTTCTATGCAGTTTTCAAAAAAGGTCAACTTGCATTCAGATTTATGTTAGTAAAATTTATTCCTTCTCTTTCAAAAATGTAATGAGAAAGGACAGCTTTGTGAAATGGAGGAGCAAGAACAATATTGCTTAAATAAATTGGAATTTGCACTTTGATTACCCTGCAGTTTCTGCCATACTTTACTGGAAATGCTCCCTGCGGTGCAGGCTTTCTCTGGAGTGACATCATCATAAGAAGCCCTCCTTACTATAATTATTTCCATCCATATTTGTAGAGCACAGAGCAGGAACATTCACTAAGGAATACTGGGTGCATATAGAATAATTTGAAATTGTAGAGTCACCAGAAAGCCCCATTAAAAGGCAAATGATATATCTTTATTCATGCCCCGGACCCCAAAGGAGATATTTCATGTTCACATTAGAAAAAATGAGTCTCTTTCAAACAATGAGGCTCTGATAAGAGCAAATATCCTATGCCATGAAATAACAAACAAGCTGCACAGTTTCGGTTGCATTTCTAGGAATAAAACTATTAAAAACTGTGATATCGTTGGAGCGGGTATATTTTAGTTTACTTTGTCAAATTTAAATCCTTTCGGAATTGAGGCTCTATTAATAGTCATACCAAGAATTATGATTTTAAATATTTATTCTTGGCAATCCTAGTTTCTCTATTGTTCTTTTTTGAATGTGTGTGTGTTTTCAATTTTAAAGTGAAAATGCCAATATAAAAGTACTAATTTTCTCAAAAATCAAATAGCTTGCTGAAATACAAGATATTTTGACAGTTTAAGTGAAATTTAAAAAATCAGAAAGCTGTAGATGGCTTCCCTGATAATATGTGATTTCCTTGGGCTGACTTTTGTGGATATAGCCTCCCACTGTTGAGAGTTAAAGCTTGGGGGCGGGTTCTTTGTCTTCTGGAAAATAAAAGCTCTACCATCTGCTTGCTGAGGCTTTGGTTTTGTTTTAAATGCAGAAAAAAACAAACAAAAACAAAAACATGTGTTTAACTCTGCAGTTAGTGATAAAGTCCAAATTCATTAATTCATCCATTCATTCATTCAACGTAACAAGTAAGGAAAAGAAAAGAGTGGTGAACAGGTGGATACATTGAAAAGTTCACTTAATGGAAATGTGATTGGTCTCTCTCTCTCTCTAACCATTATTTTCAGACCTGGTCTGTAAAATCCCCCTTCTGTGTCCTTTAATGTCATTTCAATCAGATTCTATCATTTTAAATGATTACCAGTTCCTTAAAAGTTCAAGCTAATTTCCCTGAGTGTAAACTTTCAGTCTGCAGCTGCTGTGGTGCTTCTGCTTCCCTTTGTCCACTGTGACCCTGGGCCCTGCCAGCCACAACCTGCTGCTCCCTCTCCTGCCTTTCCTCTTTCTTCTGGACTTTCCCATCTCTGCCTCGTCCCACCAGGAGGATGCATGAGGCCAAAAAGGCAAAATGGCCTTATATGGCACCGCTGTGTGTCATCATTAAACTGCCACCAAAAGCCTGTGTAGCAGGAAAATGGATACTCGCTATTGTAGGGGGAAAACTTTGGTCCCTCCCAAGGCTCTGCAGAGTCACCACGTGCCCCCCCATACCATGTCCATCCACTGCCCCGTTGGCTCCGACCCACCATCCACCCTCTGCGTCACCATGCTGGGGTCTCCTCATAGGGCAGACTGACCACCTGCCTCCAGGTTCTCCACAATGGCTCCAAACTCCCAGGGAGATTTCATAATATCTATTCTGACTATTCAAAGATGTCACAATAGTAATATTTATTCTGACTATTCAAAGATTGTTATTTTACATATTCTTGGCTTCACAACTTTACTCTGAATGACGATGTATTTAATAAAAACTTGGATGTGAAATGGTGTCAGTATGACATATTCATCTTAAGCAACAGACAATCGGCCATGTTTATGGGTCAGTGTCACACACCCATCTAAAGCAGTGGCCCACCAGCCCCCCTGATTTAAGCTGGAGTGCAGAACCTGCCGTGACAACTTTGATGTGAGCCACTCTTGTGGCGGAGCTTACAGGGTTTCTAGCGTGCTTTCATTTTCATATGGTGCAGAAGACATTAGCCAAGTGGACTCTCTCTGTTAATGTTGTCAAGAACTGTCAAGTACATCTATTTTCACCATTCTCCCATTTCCTGTTTCCTTGATTGAAATTTGTGATGGTAAGTGGCAGCAACTGGTTCAAATTCTCAAACTGAGGAACTAAGTTCTGACTTCATTTGTAGCAGAATGAAATACCTCTTATAAAGTGTTTTACATTTTCCATTGTTTCTTAACGGGACTTGCCCAATCCTGTAAGCAAAGCAAAGTCACGTTGCCCTAACAGTGGATGATTCTCTTCTCACTGGCGTTCAGCTCCTAAGAATCTTGTCATTTTGGAGATTTCATAATCAGAAACCAGAAACGCTGACTCTCACGGAAAACTCTATTTCTGGGATTTGGGTAGTGAGTTATCCCAGTCACTAAATAAAGCTCTGTGTGCCAAAAAAGAAATAGTTACATCAAACAAGTCTGCCAAATACTTTAAGTAGAGGGGACATTGGGAGATTTAGGTTAAGGATGGGTGTTTCATCACCCTGTTCAAAAAGGAAGGGTTTTAAATAGGTCACTTACACCTCTATCCTTCATAAATTGCATGCTTCTTTCACACATGTTTAAAGAAACTTGACTCCTTTTCTATTATACACTGTAAATAATATTGACCAGGAGGCAGGTAACAGGCTGCGGATCAGTGCTTTAGAATTTGGCTTAAATCACTGCACTTTCTTCATTTCTCAAAGAACATTAACACTCATAATCCATCCTTAGATCTTACTAAATAGCCCTCTTCCCCATTAATGCAAAAATATTCAAATGTTAAGCTTTTAAAATGTTTTCCATAAGTTATAAATGCTAATCTACAGCTTTCAGAAATTCTTTCTTATAAATTTCCAATGTAAATTTATAACTTGCTACCACGAGGAGGGGGGAACCGACTTTGTACTATTATCATCTTAGAAAAGACAGGTGGAAGGATTTTACCATAAAGAAGCTGGGGCTCTGAAAAAATATTTTTTTGAAAATGTATCTAAAATGCTTGCTGCTATGCATGTGTAGAAAAATGTGTTCTTTTTAAGTAACAGGACATAATTTTATAAAAATACTTCTGCAGTCGGTTCCCCCAAATTTCTCAATAAGTGTCTCTGGTGAGTGTACCTGGAAATGCCGATAGACTCCCATCCCCTGATAAGGCCTAGGCTCAGCACAGAGATAGTACTGAGTTGCTCACTGGGGGATTCATCAGTGAGAATTGTACCTGACCTAGTATCACACTATCCAAACTATACAACATCTTATCATTTTGCCTGCTTCCTAAACTTCTCCTCAGGTCCCCCTTTTCCACTTCTCTTTATGATAATTCTTTCATTCTCTTTAGCTTCAACTTTTGTTTATGATTACAACTGTTCATCATTCAAATAAGGCTCTAAAAGGCTGATAATACTAGGACAAAAAACAAAAAAAACAGGTATATTGATGGGCCTGATAGCAGACCCTAATTAGGAAATTTAGTAATGACCATTTCTCTGCATATTTACATTAAAATGCAGTGTGGTTCTATTCTAACCAGATTTAAATGCCACATAAATTATGCTAGCATATCTAGATCAAGAAGGCTGAATAAAGTTTTATTTGTAGTAGAAAAGCTCATGAGATATATATATGTGTGTGTGTATGTGTATATATAAATATATGTATGTTATCCAAATGAGATGTAAGCAATTCATAAATGTTTCAGTGGTTCTACCTTGACTATTTTAATCTCGAGCTCCAGAATTTATGGAATAAGGTTACTAACTGAGATGATCACAAATTACCTCCTCATTCTAGTCAATGTGAGACATCCATTAATTTGCTATCCCACCCAGTGTTTCCTGGTCACACGCTAAAATGATTTTTTCCCCTAAAATAACAACCCTATCTATTTTCAGCAAGCCAGCATTCAAAGCAGAGTCCAGTTGCTAATGACTATTAATGCCTTTTTCGGTGACAATAAAATAACCCCTGAAATGAGATCTTAGGTAAAGTGAAACTATTTTCCATACGTAGGTGTCACGTTCTCAGTAGCTAAGTAAAAACTGAAAAGAAGCCATAGAATTTTGCCTCCCTGAGGAGTGTTCCCTGGGTGTGCAAGATAAGGCAATTGTCTATTATTCAATTTCTTTGGAAAAATATTAATTCTGTGAAACACCATAAGCAATATCCTTGTATTCAATCATTTCTTGTGTAATTAATTCATTAGGCATTTATTCTGTGCCTGCTGAGCCCTGGTACACATATTAAATATTAGGAATTTATTTCCACTTATTACTATTTCAATGTAGCTGAAATCTCAGAGATGGTGACCAGCAGAGAGGAAGACCAGGAGATTCATCTAATATTTGATGCGTTTTATCAGGCTTCAGGAGCACAATACGGAACCAGGGTCTTTGGTAACTGACTGCATATATAATGAGCCGGGCAGCAAGGTTAAAAAGGCAGCCACACAGCTCCAATGAATTCAGCAAACTACCTTTCACTAACACATTTGGTTTTAAAAAAAAAAAAGTATGAATTCTGTGCTACCTTGAATCACCAGCAGGCTCTTTCTAATTACTAACAATGACAAGTCTGCCCTCTCAGTTGCAGCTGGATGCCCCAGGCATCTTTAGAGCAAAACCAAGTAATGATTGGAATACTAGGATTTAAACTCAAAACCAAAGCACAGTTGGAGGTTTTTTGCAAGGCTGCTTGAAAGTCTGGTGTCTAGGGTTTGCAAGATCATAGAAGAGGTAGAAGGACAAGACAAGGTCAAATCTACATCTCATATACAAAGAACAAACTGGATTTCTTATCCGTCTTCCATGCCTCACAATATAGGGGATGATACTGAATGAATAGCAGCATCCTGTGTGCAAAGACCACATCAGTGACCTCCGTGCCCTGCTATGAATAATGGCCATTATTAGAGGGAGGTGGTGGCAGCAGGGGCAGTATACCACTGTCCTGGGAGCCAGGGAGGGAAAGTGCAGGAAGAGCAGCCCTGCAGATAGACACTACACTAATTATTTTGGAGACATAATTCTTGGGGGCATCTATTCACTTGAACAGCCAAAACAGTCCTTCAAGTGTAGCATGAGGCCCCTTGCCATTAACCATATGTGGCTCAGGGTTGGTCTGTTTGCTTTTCCATTTTGATAAATGTGTGGCATCCATTCTGGTCCCACAAGATCAGAAGAAAAAAAAAAAGAGATTAAATATGTAGCTCCTGTGAAGGAAGGTTCTCCTTGATTCTCTGCTAACACACACAGCAATGCTGTCAGCATGAAAGTTTGGAGGCCACTGTCGTCAACCATTTTTAATGTGTTCGTTATTATCTCTATTCAGCTTTGAGGTAATCCCTTTAACCGGTTCCCAGGATGAGTATTACAATCAAAGGGCAGAGGACTGTTCTCTTACATGGTGCAATATTTGTTTCTGGGAGTCAATATAGATGAGGTTTTCTGGAAAAGATGAGAAGGGCAGAGGGGGAGAGGAGAGAAAATGGACTGTGTTTTGTTTTTGGCTCTTTTGTTCCATACCTAGCACCTGGGATGTAAAATATTTTCATTTCTCTCTCTCTCTCTTTTTAACCCACAGAGTTGGAAATATAAGAGACTACCTGCACTTAAGTTACATCCGCTTGGCATTCAAACACATATATCAACATGATTAAAATATAGTTAGAGTGTCCATTTCTCATGACAGTCATAAGATATATGAGAAAGTGAATACTCAGTTACCTCATTAAATGATGTGGCCCAAAAGCCCTTTTGCACCTCGCCAAGGAACCTTACTGCAGATTTTTTTCCAAGGCTCTGACATTCAGACCCAAAGGCAATGCCTGCTAACAGGTGAGCAGCAGTTATGAATGCCAATCAAGTCGAAATAACAAAACGATTGGTTTTCTCTCTAGTGTGAAAGCAGGCTCCTAACTTTTCTTCAACCCATCTCTTTGCTCATTCTGCACCATCACCCAACCCAGGCTTATATTGTTCATCTAAAAGACTGGATTTCAAGTTATGTTTTACAAAAACCCAGGATGCCACAAGGCCTCTCCTTGGGAGACTGAACAGCAAATAGGACTCCGGAAACACATTTGACTTATATCTATTATATCAATTCCAAACCCCGTTCCTGTCATGAAACAACAATTCAGATTCTGGACCGGGAATTAAAAAAATGGAGAAGGTTTTCAAAATGTAAAATGACTTAATACTAATAAGAAAGTCAACCTATCCTTATGCAATCTTAGTAAAAATATGACCTCGAGGGATATAGTAGAGATTTGTCTCTAGAATATTCCCCATCTGCACACTAATAAGAAATTCAGCCTATCCTTATACAACCCCCACCTACACATGGCCACACCTCCCTGTGCACACTTGGGGATATTAGCTAGTGAGGACTGGGGTAGGGAGCTGTCCTGGCAAATATGCCAGTCCTGCCAACCTTAGTCTATAGACATGTGTCACCACATGCTTCATGGGTACTCCATCAGGTTACACTGGCATCTGACCCTCCCCATAACTGGCATCTCACGTGAAACATGCACAGAACTCTCAGGATACCGAGATGTGCTGCTAACTTCCATTCACATTTGATAACATCCTTTAATTTAAATTAATTGATAAAAATGGATGACACTTCGTGAAGTGCTCTCCTTGGTACTACAGAAGATATGGAAAATGCCCCTGTGGCTGAGCATTTTCTATTTGGGGAGAAAAAAAAAATAAACAGATAGAATGTTAAATGGCATGAAGATGAGAACTTGGGCTATACCACATTGCAAAAGATTCCACCTGGTTGTATCTAATTAATGTCCAAAAAGTGCTATGGGAGGACAATTCTCATGTCAAATATTAAAGGATTTGTGTGTATTCTCTGTCGTGAGGTATGCCACTCATAATTTATTATAAATAATGGGTATTTGAGTTTGTGGGTTATTTATATTTTTATAATTCTATTGATCCAAGGTCATCCTTATAAGGAGGCCGCTCTATACACATTCTGCTGTGACAAATGGAGGGGCAGAGAAAGTTAAAAACTCCAGGGACACACATATACTTGGCCATCACCTTCAGCACCCTATTTAAGATTGCACAATTTGCCTTTAGCAGCCCTTCTTATTACCTTGCTTTTGTGTTTTCAAACATACAATATCATTTCCTTGTTTGTCTTATAGTCTAAATTGCCTTTCTCTACCTGCTAACATGGAAGCGCCAAGAAGCCAAGCGATCTGTTTATACTGTTTGGTGACATACCACAAGCCCTGACACATAGTAAGCACTCAGTAAATGGGTGTTCTTTTGTCTGTGGTGTTACTGAACACATCTAGAAATGTTCACTGCATGAAAGTCTCTGGGATTTTTTTCTATGCATTAGAAAGACTGAGAATCATTAGCACATAAAAGCAATGGTGCTATGAACTTACAGGAGGACAGAAATATTTTGTTCTCTTAAAAGCAGTCCAATTTGAAATAAGCCATAGACTTCCTAAGAGTCCTACCATATACCAAGTTTAAATTTAACATAATTGAAAATATATGCTCCTCACTTATCATCCTCTCTTCGTGCCACGATATTACTGCATTCTGAAATTGTATTGATTCCTGTCTATTTGTCTGTTTTTCTCACAGAAGTTTCATGAGGGTAGAGTAGTTGTTGTGTGTCTTACTGGCTGCTCTGTCCCCAGTGCTCTCCACAGCCCCTGGGGTGACGAGCCGCACCCACTTATTTATAGCAAGAATGCTTTTCCCTCCACCATGCCCCTCTAACAAACCCCAAACTGTGAAAGCAAAGCTGTTATGCCATTTCTGACAATTCATCAGATTTTAATTTTTAAAAGAAAAAAAAAAGGATTCTCATACCATGGAACAGTGATGCTTGCCTTTTTCTATTCTTGTTTTTATCTTTAAAGACCATTTGAGGTATAGTCATGGAAGTACCATGGGCTAACAAAGATCAGTGCTTTTGTCCCAACCTCTGAGGGTAAAAATAAGGACAAAAAGAAAAGAAGTTGACATTAAGCACAGGCTGACAGGCAAACCGTGCCAAGGAGGTACATGAAGAAGCTGCACCGCAGGCAGAAGGGATGACTGGCACATTCTGAGCACCACGAGATTCGTAAGCGGAAGGGGAAAAGCAGGCCCTGTTGACAAGTGACAAGCAGCGAGAAAGTAGCTGAGCTGAACACGTTTTTTAATGAAGTGTTAAGTAGATCACTGAGAGAGGTGGATAATGCCTGTGAAGAGGAGTTGGCCAGGGTGTGAAG
Organism: Catagonus wagneri; assembly: GCA_004024745.2. NCBI lineage: Eukaryota > Metazoa > Chordata > Mammalia > Artiodactyla > Tayassuidae > Catagonus > Catagonus wagneri. The sequence goes on from PVHT021183524.1 coordinate 18,108,443, forward strand.
ACACACACACACACACCAAAAAAGCAATATTAAGTGACATGGAAGCACGGGAGGACATGAAACCTGAGAGAGCTTCTGGAAAGAATGGACAATCCCTTGCAACACTTCTGTGCTTTTTAGTAATCGAATTGGGCAGCTCATTAAAATTATGTGTGAATAGATAGATGCTCTGGCCAGAAGGCGAGGGAGCCAAGACATAACCAGCGCAATACAATGACTATAGCCAGTGAGTGGGTCCTAGGGAAACAATAGGGGCAATGAAATGGCCACAGGAGGGTGAGTCATGCCTAAAGAGAGAAATACTTAAAACTGGATATGTTTGCATAAAATAACTCAGCTAACAGTGAGGGAATTTAAAGGAGTGATTTAAAGAGCAATATGAGTAAATGGGAGGATCAGATTTCGGTTCTGCTCTGCCTATGGACAGAGTAAATACAGGATTATCACAACAAGGAAGTGGCTTGGCATCAGACAGAGGCCTCCAGTGTTTTCCTAAAAAAAGGGAAATTGGGCTCTAATTGTTTCAAGGGGTATGGTTGGTTCTCTGGACTACATGGAAGGGAAGTGAATTTGCATGTACGCAAGGCTGATTTTGTGCTGGGGACTGTCTGACATTTTCACATACATGAGCTGTTTTGCTTCACACAGCAAACCTGTCTCATGAAAGTTATGATCATAACCTATAGTTGAAGGAAACTGAAGTTGCACAGCTCTTCAACAGAGGAGCCAGAAATTAAATCCAAGTTTGTGTGGCTCCAAAGCCAGAGGCCAGCAAGCTGCTTCCTGCGTTAAAGGAAGCTGATAACGAAGTCTCAATTTTTTTTTTTTTTTTTCTGTACCTACAGCATGCAGGAGTTCCCAGACAAGGGATCACACCCAAGCCACAGCAGTGACAATAACAGATCCTTCACTGCTAGGCCGCTCGGGAGCTGTTAAGTACCAAATGATTAAAGAGAAAACTATAATTTAAGGAGCTGGACATTGTGTTTAATATGCTAGTCACACTCAGATTCAGATAGCTACCTTGGATTACTTGCTTTATCCTCCCTGGGCTTCAGTCTTGTTCAGGTTTGCTATTTTATGAACCCAACACCTACCTATATACAATAACAAAAGAATCATTTAAAAATGGTATAGTCTCATTTAAAAGTCCTTAGGATCCCCTTACTGTGTTTTATTGGGCATGACAAAAGTCCCCAAACTTCCCTCTGAGGGCTGGGGTGAGGGGGAGGAGGGAGAAACACAGGATTTAGTCATGTACTCCTTCGTTTCTGGATTAACAACCACGTATTGAGTGCCTACTATGAAACAGGCATCTTGGTGGGTTTTTAGAATAAGCAAAATGATCATAGTTCCTGTCTACATAGAAGATACAATCTAGGAGTTTCCGTCGTGGCTCAGTGGTTAATGAATCCGACTAGGAACCGTGAGGTTGTGTGTTTGATCCCTGGCCTCGCTCAGTGGGTTAAGGATCCGGCGTTGCCGTGAGCTGTGGTGTAGGTTGCAGACGCGGCTCGGATCCCGCATTGCTGTGGCTGTGGCGAAGGCTGGCAGCTACAGCTCCTGTTAGACCCCTAGCCTGGGAACCTCCATATGAAGTGGGTGCAGCCCTAGATAAGGCAAAAAGACAGAAAAAAAAAAAAAAAAGATACAATCTATCAGTGGATACGAACCAGTAAAGAAATTTTATTGGTTTACTGAGCATCAGAGCGTAGAGTAGAAGGATAGGGAGTGAGGAAAACCAGGGTCTCACAGGAACTCACTGACGTGATCCTAAATTCTGAAGTTGTAATTTAGAGGAAGCTCATCAGAAAGAAGGGAACAGAGCTGTTAGTTTCCTGGGTAGAAAGAAGAGCTTGTCCCCAAGTAATAAAAAACAAGAGAAGAAACAGCACTCACCAAATGACCCATAGTCCTCAGGCACTGACCACACACCAGCAGAGGAAGTAGGTGGAGTCTGTTATTCACTGGTCCCCATGCCAAAAACTTGGCCATGTGCTGACTAGGACAGCCCTTGATCAACATATGCCCCAAGCTGCCTCTGGCCATCTGGAGCCTTTTGTCCTGCTCTTTTCTGTGTATCCTCTGGCATTCAGAGGACCATTTCAGTGAAGCTGAAGTTTACATATAAAATCAGACTACAGATCAACTGATGTCAGAGTTATTTTAGAAAACCACTTGGGAGGTCTCTATTTTAGAGATCTCAAAGTCTAACATGGTCAGTTTTTTGACCAGGAATGGGAAAGATAAGTGTTTAAACCAGACAGCTGGTTTGTGAGAGTGGGGCCATATTGTGTGGTGAATAGATCCTGTCCCTTTAAATATTAAATTCTTAGTAATGTCTATACCAAGTGAGGTGTCTACACCATAAGAGGCTGAAGGAAGGGCAGATCCAAGTTCTCCTTAGCATCCTCACACTTTACTATCATAAATTTAGGGCTGAATGGTTAACACGTGGGTTCTGTCTGAAGATGGCAGCAACCAGAATATTCTCTTGCCTACCTGAGGTCTGAGGCATGATGCAAATGATGCATTTCATTTGGTTGTGACTAAAATGTTGAGGAAACCTAGATAAAGTAAATAACATTGCTTCGGCAAGAAAGAGCGATTTCTCTGCCTCTCAGAGAATTGTCAATGCTCTTTAAGTCAACCTAATTAATTCGGGAAGCTATTTACGTGGACACAAAATCAACCCCCTCTGTATGTGTCATTAGTCTGTGGGCCAGTATCCACCACTGCCTTGTTTTCAGAGGCAGAATGTGTTCAACCTCACCTATAATTATTATTCCATCACCTACGATTTTTTTTTCCATCACCATGATTATAAGGAACATTTGATAACAGATTTTTTCATCATTTAGAAAATATCTGTGTTTACTACAGCATGTTTTGGGACTGTGTATGAAATATTAATGAAACATATTTTCTTTCACGTCTAGTCCAGTGGGAGGGCAAAACATAAACGGGAAAGTTGAATACGATCAGTGTGAGCATAAACTGATACAGGAGCACGCAGGGGTGGTTCTGACCTTGGGGGCTGCCAGCCTCAAAGAGGGAGGCAGCTCTGTCTAAAAACAAGGAGCAGCATGTGTGCTTAGCATGTTGTAGCAGAAGCTTTTCTTTACAAGAGTGTTGACAATGAAGTGAAGAGAAGATGCCCTCCGCGGCCTGAACATCTAATATACTTTCAGGAAACATAAAATGGACTATGAACTGCAAGGAAGAATCTGCACCGTGGAGGAGAGAATTTGCAGAGCAGGTGAGAGCTGACAGAATGAAACAGAATTTACAACCCTCAGGGGCATCTCAGTCCTTTGCCAAAGCAAAGTAATCACGGATGTTTGTGTGAAATATCAAATGTGTGGAAAGCCTTACAGAATCCAGAACGCTCAGTGTGTCTGCAGATCACTGACAACGTGATGAACACACACTTACATGGAACGCTTAAACAAGGCCTTCAGAGCACACATGAACACATGTGAGTAACCCAACAGCATCAGCAAAAGGCCAGGGGGTGCTCTTTGTTCAGGAAAGTTACTCATTCCTGATCAGCAATTTTGCCGCATGTTGTTCAGAAAAAAACAAAAACAGCCCTGGAATTACAAGGATTTTTACATTTTAAAAAACATCATCTTTTCAATCCACACAAAACATTTCTAGGCCCTCAAGGCCATATTTTAAGTAAAATTATTTAAATATTATTAAATAAAATATTATTAATATTTAAATATTATTAAATAAAAATATTTAAACATTTTTATTGTGTTTGCTAACTCTATGAATCATTGTTCAGATGTCCTGCTAGTCCTATTTACCACATTATAGTTATTGAGAAGGCAAATGCTTGTGATGTTCCTTAATAAACACTGAATTTCTCCATCTTCAACATCTATAAACGAGAGGAAGAAATAATACAAAGCGGAAGACTCAAATGGTAGTAATTTCATTTTCTATCTTTCCGTTATTGAATCATTTTGATAAGATTTTTATGGGCCTCCATAAAAATCTTATCAAAATCATGTCTGCCTGTGGCTAATATACTGACCCACATTCTAACTTCCTATAGTCACATACTCCTTGAAAAATACTGAATGTGCCATTGTCCTCATCGTTACCTGTTAATGACAAAACAATTTTCAGGTGTCCCAAATGTTTTTTGCTTATTTTTTACACACCCACTAGCAACTTTTGCTAATATATTCTCTGCCATACAAATGTCTAAACATTCACTTCGAAACAGTAGAGGAGAATAAGAACTCCCATTTTATTCAATAGGAAGGTTTATACAATAGGAAACAATAAAATAAAGCACCTACAATTTAGAATGGGAATGACCTGCCTTTGAATTTTGGTTCATTTATGAGTTGTCTGACCTTGGGAAAATTACTTAACAACTCTGAACTTCAGCTCCCTTAGCTGTGAAATAGAGATAATAGGTGGTACCTAACTGGGTAGTTGTGTTAATACAGACATTATGTGTAGAATATACCATACAGCCTGACTCACTTTGGACACTCAATATTAGCTACTCTCATGATTACCTGTTGTTGATACAAAAATAACATTGTTTTTAACTTCTGATTTCATGGTTAATGCTTTTCTGAATGTGTAATTCAGGGGACAAAGCTTAGGCTTGGACCAGCAAAATTGGTATTTGAATCCTGAGTGTTCTGTGAAGTGCAAGAAAAGCCACTTAACCTCTCTGAACCAGAGGTATTTCCAATGGGAAATTTGAATACTAAGGCCTACCTTTGCAGATTATTACAACGATTGAATGAGGCCATTCTTCTCAGCCCATGGTAAACATTCACTGAACAGTAACTCCTAGTGTTTATATTATCACAATAGTGATAATTGACAAGCAAGGAATCATGTGATATATCTCCCCTGGAAGAAAATAATATTAATTTATACAAGGATGGGAGCTCCCCCTGTGGTGCAATGGGATTGGTGGCCTCTCTGGAGCACAAAGATGGAGGTTTGGTTCCTAGTCCGGCCCAGGAGGTTAAGGATCCAGTGTTGCTGCAGCTGTGGTGTAAGTCACAACTGTGGCTCAGATCTGAGCCTTAGCCCGGGAACTCCGTATGCCTCAGGGAGGCCAAAAAAAAAAAAAGGTAAACTAGCACAGAAAAATAGGATTGTCTTCAGTTGCTAATCTTGTTGGTTAGCAATGGCCTGTTACATTCCATGAGAAGGGCTCCAGTAATTACTAAGTCTCTGCATGCATGCAGTATGGACAAACTGGAACCCAGAATGTAATTATCATCAAGTAGATCTAAATATCCCCAGATAAGTGCATACAGCATTGAAAAGACACAAAAGGAGTTCCCATCATGGTACAGTGGTTAGTGAATCCAACTAGGAACTATGAGGTTGTGGTTTCGATCCGTGGCCTCGCTTAGTGGGTTAAGGATCCGGCATTGCCATGAGCTGTAGTGTAGGTTGCAGACACGGCTCAGATCCTGCGTTGCTGTGGCTGTGGCTTGGGCCAACAGCTGTAGCTCCGACTAGACCCCTAGCCTGGGAACCTCCACATGCCGCCAAGTGCGGCCTTAAAAAATGATAAAAGAAAAAAAGAGAAAAGACAAAATATTCTACAGATTCTACATATTTTAAGAACTGGAAATATAAAGCAATTGCTGTGGTTTTGGTTTTGTTTCTGTTTTCCTATGAAAGGTGTTGGAGGAAAGAGAGTAGTGAGAAGATCTGGAAAAGCAGCAACAACAAAAGAAGGACCGATACTCTTACCCTTATTTTCCCCAAATCTGTCATTTGGCAAAGTATGCAATTATTAGAAACTGGATTACTGTCCTTGGTGTCAAAAAAGAAACTTTTCTTTTTTTAATATCCCACCTGTAGCCCATGGAAGTTCCCAAGCTAGGGGTTAAATCAGAACTGCAGCTGCAGGCCTATGCCACAGCCACAGCAATGCCAGATCCTTAACCCACTAAGGGAGGCTAGGGTATCAAACTCACGTTCTCATGGACACTATGTTAGGTTCTTAATCTGCTGAGCCACAATGGGAACTCCCATTCAAACATTTTAAGTGGACTTATTTCTATTCTTCCTAATCAGTGACAGCAACGACTATAGATGGAGTGAAGGGTAAAGACCTTAAAGTGACAAAGGTTTATCAAGGGTGATTCTAAAAGATCTCCCTTGACAAAGAACTACGGTTAATACTGGATATATACTAAACAAAAGGAACATAACAATTCTGGGCCAATTCTTCAGAAACCAAAAGAACAGACCTGAGATGTGTTTAAAGTGCTCAACAGGTTTTATTTCCTAGAATTCAGATCTAAACTTCCAAAGCTACAGTCAACAATTTTTCATCAGAGCCCAAAGGAGAAGGGTGGGGTGAAAGAGACAAAAGATGAAGGGAGGCACAGAGAGACCATTAGGAAGAGGTGGAGAGGAGTCACTCGTTTTCCTCTATCTTCTCAGTGGGTTACAGGTCAGATCTGGCGAGGATGCTAAAGGGACCAGGTTGGGGGACATGGATGGGAAACGACACTTCAAAGGAACACCAAAGCCTCAACTACAAAAAGAAAGTCATCGAAATCCAAAGAGAAAGGAAACTTCTTAGTTCATCTCAGAAATGGGGGAAGCGACGGAAAAGCTAGGGGCAGAAGGGAGCCATATCCTTTTTTTTATGCCTGTTTGATGTGCAAAAATGTAGGGTGGCCTTGAGGCTGTGGAAAGAGGGAAAGGGGTCGCCAGTGGTCTTCCCAGAACATCCCATATGGTCCTATAGATCTAAATGGGGTCAGATGCTCCTTAACCTTCCAATCCAAGAAACTGGGCAAAGCTAATGATCTCACAAACTTGGAAGTGCCCAAATTTTTTGATGAAAAGCTACAACTCCCAGAACACCCTGGGTCAGCAAAAGGGAGGCCCTCCCCCATAAGCTGTCCCACTTTCTCAGCATCTAAGCCCCTGATAAGTAGGCCTTGGAGGAGAGGACTCTTGTGCCCTCAGGAAGATGCCACTCTCCTGCCACCCACGCCCACAGTCTGAGAACTGCCCCTCTCAAAGGCCCCTAGAGGTACCCCCGCTCCTTAACCTCCACCCCTTCCACACCTACCGCTGATTCCAATGCGGAGCTCCAGAATGAAAGGGAAGGGACAGAGGTGGAAACGGCCGGCCAAGGCCCCAACAGAGTCTTGGGAAACAGTTCCAGGCAGGGAGGGAGCACGGTGGTCTCATTTCATCCCAAGGAGCAGACGCTCTGACTCAGACCCCAAGGGAGTGTGGGCACAGAGGTGAGGGCCTGGTGGCCTGTCCCATCCTGGTCAGTCCCCAAGGGCCAGGGGCTCGGGTGGAGGAGCGCGCGTGGGGGTGTGGGAGGCGGTCCCAGTGTGCAGGCCCAGCCCAGTTCCCCTAGTAACGGCCAGACCACGGCGGGAAGGCGCGGGGCTCTTCTTGAAACTTTGGTGACTACTGGCTCTCCGGGCCTCCGACGCCTGGGACCTCACCTCTCTCGCGGCAGCCTCTTCCTCCTGCTCCTCCTCCCCGGGCTGCCCCCAGGCGGGGCCCAGCCCGCGCGCAGAGTGGTGGATATCGGCCTTCAGCAGCGGTGGCCTCGCATCCTCTGCGGCCGCGGCCACCTCCATCTCCTCCCCTGCTTCCAGGTAGGCCTTCCTGGGACGTTTGGGCAGGTTTTCTGGCGGATCCCCCGCACTCCTCTTCAGCGGCGCCTCCTCCTCCCCCTCCTCCTCCTCCTCCTCCTCGGCCGGCGGGTCGAGGCCTGGCTGGCTGCCCTTGCTTGGCTCTGCCGCCGCAGTCGGTGTGGCTCTTCGGGTCCTCACCGCCCTCGGTGGCCTCGGCTCCTCAGCAGCACTCTTGTGCGCCAACTGGTAATGGGAAGCCTGGGCGGTGCGGCTGTTCTCGATCCCCCACAGCCCCTCGCTGAAGCCCTCCTCTTGTTAGGTTTGCCCAACTTCTCCTTGGACTCCTGGTACGGGAAGAGATGCCTGGGGCCCAGGAAGGCCGTCTCGTGGGTCCCAAAGAAAAAGACTCGGTAGCGGTTGGCTTCGGCCGTCTGCTCGACCCTGGCCGGCCAGTGAGCGTAGCCCTTTACCTTGGCGAACACCAGGTCCCAGCTCTTGTACTTGCGCCGACAGAAACGCGACATGGCTATGGACCGGCCCCAGCGGCGGCCTGGAAGGGCGACCCTCGGCAGCGCGGGGACGCGCGGGGACGGTGGCCGCTGGGCTCGGGCTGCGCGCGGCCCCTCCTCCAGATCGCCCTGCGTGCGCACCGCGGGCGCAACGCCCAGGCGCCCTGAGAAGGTTCTAGCGCGAAGACTGCATTATCTCCGAGACCCAAAGCCCGTCTGGCCCCACCATCGACACCGGGGGTTCTAGAATGATAGAATGAACAGCTTAGATATTTCGGATGTCAGTTGTGTGGGCTGGGGTCCCCTGCGGATCAATCGCTCGGGCACCCGGGCCATACAGATGGAATCCATTACTGTACTAACCAGAGTGACTTAGAAAGAGAGAGATGGGGCAGTGTGGCGGGAAAACTGAGTGAAATAATTAGCTCGTATTTCGACGAAACTAGCAATAGGCTAGTGTAAACTTGCAGTATCCTTGGGCACCCTCATCGGCTCATTATGGAAAACTCCACTCTTGCCTCAGGAGACAGTGATGGGATGCCTGGGTCAGTGGGTTCACCCCTTGTTCTAATTTCCTTGGGAGCTAACCCTGGTGCCTGTGAGGGGACTGAAGAACAGAGTGGAGGCAAGGGGATAGAGTCAGCAATGAAGATATGATGTCCAGAGTGCACATCTTTTGGAAACCAGTATCCTATAGTACTTTTCAGCATTACAAGATGTATATCGCAGCTTCATGACCATATCTAGCCAGCCATGTCAAAATCTCCTACTTTACATGGGATACTGGGCATGGCCTTTACCCCTTCAGGGATTCTTGCATATTTTAAAGGATAAGACTATGTGATGATAACACAGCAAGGATGTCAAATGCTCACAGTACCTTCCTAAGAGGGGAAAACTGGACTCACAGTGCTTAAGAATTGGGTAGAGGTCACTGATATTAAATATCTTCTTAGTAAAGCCACCTTCATGGGGCCTACAGACTAAAAAAAGCATCGTCTCAGCTGAAAGACTATTTTAAGAATAGTCTTCATCTCAACGGATATTTATGGGAGTTTCCTTGAAACTACAATTGTTACACAATTGTCTACATCTTTTTTGAGTTCTGCTTGCTAGCTGTGAGCTTTGTACTCTGAAACCTAGCCAAATTTGTCATAATAATACTCTTGGCTGTTTTAACAAAGACCTTTCAATATTAACCATGTATTTAACTACACAGGTTTTTTTTTTTTTTTTCCTAGTGTCACCAATAGTGACCAGTGGAGAACTGGAACCATTAACCCATTTCAGTACAACTCAAATTTGTTTCTGATTTGCTAAGTTGTATAGGCTCTGTTACCTCTGGGTGGTACAGACCTGTTCTGGGCCAAAGAAGTTACCTTCTCTCAACAAGGCAAACCAAATATTATACACTTAGGTAATTCTAAAAAAGTTCAGCAAATTCTTTTAGCTTTTTTTTTTTTTGTCAATCCATTTTCTTAGAATGCTCATCTGCCCCCCAAATAGCTACAACTTCACCAATTAAATTACATCAAAAATGCATGGCCAGGAAGGGTACTTAATTGTACCATCAGCTCTGTCTGAAGGCCTGGCCAAATACTCAAGTTGAGAGTAGTCTTAGGCAAAAGGATCACACAGGTATATGCCAAACCTCAAAGACTGCTGGGTAGTTGAATCACTGCAGGCAAACAGGTTAAGGGTCTGAGGCAGAAACAAAAAAGTAAGGAGATGGAAGCAAGAAGATCTAGTAGCAAAGGATCTAGATCTGTAAAAGGTAACAGATATTCTCATAGGCAAATCAGTGTCGTTTTTGTACTTCTGTCCCTTGCCCACTAAAATACTGCTCAGTGCTAAGGGCTGGCACAAAACATACTGATTTTTGAGGACTTCAAAATATATTTAAGAGTGAAAGCACCAGAGATTTCATTACAGAGAAATGCAAGTTAGTCTTCAAGCGCTAAATCCTGTGTTTTTACATAAATACTGAAGGAATTCCAAGAGAAGTCAATGGGAGTGTGGTTATTAGGACAAGGCTTTTGCGAAGAGTAGTAGGAGACACAGAACTGTGTCCCGCTTCACTTGTTTACCAGCCTTGTAAAGCTGGAAATAGACTGAATCTTTCTGAGCCTCTGTTACATGATCTTAAGATGTTTATAGTAATATTTAGAATTTCTCTCAGGACTGATACATACATATATATATGCAACAGTGAGATTATGGGTATGGAAGTTTGGCCAATGGATATAAAGTTCTATGATGTACTAACAAGTGTGATGTAGAATCATTATGGATGGGATCAGGTTATTATAATTTTTAGGCTAAATGAAGGAAAAAATATATCAAAAGAGCAGTCATGAATAAGGACACCGAAGAATGAAAAAAAGTTCTCCGGCGGCCAAATTCCACATTCTACAGGTGGAATATCCAGCACAACTTCCATATGAAACAACATGAAAGTTCTTGTTACTTGGAAGTATTTTTCAAAACAGTGCTGTTCAACTAAATTCATCACTTAATGGTGGCTAATTCCAAAAAGGGGAGAATAAAGGGAAGGTTGGGCAAAAGTTGATGGCATTTAAAGCGTTAGCGGTTTCCCAGATGCCCCCTGCCTGCTCTGTGATGCGATTAAATAGCAGGACCTTGGCATCTTTTGCCCTTGAAATCAACTTGTTCTTAAAGTTACTGTCTTTCTTTTTGCTCAAAATTAGGAGAGTAGGTAAGGGGAGCTCATGGTAACTTGATTAGGTTTAGATTTGGCTATAATATAAATAGAGTAGTCGTGAGCAACTATAATTATTTATTTCTAGGAATTAGATCTCCATGAGCTCAAATATTTCTAATAAAATCAAATGTACTAAGAGCATCTGTAAAAAGGACCTAATTTCAGCACCAGCAGCATACCTATCAAAACACCTTAGATTCCAGAACATATAACACTTCAGTTTCCTTTTCTGGAAAAGTAATGATAGGATTTAAAAGCTGCTTGGCAACAATTATGAAACATGGGCAATAAAACAATGTAATTGTACAAGAGGGAGAACAGATACCTAATTGATGTTTTCTTGTTTGATTAGATTTAAATTCAATTACTTTGGTGTAAACTATGGATTAAAATAAATGTAATTGTTTTCTATGTGCTTTTTTTAGCTCTGTTAAAAATATTAGCTACTTCTGGGTTTATACACCACAAGTGTTTATACATGGTCGATATTTGGGGTCAAGGCTTTTCTTTTTAAAATGTTCTAAGGGGCATAATTAAATAGAAAATAAACCTCCTTCCCCACCATCAGTAGAAATTACCCCCATTGTCTTTTCCTTAGGAGTCACAGGAGGTGATTTACCTCTATAGTTTGTCACCTCTACATTTACCAATGTTCACTTTGCCCAACTTTTAAAGTCTCAGGGATTTCTGAAATCTGAGGGATCTGCCAGGGGCGGGGAGAAACTCAGTGTCGGTGGGGATGTCCCACCGCTAAAGGATAATTAACGAGATGTTCCCAAAGAGCTCAGTCATTATCAGTTATATTTCATTATACTGATATTGAGGGGATACAAGAATTGAAAAATTACTCTTCGGGAAATTTTTAAATAAAATGTGCTCAATAACATGAGTGTTTTTTTCTCATTTGAGTCTTGCATGATGATATTTATTCAAGCTCTGCCATGTGAAATTACATGAGGTGATTTCCTTAATTTATATATTTAGTGGAGTTTAAACAAGTTATCAATGCTGGCGAGCCTTCCATAATTAGGGATTGAATGCACACAACGTGACCTATTTATATAATAATTATATAATTAGAGGGACCTCTTTTGTGTGTTTAGAATTTTCAAACTATAATTTAGTGACTTGGAAAATGCTTACAATATGAAGTGCGGTGAAAAGACAGGGCAAAATATATGACATAGGTAATTTATTAGCCTGTGTGAAACCTAGTTCCTCAACTCTAAAAGGTGGATGATTTTAGTACCCACTTGAGAGAAAGGCTGCTTGAAATAAACAGAACAATATGGGTCAAGTATGTTGCCTGGCATCTAGTAAGTGTTCAATTCCTTTTAGCCATTGCTATTAAAAGAGCCAGTACTAGCTCTATTTTATTTTAAATGCAATTTTTTTGCAGTACCAGATACATATTTTTCTTTGTTACTGTCTATTGTTTTCTGTTTGTTTCTGGTTCTAAATTTAGCTTGATACCTTGCCAGTGCTCCTTTCGTTTTATTATAATCATATTTTTTAAAAAAAATTTGGAGTATATTCCAAATACAGTAAAAACATTTTTTAAAGATCCAACACCCACAATGTCCTTTCTATAAGTAAATATCAAACTCAGCTTTGCAATTTCAATTTCATACTTCTTGCAGTTGCATTGATATCATATAAATGGTTAAAATGACCAAAGTTTTCAAAAATTCATTGTAAAGTTTTCGATAACTTCAGTCTTCATCTCACTTGTTTCTTATTTTTCCTTCCAATAGTTCTCTACCTTTCAATATAATTACTAAAATATTAACCTTTGGAAATTTATAATTTATACCATTTCAATTTGAGGAAAACATCAACAATGTGCATTATAAAGAAAAGGAGGAAAATTTTAAACCAAGATGTCTGTGATTTAAAGATAATGGTATATAGAGGTGGGCAATAATCCTTAGTTATCAAGTTTTTCCTATTTCATTATTAAAAATTTTAATTTGACATTTTAGTTTAGAGATATTTGTATTGAGTTGATAGTCATCTTTTTTTTTTTTTTTTTTGGCTTTTGTCATTTTAGGGCCACACCCATGGCATATGGAGGTTCCCAGGCTAGGGGTCTAATCAGAGCTGTAGCTGCTGGCCTGTGCCAGAGCCACAGCAACTCAGGATCCGAGCCACGTCTGCGACCTACACCACAGCTCTTGACAACGCTAGATCCTTAACCCACTCAGCGAGGCCAGGAATCAAACCCGCAACCTCATGGCTCCTAGTCAGATTGCGCCACTACTGGAACTCCTATTTTCTCAATTCTTAAAACACGTTGGTGTACTGATTTTCTCCTTTTTTTTTTAACCTGCCCACCTACTCATTGTGAGAACAACCCATTTAGAAACTACAACCTATAACCAACCAGAGAAGCTGGTTCAGAGAAAATGAAGGAAGAGTGAAGCAGATGTTAAGAAAGCAGAAAAGTCTTGAACAGTAAGTTACCAGAAGGATCATACAAGTGAGATAGCGAAAACTATCAAATCCTAGAGCAGTTTCAATTTCTGGGGATTTTCCTCTTCCATTTGAGTTCAGTTTATATATGTCCTTACCTTAAAAACATTACATCAAAAATAGTGTATCAAATATGTATGTCTTTGATGACAGAGTTTGGGGAAGGAGAAACGAAGGGTACAGCTTTAATCTTAAAGATGTCTGAGTGAGCCTCAGTTTCTCACAATAAAAATATCTAGGTAGAACAATAATTACACTGATGACCTATGATTGGCAGATATTTATAAAGGTAAAATGATATTAACCACATTTTAAACAATGTTGGATTAGACATGGTATCTCTCCAATGTAAATATTATAGATAAAATGTCTACTTTTTAGAATGTCCAGTCTTTCTATTTCTTCTAGGATATTTATAACTGTAAACTCTAACCATGTAAGAGGATTTTTTTTAAGTTTCCAAAGGGCATATAGTCTCAGTTTTTTATCGGCTACCACATTTCAGGATAGCTAACCAAGCATTTTTTTCTGTTTTAATAAAAGCAAAAATAATAAAGTTTTCATTGAAGATATTAATACAAAATGCATAACTATTAAATCAAACAATGTAATATTAATTAATAATAATTGATGCCTCAGTCAATTATAATTTTGAAATAATTGAGTTATTTCATTTTCACTAATTTTAGAGGTTTTACACTTCCAAATGTAACTGAAAAAAAAACAAAGTATGAAAGCATATAGCTTTCTCATATTGTGAAAGACTAGTCTGGTTTCATTCAATTTTCTCAGGTTTTTTTTTCTATGCACCTTTCAGGACTCCTACAAGTTCACAGGTAATTTTAGGTTGCATATGTAGAAAACAGTGAAAAATGAAATTTAGAATGTAATGTAGCTTTTAGGACACTAGTTCAGGTAAGTCAATATTTCAGTGCTTACTCTGTGGCTGCTAGAAATCTAGCAGCCACAGAGTAAGATATCCTGAGTATAGAATACTTTAACCATACTAGGTGGTCTGCGTTATGTCAATCTTTTGATATATTTTGAAATAATATTTGTAATATGTTATATGACCTGTTTTATGAGTCATCTACTTTTAAAATGTATACTTTATCAATATACATGAGCAATCTTATTGTTTTGTTCATAATATAGTTCCATACACTTTCTAATATTTTCTCTACTTTATTAAGATAAAAATATGTTAAGGTTTTCCATTGTATTTCTATATTTGTCAATTTCCTTAATTTAAGGTTTGTTTCTGCTTTGTGTATTTCAAGGTTCTATTATTAAGTATCTGCATATTATTTATTTTTACATTGTTTTGCTTCTATTAGAATTTTCATTTTATTAGAATGAAATAATTGTCCTACTGAAGGCCTTTGCTTTAAATTCTACTTTGCTATTAGTACATTGCAGAAACGTTTTTGATTAGCATTTGAGTGTTAACAGTTCCTTAATTTTAACTGTTCTATGCCACTTTTTTCAAATTATACCCTGAAACTAGTATACAGTTGTCCTCCTGATTGGCAGGGGACTGGTTCCCAGACACTCTTTCCCCATTCTCCCCTGATAGCAAAAATCCGTGGATGTTCAAATCCATTACATAAAATGGTGAGTACAGTAGGCCCTCAGTATCTCTGGTTCTACATGTGCACATTCAACCAACTGTGGATTGAATCCATGGATGCTAGACCAGATATCGGAAGGACCAATTCTACAGGTAGACTGCGTTCAATTTAATATTTTCTTAAGAGGATTTAACCTTCTTAACGTGATGTGATGAATTCTATGTCTACCATCTCATTTTCTGTTTTTGATTTATGCCTTTACAGTTTTTTTTTTTTTTCTCATTGCTTTTCTACCTTCCTGTGGACCAATAAAGTAGCAGGAGCAGCAGCAGCAGCAGAAGCATTATCATTATTATTATTACTATTATCATCATCATCATTTTCCCCTCTGCTGGTTTGGTAACATGCAGAACTATAAATTTTTTAGCCAAGTCTAAAGACTTGAGCATGTTTTAAGTAGTCCTAATGCTCAAAGTTATACTTTTCTAAAATTTTATATTTTTAAAATTTCATAATTTTTACAATTAGTTTATTCTATTTATTCACATATTTTGTCATTATTTTCTTATACATTCCTCCTTCACTTTCAGTAAAGGAAATATGTCACTTGGTCATTTTTTTCAATGCGGATATGGAGTAGTAGATAAATCCTCTTAGCTTTATATAGCTGAAGGTATATTTATTAAAACCTCATTAAATAGTATGTTAGCTAGGTATATAATTTATACTTAAAATGTTATTCCTTTAGGATTATGAAGGCATTATTCCATGTTCTTCTAACATTTATTATTGCTGCTGAGAGGTCTCCCATCACGTCTTTCTTTTCCAGGCATCAAATCTCTTCTTTAGCTCTGCTATACTACTGTTTCATTAAGGCATGTATGGGTATAGACTAATTTTTATTTGTTATGATTGATACTTGGTGAAGATTTTTACTCTGAACTTACGTCTCTCAATTCAGAAAATTCTTACATTTTATTTACTTATTTATTTAATTTATTTTTTGCTTTTTAGGGCCGCATCTGCGGCATATGGAGGTTCCCATACTAGGGGTCGAATTGGAGCTACAGCTTCTGGCCTGTGCCACAGCCACAGCAACGCAGCATCTGAGCCATGTCTGTAACCAACACCACAGCTCATGGCAATGCCAGATCCTTAACCCACTGAGCGAGGCCAGGAATAGAACCTGCAACCTCATGGTTCCTAGTTAGATTTGTTTCTGCTGCACCACACGGGAACTCCCTCTTACATTTTTAAATATAGTCTCTCAGGCATTTCTTTCTTCAGTTCTCTCCTGGAACACCTATATAACTATATTAAATTATCTCAATCTATAGCCCATGTCTCCTATACAACTTTTATGTCTCTACTCTGCTACATTCTGTAAAAATTCTCAAAACTTTATTCCCATTTATTTATTCTTCATGTCTCATCCCAATTATGATCTTTTCAAAAACAGCTAACAGCTTTCATTTCAAGAATATCTAATTTTTTTTAATATTTACTCTTCATTTACATCTGTTTTGGTTTCATAATTTCTCATTCTTTTTGTGGAGTTATTCATTTCTCTGTCCCAACAGAGATTCTAAACATACTTATTTTAAAACCGCTATTGATATTTTTCTCTTATTTTCATTTAATCTGTCATGAGTTCATTTCCTGCTGCCAAGTGGTGGCTTGGCTCAAGGCTGCCTGGTTGTAAGTCTGTCTGCTTCTTTGTGCCTCTATAAGATGCAACATTACAAATATTGTGTTCCCCAAAACTAGTAAATCAGAGCAATTTTTAGCTGCCTTTTCACGGTCAGGAAGCTCCACACTGGCCCAACAGTGAGACCCGCTCTAGTGCCCCACTTCATGTGAGGGACCGTATTTCTTTCTACCCTATGAAATTCAGCTCTCTTTGCTTCCATTATCAGATCCCAACAGACCTGAAGGTTAGTTTCTCTCAATATTTTGCATTTCACTCAATTTCTGGTCTATCAGTACACTTTAATACTCTGAAGTTATATGATTGTATCTTTTACACTTTATCTGCTATTTGCCATATGCTGGATCAAAAAGGGAAGGTCTCAAAGCATGAATTTATAACATCTTAATTAGGTATCAGGAAGTTATAAAATGTCATGCATACCCTTCCCCTTAGCAGTTTGCTAGTTAATTGAGGAGAAAAGATTCTAACATGAAACATTCAAGCATGAAACATTCAGAGAATACAAAACAGATTCTAATACAAATAAAACATACCTATTTATACAAAAAGAATCAGGAAAGACTTTTTGAAGGTAGTAGCAGGAGCATTTGAGAGTTTTCTTTAGGAATGAATACAATTTGAATGGACAAGAATTATATGCATCTTAATCTTTACAGATTCAATTCATTATGTGCCCTGAAGATGTAGTTTATGTACTTTCCATTAGTGGCTTTGAGGGCTACAATGACAGTGTGCTAAATTTTAGCCCTCTGAGTACACAATCAAGTTGGAATATTGAGAGAGATTTTAGGGGAGTCCTAGTAGTTTCACATAAAAACTTGTCCCAGCAGTCATTCTACTTTTCAAAAGCTGATGCAAGAGTTCCATATCTATGTCCTCTAAGAAATCATAAGACTGTAGCTACTGTGTTGTTGCATTTAAAGGATATTCTTCCAGGAAAGTATTAGCAACAACTAATTGGATCAGTATTGATTCATTTCCCAGAGAAATCCAGTATCTAAAGCTATATGTATCTTACTTCCCCCTGCCTGAGTTTTCAGCTTTAAGCTACTTCATAAACTTTTAATGTCCTAAGAAAAGCCTTAAAAATAAGTGCATTGCCTAATGCCCTAATAAACCTCTGATGCCTGCTAGTCAGGGCCCTTCCAAGGGGTTCATCACACATGTCAAGAGCCAGAAAATGAATAGTAACTAGAGGCAGGACATTTAGCAAATAGGCTCACAGTTTATTTAATGCTTCTGTTTAAGTCTCCCTTATTCATACTGCACCTAAATCCACCCAGCTATTTTACAAAAATAATAGATATAATTGGCCCTGTGCCTTGTTAGTTCTGATGTTAGCCTGACTCATACTAATAACATCCTAAGCAAAGAAAAATATGTAGCTCTTCTAGTGCACAGAAAAGAGCAACTGCAGGCTTCAGCCACAGGCTTTGGCAAAGTCTGCAAATGGATGACTAAATAGGTTCAAAGTAGGTGATGGAAATCAGGAGACAGGAAGATTAACCCACAAGACATGTCTGTTTTCAGTCAGCTTGACTTCCATTTATTGCAACCCTGACATTGGAATAAACCTATTAAATATATTTTCAAAATGCAACCACGTGGTAAAACATGATACTCTGCTTTAAAACTTTAATTGAATGCACCTGGTGTAGTTCTTTATCAATTTATGTTAATGCCACACACACACACACACACACACACACAAAACCTGATTGCCAATTATGCAATAAAGCTGTCTATAAGAACAAATGTACTCAGTTAAGTCAATGAAATATATACATATAAGCATGTGTATAATATGTATATATGTGTATATGTACCATTTATGTATAAATATAAATGTAAATAGAAATACATTTCTACACATACTATACTTAACCTTTGTTAAACTGTCAACAAGTGTTACTGAATATCCGTTTTATAAAGATATCTTCTATGCAGTGACTGGATCCTCTTAAATAATGCAAGGGATTCCATATATTAAATAAAGTTCAGGCTCATTTTAAATCTAAAACAAGGATTCTTTAAAATGCATGAAAAATAATTCTGTTTCTTGAATGGTCATTGACTGAGTCCTCTCGTTCCAGATGTGGCTGATGAAGATCTCAACATTGTTAAGAGGCAGGGTTTGGACTGAAGTCACCCCAGTCCACCCACTAAACCTTTCTCTAGAGAGGTGGTATGAAAGCTGGAGGTCAGGAAGCAGAAGGCTAACTTTATGTCCCTGAACTTGACACTATTATTGTCAAAACTAAGGCAACTGCAAATCTGCTTTTTACTACTCACTATACAACTATTGATGCAGCAGCACTGAAAAGTGAGATCTTTATTCCCCATCATATTTCATCACAAGTGACTAGATATGGTTCCCTGTGCTATAGAGCGGGATCTCATTGCTTATCCACTCCAAATGCACTACTTTACATCTACTAGCCCCAAACTCCCAATCTACCACTCCCTCCCTCTCCTCCTTGGCAACCACAAGTCTGTTCTTCAAGTCCATGAGTTTCTTTTCTATGGAAAGGTTCATTCACAGTGTATATTAGATTCCAGATATAAGTGATATCCTATGGTATTTGTCTTTTTCTTTCTGACTTACTTCACTTAGTATGAGAGTCTATAGTTCCATCCATATTGCTGCAAATGTTATTTTGTTCTTTTTATGGCTGAGTAGTACTCCATTGTGTATATATACCACACCTTCTTAATCCATCCATCTGTTGATGGACGTTTAGGTTGTTTCCATGTCATGGCTATTGTGAATAGTGCTGCAGAATATACTGGTGCATGTATCTTTTGAATGAAAGTTTTACAGATGGCCAACAAGCACCTGAAAAAATGCTCAATGTTACTGATTATTAGAGAAATGCAAATCAAAACTACTATGAGGTACCACCTCATACTAGTTAGAATGGCCATCATTAACCAGTCAACAAATAACAAATGCTGGAGAGGGTGTGGAGAAAAGGGAACCCTCCTACACTGTTGGTGGGAATGTAAATTGGTATAACCACTACGGAAAACAGTATGGAGATACCTCAGAAAACTAAATACAGAACTACCATATGACCTGTCAATCCCACTCTTGGGCATATATCCAGACATGAAAAAGATACATGTACACGTATAATAATTTTTTTTAAATGGATATGATATATTTTCTTTCTTTGGAGATATTAATCACAGTTCTTTTGAATTTTTCTTCTCCTCTCTGCATTGTGTAGATTTCAAGCATATTTCACATTCTGTTTATTTTGGTTTCTTTTATGTTGGGGGTCTTTCCTTTATGTGTGTGGTGGCTATGTCTGTCCATCCTTGTTTTAGAATGAGACACTCATATGATGTTTGGAAGGTCCTGGAAGGGCAGTAAAACATGTTCTATGGCAGTCGTCACTGCTGGGTGATCCTCTGAATGTGACACTTCATTAGGGGACACCCCGATGGCATTACCTCTTGGTCTATTTTCTTGAATCTCCCACCTGGAAGGGAGATAGCGAGGCTGTGGAACTTGGAAATGAGTATAATTAGACTGGGCCACCTGGGCTTATTGGAGACACTTAGCCCAAGAAATATGCTGAAGGTCAGTTTGTAGATATTTATTTAGTCTTCTTTTTGAAAGATGGCTTATATTCTTACTCCTGCCTTTGCTAGGGTCTGATGTCCCTACGCCCAGAGTAGGCCTATCCATATGGCAAATGTCCAGTTCTCTGCTAGAGTGGAGGAGGTCTGGACAGATGATCTGGAGGCCCAAATGCTTTTGTAGTTAAACCTTTCATCTTTCTGCTTGGTTACAGCTCCATCGGATTCACACTTTCAGCAGCAGGAGCTGCCTCAGATTCCCGGGCAAGTCCAGGGTTCTACCACAGTGTGGACATGTTCCTTTTGGTTTCCTTCCCCCAACGCCTCCTCCCCTTCTACAGGCTTAGCTAGATTCTTTGTTCTGTATATAAGCTACTACGTGTCTATTCTTTCCCAAGTTTCTAAAATACTTTCTTTTCTCATGACGTCTCCCCTCCAGCTCTCTTTGTCCTTGGGAAATGGTGCTTACTTTATCTTTGTTATGTCATTTCTGTGTTGTTTCAGGAGAAAACAAGATAAATGTTAAGTTCAACTTCTGCCATGCTGGTAGGTAATTAGTAAAAATGCTAAATGGGAGCTATCTGGATGGGAATCCCCTTATATTTTGAAACATAAGCTTGAGATAAAGATGAGCGAGTATCAATCTCTGTCTAGGTATCTATCCATCCACTCATATTCTTCTTTTTTGTTTTGGTTCAGTATTTATATTAGGGCTTTTTGTTTTTACGATCTCCCCTTCAATATAATTGAATGTCAATGCTATTTTCAATCTCTTTCAGTAAAATATACTGAAATCTGCTCCAATATCCAAGAATAAGCATTTTCAAATGTGTATATTATGAAGAAAAAAGTGCTGGAATAAGTTTCTTAGGCATCCAGGTTACGCTCATTTAAATATCATAAGCATGGTGACAAAATTTATCAGAAGTCTATTTTGAACTGGGAGTCTGCCTTTGTCACACATGGACGTGCTAAAATCTCACAAATACTGTGGGTGAATTTCAAGTTTATATCCAAAGGATTCTTATTTCATCCAAATATTGCTCACACTTCCAAATGTCAATTTCATATACTTCTCTTCTGAATTTGCCACTGAATGTATTATTTTGATTAGCGCTGTCAGGAAGGACCTAAACACGTTTCCTTCTTGATTGGTAGCTAACATTCTGCAAGAGATTCTTCATTGGTCCCAGCCTGCTTTGGCACATGCAGGAAAGTGAAAAGAAGTATGGGTTCCAGAGATTGCTGTCTTTTCTATTCTCTAAACTACTCTTGACCTCAACTTTTCTCATCTGTACAAGAAGGGACAGGGCTAAATCGCTGATGCTATCAGGGCTTGGGTATCACAAAATCATTGATAAGAAACATGGCCATGTCTGTCAATAGTGCTTGTGATATGGATGCAAGAGTCAAATCCCACTGCTCCACTTATTTAGTTTTGTTACATTTAATTTTTCTGAGCATAACACATCCTCAGATAAATTAGGGAAATAATAAATAATTTGGGGTTGGTAGATGCAAACTATTACATTTAGAATGGATAAGCAATGGGGTCCTACTGTGCAGCACAGGGAACTATATCCAATCTCTTAGAACATGATGGAAAATAGTATGAGAAAAAGAATGTATGTATATGTATGACAGGGTCACTATGCTGTATTGCAGAAATTGACAGAACACTGTAAATCAACTATACTCTAGTAAAAAAGATAAAAAATAAAAAAATAATAAAAATTCTCACTCATAAGCCTTTATGTGAGTGTGTAAAAATTAAATGTAGTAAAATTGGTAAGGTGTTTAACTCCTGCTTCGAATTCAGTGAGCACCCAGTCAACAGGAGTAACAACTATAAAATGCCAACATTACTCCTGTATCAAAATGGTGCACAGGGCTGTGGAGAGAAAACCAATCATACCATTTATTCTATACATCTGACATTTACTGAGCATCTCCTAAGTGCCAGATGTTGTTCTAAGCACTGATGTTATAAAATGTCTCCACCCACAGAGTTTACTTACATTTTAGTGGGAGACACAATAAAAATAGGATATGACAAGACATAATGGAATATTGCTAACATAACACAGAGTGAAAAAGGCCTCAAAGGAAAATGAGGCAGGATGAAGGAAAGAAGGAAGACTGGAGATGATATACATCTGTTTACAGAAGGAAAGCTTCTCTGAGGATGGGACATTTGCATGGACACTGGAGTAGACTCTCCAGATATCCGAGGGAAATGAGACCAGAATGTGCAAAGACCTGCATGTGAGCAAAGTGTTATGCTAGAAGAGCAAGGAGGCCACATGACTACAGATTGGGAGGGGATAACTACAGAAGATAAAGGGAAATATGAAGACAAAGGCTAGAAAGGTAAGACCTTAGAGAACATGGTAAGGACTTAGGACTTTACTCTCAGTGTGATTAGAAACCATTCGAGCATCATGAGCAAGGAATTAACATGCTTTAAGTTTCAAGCACACTGGTTTTCAATCCTGGGCAGTAAAGTTATGAGCCCTTCTGGCTTGTTTCTTGTTCTTGGAAGGTTTAAAAGAGACAGTGTGGGGAGTTCCCATCGTGGTTCAGTGGAAACGAATCTGACTAGCAACCATGAGGACACAGGTTCAATTCCTGGCTTTGCTCAGTGGGTTAAGAATTAGGCATTGCGGTGAGCTGTGGTGTAGGCCAGCAGCTACAGCTCCGATTCGACCCCTAGCTTGGGAACCTTCATATGCCATGGGTGCAGCCCTAAAAAGACTAAAATAAAATAAAATAAAATAAAATAAAATAAAGTAAAATAAAATAAATAATGTCTGTGAAAGCAACAGACAGTATTTGGCACAAAGGACATGCTCAATATCCTTAAACATTAGAAATTCTTCCTTTTGCATGAAAATCTGGGACAAGAAGAGACTCAAGATCCTTTCAACCTGTGCTTTCCCAGATCCTGACATTACTTCCACTACAGCTTCCACTTCTTTTTTCCTTTCCTTCCTTTCTTTTCCTTTCCTTTCTCCCTTCCCATCCCTTCCCTTGCCGTGCCCTCAGCACGTGGAAGTGTCTGGGCCAGGGACTGAACTCTCACCACAGAAGCAACCTGAGCCACTGCAGTAAGAAGGCCAGATCCTAAACTCACTGCACGATAAAAGAACTCCAAGACCAGTCTTTTTAGCAAAGGAATTTTACCCCTTAAAAGACTCCTGTAATAACATTTGTGTAACATAAGAGGAATTATTTACATGGGCTTTACTAACAGGAGTCCTAGTTACTAGCTGGTAACTAGGTAATGGGGAACAAGGTTTGCATTGCAATGGATAAGGTGGTAAAGGGAGGTGCATCTCAAATGGACATGGCAGAGAGGGCCGTGGTGAATAGCATGATCTCTGGTCCTGGTTGGAAAGAGGATTTTAGATAATAGTAACCTATGAGGGCTGAGGGATCTAATGAAAAAATGTTATCTTTAGACAGCCCTACACTCCAGGCTAGGCTTTGTTTTCTTTGCCCACATTTGAGAAGTATATGTCACATGGAACTACCCAGAGAGTAACAGACACACTCATACACTGGAGGCCAAGACTTCAGAGCAGCTCTTCTCAGGTTCAAGGTTTAACACCCGAGGCTTTCCTGGACTAAGCGTTTCATTTTGGAGAGAGCATTTTCCATTTGATCTTTGCTTCTTATTTGGTCCTTCCTAGTTTCATCTTTCATTACGATATTTGTATTGGGCCACTGCCTTTCAATGATTCAGTAAGTGGATAGTCAGAGCTGTGGGTTTCTATTCTACCTAAAGCAATCAGTTGTGAAAATTTAAGGGTAGACAAGATCCTCCATAAAAATGTATACTTTCTTGTCAATGACTCAAAGGCAGCCTACTTGCCTTGGACATTATTTAACTTGAATATTATACAATATTTTAAGTGTTATGGAGAAGTTTTTTCTGACACATTTAGACCTGGAATGCTAGTGAAATGTGTAGTCAATTCTAATTATAAACATGTTCTCAGTACTGGAAGTCCTAGCCACAGCAATCAGACAAACAAAATAAATAAAAGGTATCCAAATCAGAAGAGAAGAGGTACAATTGTCACTCTATGACGATGACATGATACTATACATATAGAAAACCATAAGGACTCCACACGAAAACTACTCAAACTGATCAATGAATTCAGCAAAGTAGCAAGACACAAGGTTAACACTCAGAAATAAGTTGCATTTCTGTACACTAACAATGAAATATCAGAAAAAGAATATAAAAATACAATGCCTTTTAAAATCGCACTCCCAAAAATTAAATACCTAGGAATAAACCTGATTAAAGAGGTGAGAGAATTATATGCTAAGAACTATAAAATATTAATCAAGGAAATTAAAGAGGATTCAAAGAACTAGAAAGATATTCTATGCTCCTGGACTGGAAGAATGAGTATCATTAAAATGGCCACACTACCCAAAGCAATCTACAGATTCAATGCAATCCCTTTCAAATTACCCATGACATTTTTCACAGAACTAGAACAAACAATCCAAAATTGTATATGGAACCATAAAAGACCCACAATTGCCAAAGCAATCCTGGGGGGGGGGTAAAAAAGAAGAAGCAGGGGCATAACTCTCCCAGACTGTAGACAATATTATAAAGTTACAGTAATTAAGACAGTGTGATACTGGTACAAAAACAGAATAGAGAACCCAGAAATACATGCAGAGGCCTATGGTCAGTTAATCTTCAACAAAGGAGGGAAGAATATAAAATGGGAAAATGACAATCTCTTCAACAAGTGGTGCTGGGAAAACTGGACAGCTGCATGTAAATCAATGGAACTAGAACACACCTCCACACCATGCACAAAAATAAACTCAAAGTGGCTTAGATTTAAACATAAGACAAGACACCATAAAACTCCTAGAAGAGAACATAGGCAAAAAGAGAACATAGGCAAAACATTCTCTAACATCCTTACAAATGTTTTCTTAGGTCAGTCTCCCAAGGCAACAGAAATAAAAGCAAAAATAAACCAATGGGAGTAATCAAACTGACAAGGTTTTGCACAGGAAAGGAAACCATAAGAACTGACAAGGACTTAATCTCTAAAATATACAACTTATACAAGTCAATAGCAAAAAAAAAAAGAAAGCCAACAACTCAATCAAAAAAGGGGCAGAAGACCTGAATAGACATTTTCCTAAAGATATACAGATGGCCAATAGGCACATGATAAAATGCTCAACATCAATAATTATTAGAGAACTGCAAATCAAAACTACTATGAGTTACCACTGGACACCAGTCAGAATGACCCTCATAAGTCAACAAATAACAAATGCTGGAGAGGGTGTGGAGAAAAGGGTATCCTCCTTCACTATTGGTGGAAATGTAAACTGGTACAACTACTATGGCAAACAGTATGGAGGTACCTCAGAAAACTAAACACAGAGCTACCATATGGCCCAGCAATCCCAATCCTGGGCATATAACCAGATAAAACTTTCGCTGAAAAACATACATGCACCCTATGTTCACTGCAGCACTATTCACAATAGCCATGACATGGAAAAACCTAAATGTCCATCAACAGATGAATGGATTAAGTAGGTGTGGTCTATATAACCAATGGAATGCCACTCAGCCATAAAAAGCACAAAATAATGCCATCTGCAGCAACTGGGATGGAATGAGAGATTCTCATACTAAGTGAAGTAAATCGGGAAGAGAAAGACAAATACCATAGGATATCATTTATATCTTGAATCTAATATATGGCAGAAATGAACATATTTACAGAAGAGAAACAAACTCATGGACTTGAGCACAGATTTGTGGTTGCAAAGGGGGAGGCGGGGAGTGGGATGGACTGGAGTTTGGGGTCAGTAGATGCAAAGTATTGCACTTGGAATGGATAAGCAATGAGATCCTGCTCTATAGCACAGGGAACCGTATCTAATCACTTGAGATGGAACATGAAGGAGAATAATGTGAGAAAAAGTATACATATATATATATGTATGTATGTATGTGTACATTTATATGTGTGTGTATATGTATATATATATATGGACAGAACATTGTAAATCAACTAGAATAGAAAAAAGAAAAATCTTTAAATAAATGAATAAATAAATAAATAAAATTAAAATGTTCTCTAGGTCTGCTCCATATAGAATTTTATTTCACAGGACATGATTCGGCACCTTGACAGCAGATGTCATACCATGTTTTAAATTTCCGCATAGACTGAAACTCAACATTGAGTCCCTAGGTCACCAAAGCTGAGAACAGAGAAAAAAAAGTCAGTCCAGACTTAGTCTCAACTCTTGTCTCATCTAACTTAAGGGATGGGGATGTTTCCGCTCTGGCCTCAGAGAGACTCACAACTTAGTGTCCCAAATTATAGCTCTAAACAAACCTATACTAGTCTGGTAGGTATGACAGCTTTATATAATAAACCACTCATATGAGAGTGGTAGATGAACATACATGAGACTATAAATGATATTTCCTTATGAATCATAGGGTCTTATTCCCCAAATCTTTTCTTTTTGTTATCTTTTCATATGGAATTCAACATTAGCTGTCTATTATGAAAATTCTCTCCCAGTTGTACCAAATTATTCAGGAGGTGTTTCTTGTCCTTTTACTAATATTTCACATGCTTCTCATCCTTCTATGTTATCAGAGGGAAATAAATGAGAAAACAGTTTCCATCAGGTTAACTCTCCCTTTACCTTCCCTGCTTCTTACTCTCACCTGAATTTTATTTACCACTCATTCTTTTTTTCTCCATTCTTTTTTGAAGCTAACCATTTTAATTATACTCTTGATCTCACAGTTTAACTACCTTCTCAGTGGGCTTGTTCCATCAATTACTCTTATTCCTTTAATTTTTCAGTCATTATCAGATCTTCCTACTCTGAGCTGTAATTATAGATTTTTCATATTAAAAATGTTATTCTCTCAGTCCTTCCTACCCATCGGGCTCACCCTCTCCATCTTTTTCCCATCATCTTTATTTACACTACTTGGAGAAGCCACCTTGCCATTCAACTCACTTCTCTGCCCATCTCTCTCTACATCTTTTCTCTCTACCACCTCACAAACAGTTCTTTCAAAAATTACCTTCTAATATCTATGTCCAGTGACTTCACTCCTCAGAAGTCATACCAACCTTGTTTTTTGTCTACCCCACTCCTCCAAAAACTGAAGTATCCATTGATGTTTATTACATATCAGATGATGTGCTGGGCCTAGAGCATCAAGAATAGCTAAAAGAATCTCAAACTAGATGGAGTTAATCATCTAGGAGAGTAAATGAACATGGACACAAAGAGACTACACAAACCCTTTTCATACTATTTTTTCTGGTAAAATGGCAGATGATATCTCCGGAAACTTTATCCTAACAACAACAAAACGAAACAACTTCTATTTATCCAAAGCTATTTTTTGTAAACATCTCTTCATATGCCCTGTTTAACTGGCAGAAAAGCAAAGGAAAACTTCAAGGCCAGAGAAAACGTGAAAATGTGACTCAAGAGAGGTAAACAGACTCTGGAAGTTGTGTTCTCCTTTAGAGCTGCTAGATCCTGAACTGTACTGGCAGACAGAAACATAATTAGGAGAAAAAAACATGGTACCCAAAGTGGATGTCAGGGCAGCAAAAGCCCTCACCTCCCTACCAACTCTTTCCCTCCAATTTCTACAATTCTACATAGTTCCGAAGGACAGCTTTCTCAGAGATAGCACAGTGGGGAAGCAAAAAAGAATATCAGAAACAAAAGTCATAAATGGCTAAAATATCGGCAGTAAAACTCAGAAGGCCATGAAACACTATCTTAAAGATGCCAGGAGGAAATAACTTACAACCTAGAATTACGTTCCCAGTTAAACTATCTTTCAAATGTTATGGCAAAGTAAAGACATTTAGAGGATTTTATACCAAAAAAGTCCCTCACAAATGTTCCTTCTAATGGCCAGTTTAAGAGGACAAAAAAGTATGTCAGAAGAAATGGTGAAGAAAGAAAAGGTTAAACATTTGGATAAATACAAACAAACATCAATAATATAAGCAATAATAACTATTTTATAGGGTTAATACAACCAACAGTGAATTGAATACTGATAATAATATAGCATACAAATCAGAAAGTGGTAGTTACTTTCTATTGAATTCATTTCTGCTATTATATATTTTCTTTTATTTTTTAGAGTAACTTACTGTTCTTTTCCTAATTTATTGAAGTAATAAGGTCATCAATTTTCAGATTTTCAAATGTTCTAATATATGAATGAAAGACTGTACATTTTCTTTTAAACTCAGCTTTAACTGCATCTTAATAATCTGGTATCTTATTTCCATTATCATGGTCGAAAATATTTTAAAATTTCCCTTTGATTTTTTATTTGACCAGCATATTATTTAGAAGTGTACAGCTTAATTTACTGAAGTTATGTAATTTTAATTTTTTTAATTTTACAGCTGCACCTGTGGCATATGGAAGTTCCTTGGCCAGGGATTGAATCTGAGCCACAGTTGCAGCAATGCCAAATACT
This sequence comes from Catagonus wagneri, assembly GCA_004024745.2. Taxonomy (NCBI): domain Eukaryota; kingdom Metazoa; phylum Chordata; class Mammalia; order Artiodactyla; family Tayassuidae; genus Catagonus; species Catagonus wagneri. The sequence goes on from PVHT021183524.1 coordinate 18,137,174, forward strand.
TTAACTCATTGTGCCAGCTTGGAATCGAACCTATACCTCCACAATGACCTGAGCTACTGAAGTTGGATTCCTAACCCACTGCACCATGGCGGGAGCTCCAAAAGCTCAGTATTTTTTTGTTTATTTTTTGTTAATGACTTTTTGTTTAATTAGGGTCTTGGATCTTCAAGACTATTAATTTAGCCTTCTGTTCCTACCAGACTGCCAAAATCTCCACTGATAATTCTGCCTCTTAGTAGAGGTTCTCTGTCTAAAACTTTCGATCCTAAGTCTTTTGCCCTGTAACCAGGATCAGCAAGTTTTCTGAATTTAAAAGGTGGTTCTCTCTTTTCTGTATGGCTTCCCATTATCATAAATTGTTTTCCCAGAAGTCTTGGTTGCCACAGTAGTTTCCCAGTTCCTTTAAACAGATAAACTAAAAAAAAAAAAAAATCTTCCTTTACTGGTTATTCTGTGAGACCCTATTCTGTGAGGTCTTGATGAAATTATAGCCCAAATATTAAAACTTCATATTTAATTTTATATTTGAAACTTGGCATTCTTAAAAATCATCACCAAAATTATGTCTTTTGCAACCTCAAAACATACAAATTCCTCTGTTTCAATTATTCCTTTGTTGTTAATACCAGTCTGCTTTATAATGTTATCCAACCAGAGTGTAAATTCTTGAAGGCAGGGAACAATATCTGATGACATTTTCCTGTAGAAATCTTAGCTAGTTTTCTTAAGGAAGAAGATGTTTAGAAAGTGGAAAGAAGCACAGGAGTAGGGATAGGACAGAATAAACCCAAATGAACATGAAAATATGATCTATTTCTCAGAAAAACTTTTTTTTATTAAATGGAGGAAACGAGAAAATCTCATTCCCCAGTCTGCAGAGCCCTCTATGATTTCATATCTTGCCATGGCAAGTATCACCACATTTTGCTTGATTAATTAAAAAGAGCTGCAATATGGAGTTCCCATCGTGGCGCAGTGGTTAGCGAATCCGACTAGGAACTGTGAGGTTGCGGGTTCGATCCCTGGCCTTGCTCAGTGGGTTAAAGGTCCGGCCTTGCCGTGAGCTGTGGGGTGGGTCGCAGACGTGGCTCGGATCCCGCTGTAGCTCTGATTAGACCCCTAGCATGGGAATCTCCACATGCCACGAGAGCAGCCCTAAAAGGCAAAAAAATAAAATAAAAAATAAATAAATAAGAGCTGCAATATTCTTGATTATTTTTTCCCTGGATATCATTTATCAACAACACTTCTTTCTTCCATCACTATATGTACCAGAAAAATACTCAATTGCATTTCTTACCAAAAAGAAGTTTTTACTGGAATATTTTCATTGGGAAGCAGAGATTGATACATTTTTACTAGCACTTCCCCAACTAGTTACATTATGTTACTTTGTATACTGCTCCCATTGACAGTGACGTTATGAAAAGCCATAGTGCATCCTGGATAATGCAGACTTCAAGAATTCACACTCCATTAATTAATTCATCACCTAAAAAGCAAAGTATTGATTTTTTAATGGCTTTACAAATCTATTTAAGCTTCTGTGATATGATTAAGAGGATGTGTGTTTACTGTAAATTATCTAACAAGTACAATGGCATTACTCTCAGAAACAGCAAACAATTTAGTTTGTGAGAAGAGGGAGAAAACGGTTAAAATTTTTTCCAAATATTGATTATTAATTCAATAGTTATTATAATCCATTAAAATATGACTTATTTAACCAAAAAAAACTGTTATTTCAAACCATGGTCTATGTTTCTTGATTTGTGATAAGAATGAAGTTATATTTCAATGACTTTTTTTCCTAATCCTATTAAAAATTACAGTGGACTTAGTATTCCTTAATTGCTAGAGTTGGTCAGAAAATTTTACTTTAGTCCTTATTTGTAATATTACGGAACATTTGGAATTATTTTGTATATTTCCATTTTCATTCCTAGAAAATGTTCCGGCTCACAAGAAATTTAGAAATATTCCTGCATGTTTTTATTTGTTACACTTCCTTTATATTTTGTAATAATGGAAACAAAACCATGCAATCTATCATTTAACTACTAAAATAAAAAGATTTAACCTAATTTACTCAAACCAGAAACTGTGTCATTTACAGGATGAATTAATTTTTAATAATAATACAGAAAAATATGATACTTTGGGAATGATAGGAATTGCAGTGAGAACACATGATTTTATAACTACATTTGTAAAAGATAAGAGTCACTTATATGACTGCACGAAGTCAAGTGTGTCCTCTGATGATATGCAGCATAAACTGTCACATAGAGTATGACAGTGACAGGTATGTTTGGGTTATCCTCCTAAAGGAATTCTGTTGCAAAGTCAATATGTATTTTGTAGATATTTTATCAAAACTGTACCATGATTTCCTGCAGTACAGCACAATAAAATCTGAAAATCCACCTTGAAACATTTCAGACACTGCTAATATACACGGCTGAAGAATGCAGAGAACATTTCTTTCTAAAATAAAAATGGTGGGCAAGAATTGTGTGTGTGTGTGTGGCTAGTTGAATGTGCAGGGACAAAAAGATTATGAGAATAATTATATGAAAGAGTTTCAAGTAAAGAGGTTTTTAGCTCACTGTCAAATCAGGAAAATATTCTGGTGCGCCTTTCCCAGCTAATCTTGACCTTACGACTACCTTGGAAAAAAAACTGGTCATTAGATAATCATGTGGCTGCCCATTTTCTTTTACTTTATACTCTAGAGGAAGAGGCTACAGTATTTTTACTAAGAACAGTTGCTGCTATTATTCAGTTTTTAGATGACATCCAACTGGTAATGGGAGACGGGAGGCTATCTGAAGCTACTCATCATGCAGAGATAAAAAGGCTGTGGAATATCCTACGAGGTCTTTTGATAGCATTAATTAGCAGCAGAGTTAAGGTTGGTATATATCTGTGACTTTCTTAAGTCAAAGTTAGTTTTTATTCTCAGTGTCAAAAGAAGAAAAAAAAAACAACATCAGAATGCTTTGTATTTTATGAATAAAGAAAAGAGGTTTTTTTGGTAATTAAAACTAAATATGTGCATGTGTAGTCAGTTTTGACTTAGAGAAGGACATACCCTTTTCTGAGGTTTGGTTTCCTTCCTAGCCCTTTCTAAATAATCACCAGTTGGCATTTCTTAAAAAGTGTGCATAATTAGGATTTTAAAAAGGCTTTTATAGGTTATGAAGACATCCTCTCATTTGTGGCAAACTTCAAATAAGTTTTTGGACTTTCAAAATGAAATTAAGCATTACTTATTTACAAATTGCTGCACACAGCCCCTCCTTTCTGCATCTATGTATTTCATATAAATAAATATAAACCCATAATTCTACTTAAGTATGCCACCAACAGAGTGTCATCAGAGACCTCAACTAAGTTCCCATTTCTGAAAATATACTCCATACAATATAAATTTCTCAATGGTAATGGTGAATGGATTTGGATAGCTATGTTGGATGCTATCCCACAAAGAAAATGTCAGAAAATAGAATTCTTGGAGAAGGAGGAGATAATAAAATGTGATTTCCAATATCAGAATGAGAGAAAGACTACTCAACAGGAATGCCAAAAGAAATCCTTAACATCCAACACGTACCAGCTAATTCTTAGATGCCTCATCATGTAATGTTCTGGAACCCTGATCAAACCTCTGTAGGTGGTTCATTTAGAAAATTTATTTCAGTGAAATCCTTTTGCATATGCTATCTCTTTCCTACTCCCTCCCTCCACTGAAAAGTTCCACTTTGGTCAGAACTGGTACTTGATCAGAATGAGAATTAATGAGCATGCTTAATCACTGGAACACACTGTTTAGTCATGGGTGTGCAGTTTTATCTGTCATTAGAACGTCTGACAACTAAGCTTTCACAAAGATCTAGACAGCATGACTAGAAAGGGGCAGTAGACTCTTGCCCTCCGGAGCCTTTCAGTGAAGCTCTGGGCATCGTCGTCTGGCTAGAGCAAGTGCCCAAGCCAAAGAAAAATGAGGATGAGCAGCCTGGTCCAAGACCAAAAAGGTACCTAAAGAGGACGGGTCATATGATGTAAGCAAATTGAACTAGATAACTGTAGACGTGATTCTTTCCTGCTCCAGAGTCTTGGTTACTTATCTAGGCTTCAGGGACCCCAGAAAGAATAGGAAGTACAGAGAACTACACAGAGAGTCTGAAAGTCTGCTAGACAGCTGTTACGGTGGGACCTGAAGACTTTTTTTCTGAAGAGGTCTCTAGGGTCTGGGATGCAAGCAGTCCAGAGTCACTTATCTAAACACTCCTTAAGCACAGTTGGAGCAAAATAAGCCATCCGTTTGTGATATTTTAACAGATCCATCATAACTTTAAATCATCAAAAAGCATCTCATTTTTAAATTAGTAATTGTTAGTGTTTGTTCTATATTCAATTTGATAACGAATGGCTTAAACCAGTTTCTCTTGCTTCTCTACTTCCCTTAAATGAGAAAACAAATTCACAACTACAGGCCTCTGAGAAAGGCAGCAAGTGGTATCTGTCAGATAATTCTGGTGATTTGGATTAAACTCAGAAGTTCTTGTTCTCGCCTACTGAAGACCACTCAGTCTGTCAGATCCTAAATGTGGACTACATCACATTCAGAAGCTAGTAGTTGGAGAGTTTTAACTTGGGTGATAATAGTAAACTTTATTTTTTTATAGTAGTATTAGCATTTTCTATTGAAGTATATTTGATTTACAATGTTGTGTTAGTTTCAGGTGTAGAGGAAAGTGTTTCAATTAAATATATATATTTAATTATATATGTGTGTGTGAGTGTGTGTAAATTTTCAGATTCTTTTCCATCATAGGTTATTATAAAATATTGACTTATAGAAGGTCATTGTAGTTAACCGCTTTGTAATCAACCTCAACATCCTCAGTGTCGGGAAACAAATATATTCTGTTGAGGAAACTTGATGACACTCCTAAATATGTCGAGTAACACATGATTGGCTGTTTCTTCCAATGAGTGTAGTAAAAAGTCAGTTTTTTGGCGATGAAGTCATTTAGATGACAGTGTTGTTGTTTTTAGAAATCCTGATATCTTACACTTAGAACCATGATTGCTTGATTCTAAAGTATTAGGTTATGTTATCTGGAGTCTTGACTATTTCTCTGGCATTATCAGTCAGATGAAGGAACTGTTTTTTCAAATCAATCTTCTCTTGCCTCTTATCAGATACTTAGATGAGAGTACTTGTCCTTAGCGTACTGTAGCACAGATATGTGAAAAAGCATACCTTTGGAGGCAACATTTTATTGCTTTTTTTTTCTTTTGCCTTTTTTTTTTTTAGGGTCACACCCATGGCATATGGAAGCTTCCAGGCTAGGCGTCAAATCAGGGCTACAGCTGCGGGCCTAAGCCACAGCCACAGCAATGTAGGATCTGAGCCACATCTGCGACCTACACCAAGGCTCATGGCAATGCCAGATCCTTAACCCACTGATCAAGGTCAGGGATAGAACCCGCACCTTCATGGATACTAGTCGGATTTGTCTCCACTGCACCACAAAGGAACTCCTGGTTTTATTTTCGATTTTAACTTTTTTCTTCACCACTGAGTCAAAATTTGAAGACATATTATCTACTTCCAACTGTTTTACCCAGCTAATGGGGTAGGTGGATGGTCTTTTTTGTCAGCCTTTTCTGTTCATGTGGCAAGGCCTTTCCTTGTTGATCAGATAGCTGAAACCATATCAATTAGGAACCAAATGCTACTTCCCAGTTTATATTGTTTTTTAAAATAATTATTTTTAAATAAAAACCAATTGTTTTATCCAACTGCAATACAGAAATATCTGTTAGTACCCAGACACTATTTAAACTTCCAAATTGTATGCCACTGATACAATATCCAAGTGTGCTTTCAGATTAAAGAATATTGGCAATTGGTCATTCTGCTCTCTCTCTGAAAAATATTTTTTCCCTTATTATAAATCATAATATTGCTCTTAATACATGGCTTCTCAGCATCCATAATGTTTATTAATACATTTTTAATCTCCAAGGGGAGCCAAATCCTAGAAATGGTGTGCCTCAGACCACTTTAGGAAGCACCCATCTGGCCAACGGATTATGGCTTCCTTGAGCCTCCTCAGTCCACAAAACAGCCAAAGGTGGCCAAGTCTGACCACCACCAAAGAAGAAGCTGTTCCAAGCTCTGATTGGATGCAGACTGTTTCTTCCATACTCAGGTGAGAAATGTGCCTTAAGATATGTACAGTTCTTTCAGGGAAACTTGCACTGGACTCCAAGCAATTTGTTCTTCAGAAAAGGCCTACAGGGAGTCTTGGTCTCTCTGGTTTGTACCTCCTTTTGTGGATGAACCAGTTGCAAGTTCCCCAAGAGCTGGAGGAGGGGGAGGTGTCTATGCTCCACTGTCCTTGGCACTTCATTCCCTACACGGTCCATGGTCCCTGGACGGGCCAGTCATCAGCCTGGCAGCCCCCTCCTGCCTTTCTTACTTCCTCCTGTCCCCTCCATGTGTTGAGTAGACTTTCCTTCTGCTCCTCGCCTGTCCACTTTTGGAGGATGGGGAGGAAGGAGGTTAAGGGCAGAGTATTAATTCCCAATTTTATGATTCATCTCAAAGATCCTCAGGCACAGAGCACACCTAGTGATCTACCAAAAACACTGCCAGTTAACCCAGCCCACCCTTCAGCTCTTGCTCCTCGGCCAAGAATGGTGATCATTCTGCTGCTGCAAACAGATCAAATCATCTCTTCTTCTCTCATTAAATGAGTTAACATGTGTATGTACACTGTGTATATAAAGAGTTTTATTATGACTAATTCTTATTCTTATGAGCCAGAGAAGGCACTGGAGGTGCTTGAATACATAGTGCACCTCAGCAGAAAACCGTAACAAAAAAAATCCAAAAACTATCTAGGATTTGTCTCAGAACCAGCAAACACGTTTGCTGACTGACCAACACACAAGGGGGTGATGGTACATCTTCTGTTTCAGTGGGAACCAGATGTTTATGAAAAAAAAATTGTATGAAGCATGCAAGTTTTACAACTTATCAATATCTTGACTTGGATCTATTTTTGTACTTTTGAGTGAAGCTTTTTCATACTGAAAACATTATTTAGCCCTATTCTGGAAATGTTATTTCTAATATAAGAAAGGTCACTGTACTTTGACAGTGACAAGAAATTTTTGATGAGTTTAGGTCACTCATTGACAAAACGTCCTAATTAACAGTATTCTGAAGAGTTAGGGAAAACGGACTAAGTCTCCAATAAAATCTTATTTTCAAGTATTTGTTGTGCTTCCTTTTAGTGGATTGATAACTTCTTATACGTTAGTTTATTTTTGACATTGTGATAAAATCCTGTACAACAGGAATAATAAGATAAAGTTAGCAAATAAAAAGAATCTCACTGAATTCATTAGAATTAAGACAGACTCTACCCTAATAGCATGTTAGTCAAGATAAACTAAGTAGATCATTCCATGCAGCGTATGCCAAACTCTTAAAAATGTCACATCAGAGAGTATCTGTGAAAATCGTAATTAAATTACATTTCATATTTGTGAAAGGTATACAGAATATTCTAATATGTTTTCCAGTAAAACCATCAAGCTGTGAGCAGGAGCATCCAAAGGTGTGTTTACTATCTAGTAGTGTGTTTCCTTTTTTTTTTTTTTTTGTCATGTTCATGTCATGTGGAAGTTCCCAGGCCAGGGATCAAACCTATGCCACAGCAGTGACAACACCAGATCCTTAACCACTAGGCAACCAAGGAACTCCAGCAGTGTGTTTCCAATAACACTTAGAAAGACTTCTAGAAAGTTCTAGAAAGGACAGAATCTGTTTTACTCATCAATATGTCCTTAGCATTAAACACAATGTCTAACAGACAGTAAGTTCTCAGTAAACATCATTCTGCAGCTGCTGGTTTACAATATTGATATGGTGCACACATTATAAACTGAACTGACAGTGGGAAAGTTTACCTTTTCTTTTTGTCTTTTTAGGGCCACACCAGCGACATACGAAGGTTCCCAGTCTAGGGGTTGAAGCTGAGCTGCAGCTGCCGGCCTTCGCTGCAGCCACAGCAGCATGGATCCAAGCTGCCTCTGGGATCTATACCATAGTTCATAGCAATGGCGTATCCTTAACCCACTGAATGAGGCCAGGGATCAAACCTGCATCCTCATGGATACTAGTCGGGTTTGTTAACTGCTGAGCTACAATGGGAACTCCGGGAAGTTTTCTAATTAGATTCCATTTCCATTTATCTCTGTAGCTCTGGGGTCTGACTTCAGCAGGGAAGGGGCCTGTGTTCATTGTCCCTCACAGCTGCATCTGAAGTGGACATTAGGGGATGTGCCCTCACGAGGATGGTACAGATTTTAGGGAACATGTTCCTGTTTACGGAAGGGTGGGAACTCCAGTGGATTCAACTTTGAAGGAAAAAAAAAAATGTAGTCCCAGCTTTTGGTGTTCTAGGCAATACATATCCTACAAAATCTTAATAAGCTTCTGATCCTTTCTACCAGTTAGTTCCCTGTACCAGTATTCACACACAGAGTTTTTTCCTAGATATAATTCTCAAATCTGCTGTTTTTAGTGCCTCCTTCAAGCCCACCGCACTTCTCTACTTACTGGTTAGCTACTTGAAAGCCACAGACTTAGAAGACCATAACCTCAACTTGATATTCATCACAAAATGGATGCAAGGAGTTCATGTCTTTCAAAGACGTTTTTTCCTCTATTTCCTACATCTAGGAGCAGTAAGATTTTCTCACTCTTCAAAGTCTCGGTTTTCTAGGCTTTCTCCATTCCCTTTTGTGTCTGTTTACAAAACGGCCATTTTTTTTCCTGTGATCTTCTCTTTTCCCTGTAATCTCTTGCCAAATGCCTTTAATAGCAGCCAATAATCACTAAGAGTTTTCATCTTTCCAACTACTTCTAGATGCCTATAAAGAGTAGAGCACCTAGCTTCGATGAGTCTATAATGTAACTGGAGAAGGAGAATATATAGATTACAACTGTAATTAAAAACACTAGTTTCAATATTTACATATTGTCATTAAAATATTAGTTTCAATATTCACTAAATGCATAGGACTTGATTCAGAAACTAAGTTCTATTCCAGTTCAGGGAAGGAAATAGTCACCACTTCAATTGAAACAATGGAAGCCACTGCAGATTTGTGGGGGAAAGAGCAGCATAACCATAAAAGAGTTTTAGAAAACTTCCAGGTAACTAAGTCTTTGTATGTAAATGAAAAATGTCATATTGACTGTCTGTAGATTTATGCTACACCCCACCTGGGGCTTTAGCCTCATTTTGCAATGACTTTGGAATGGAGAATATCAACAATACTTTACAGGCAGTGATCAGGTTTCTCATTTAATCTCTCATTAGCTAAGAAATATCAGATAGTCTGCTGAGAAAAAAAATGCAGCATTCTTACACCCTGACTGTGTTTATAAATATCTACTGATACTTTAAGATGAACATTGAAAATAATTCACTAAATGATAGCTGTAATGAAGTGTGAAATAAATTATCATCTTTGTTGGTGATAAAGATTATTGGGCTGCGCAAAAAACATATTTATCACATAGTCTTGACAGTACAGACCTGCTATAACATGGGAACTAAAGAACAAAACAAGTTGCAAGCCAAACATTGGAAATTAATTTGCTATTTAAATCTCTGTGGTAGATATGACTAAGACACCTGTCATCAGGGTCAGAAGGTGCCTTTGAGGACATCTGGATTCACAGACAGTAGCTCAGGGATCCAATCTAGCAATGCCAACTTTCAGATGCTTCCTATGAGGTAAGGAAGGCACTTTTAAGTGGAAAGGTTTTCTTAGGACTTGGGTCCTAAATGCGACCACCATGATGATTTGGACAGACTCATATCCAGCCTATCAGAATGTGCAGTGTTTTAGCTCAGGATCAAAATTCAATTACTTTGAGGTTGAAATATTATCCTATCATCTTCTGAAAATTTCTTGTGGATAATTCACATGACATCAAGACATCCCCTATCAACACTGCCCCCCGCTTTTTTGTCTTTTTAGAGCCACACCTGTGACATATGGAGGTTCCCAGGCTAGGGGTTGAATCAGAGCTATAGTCGCCAGCCTACGCCACAGCCACAGCAATGCGGGGTCCAAGCCACATCTGTGACCTACAACACAGCTCACAGTAACACCAGATCCTTAACCCACTGAGCGAGGCCAGGGATTGAACCTGCGTCTTCATGGATACTAGTCAGATTCACCAACACAGCCTTTCATCACAAACACATTCTTAGAGTAAAGCGTAAAGTTTTTGCACCACAAAGAAATCTGACATTTTGCAAAGGGAAGAAAGGACTATTACCATGAATAACAATTTTTAAATTGTTTATTATTTTTGAGCATTTCTCTTCACGTTAATTTTAGCACATGCTAAATTTACAAACAATATTTATATAATTAATAAGACTGCACTATTAAATACAAGTACAATATGTGTGTTGTCCATGTTTATTTGAACTGAAATTGACCTTGGACTGTGTTCCATAATGTATTTTTGACCACTTACTGCATGTTGAGTTTTACTTAAAATGAATTTATGACTGTAAGTCTCAGTTAAGTAGCATATGAGTTAAGGTGCATATTTTTTTTTTCCTTTTAAGAATAATGAGATAGGAAGATTGATATGCCCACGATTTCTCTTAGGGAGGGCACTGCCTTTGTTGGGGAGAATTATTTACTACACGTCTTGTATAGCATGGGAGTAGCTCCCTTCTCTCCCTCTGGAGTCTGGGAGTTGTCTCACACTAAGATAAGAACATATGTTAAACTTTTCTGCATAATGGAAGGAGAAAAATGGGCAGTTCCAGAGTGAGATTCAGAATAGAAAAGTAAGGAACCAGGATGCTGGCTATGACATAGGATGAAATAACGAATTTGCATCAATATTGAGTGAAAAGCCGAAGCAGTGTAAGAAGCTATCTAGGTAGAGTTGTTAAAATTTTTTTTAAAACATAGAACACCTTGAGTAGAAGTAAATAGCTTACACATGTTGACAGTGGTTACTTTAAATGGTAGGATTAGATAATTTTCCCTCTTTTTAATTTTTGTGCATTTTCCATGTTTTTTAAAATAGGCCTATGTTATTTTTAAATCATTTGCTATAAAATGTTAACTATTAACAAGCTGGATAAAGTATATGTGTGTGATGTCTGTGTAAGTATGTAGGGATGTGCCTGTTGGGGCTGTGAATTTCTGTGTTTATGAGTGTATGTGCCTTTCTTAAATTTGCCATATCCTAGTTATGTGACATGGAAAAAAGTTATTTAACTTTTTCTTTGCCTCAGTTTTCTCTTCTCTAAAAATGGAGATAATGCTATCTCTTTACAATTCTTTATAATACTACTTCTTTTTAATACTATTCTTTCAGAGAGATACATGAAGATTAAATGAGTAAATGTTTGAAAAGACAGAAAATGCTCAATAATATTACTTTTCATTATTGCCATTATTCTTGTTATTGTATGGACAATTTATAGTAGATATATATGTGCATAGACAGACTCCAAGTAAACTGAATAAAACATTAACATCTGTTAACACTCAGTGATGGGATTATAGGAAATTATTTTCCTGCTTCATACAACTTTTTTACTATTCCCACAATCAGCATCTATTATTTCCACAATTAGAAAAAAAATATTACTTTGAAATGTGAGAAGTTCCTTTTCTGTGAGAAATTTATCTCTTCTTCTTTCGAAGAGAGTATATTATTTGCTTGGAATTGTATAATATATCTCAGGGACACATTTTAAGAGCTGGATGCTGAAGTGCAGGGGAAATTCCATATATGGAGATTTCTTCTTTGCACTCCACGGCTGCATCCTTAGGAGAGATTTACCTTCTGGGTGAACTATTTTAACTTCTTGATTTATTAGGTCTGTAGGAACAACACACTCTTCCTGTGATTCTTACTTGAAAAAGCAAAAAGAGGTGTGTCTTCAGTATAACACACATATTAAAGTGATCATATTCAGTGTCATATCCCAGTCGCAGGGATACTTTCATTAATTACAGAATTGGAGACTCAGGAAGCTGATACCAGAGTGCTAGTACTAGCTTGATGCTGAAAGAATTATTGTCTGTGGAGTCATATCAGACAATCAGAGAAGGGAGGTATGTACCAGGTCCATTCAAGAAGGAAGACTGGACCAGAAACTGAGTTCCTTATTGGATGGGGACTTCTGAGTTCCTCATTGGATGGGGACTTCTGATGGGGAGTTCCCCATTGGATGGGGACATGAACACCTGATGGGAGAAACACTAAACTACATGGTAGCCCTTTTCGCCTCCCTGTGGGCACCAAAGAGGCCATGAGGTATTTAAAAAGTCATGAGCATAGACACAGCATTTCCCTAGTTCAGAGAAAACCTCTATGATTCTTAAAATATAATTCACTCAGTACCGTGTAGTAACCTGTATAGGAAGAGAATCTGAAAAGGAATGGATATATGTATATGTATAACTGATTTACTTTGCTGTATGCTTCAAATTAACACAACTTTTTAAGTCAACTATGTTCCAATTTTTTTTAATTTTTCCAAAAAATTGAAAAAAGAATACAGAAAAAAATATACATGTACTTTTATATGTGGCCACTCATAGGGGGTTACTGGGCTTCACTAATAGATTTCCAGAAATCTTATGACTGCCATAAGAGAGTCAATAACAACACCATCAATAACAAAAATAATACTTGGTTAAGCTCGTGGGGAAACCTAAAACAGCAACCATCTTGAACTACCCCCAGAATTTAATTCTACCCTCAGCAGTTACAGGTCTCCAGAGGAAAACTTGAAAGATTTAGTAATAATTTGCATAAAAATAGTTCTCTTCTCCCAAAGAATTTTTAGCTGGAAAAGTAATGCAGATGATGAGCACATGGCCTCAGCCTTAATACTGTCCTGCTTTCAAAGAGATGCTTTCAGGCTCATTAATGGGAAGCCCAACCTAAGGTTACCAGCTAGAGTGATTGAAGAGCTTCCTGTAAGGTAACTCTAAGGGAACAGAAAACCCAGCAGACAAATACAGTTCAGTAAGAAAGCCTTACTTAGCAGTGGGGAGAACTGTCCCTATGACTCTTGGCCTCAGCCCATATTCTACTGAATAGAATAGCCAGAGCCTCAAAAATCTGAAGAGGAGGGGCTATCATTTTTTAAGGGCTATTTTTAAAATTACCATGTTAGAAATGTGTAACACGATGCTGTTGAAAGGGATTCTCCACACCACTGCTTAGAACACAACCTGCCTTTACACTTGGACACCTCCTGAGAATTCAGCAATCCTGTGGCAAGAAGCAGAGTCAGTGGGGTCTTAGAAGCAGACAGTTCCTAACAGCACAGGAGAGGAATCCAGTAAAAAAGAAGGAAAATGGAGAGCAATATTGTATGGGAATGGACAGAACCTGTCTCATGGCACATCTAAGACATCCCTGGGTAAAATTTTAGGATACTATAGTTCCTGAAAATGTTGCGTGTGTGTGTATATTTGTAGAAGTAGATAGAGCACAAACTCTGCCAACTCTGGGTTATAAAAAATTAGAGTACTACCAGCTGCCTCACCAAATTTAGCTTGCTGCTAGAGTTTGCAGAGATTGACAAGTTCCAATTTATGTACTGCAGGAAAAAAAAAATTCCTCTTAGAATTTATTTGATTTAAAAATGAGAAGAAATCCCACCATTATTATTTATTTTGAAGATTATATAACAACACGTATACATTATTTGAAACAAACTGTCTCCATGGAAATCAAACCAAGAACTACTATCCATCAACATTTATATCAAGGGAGGCAATATGAAGGTCCTAGCTATTTTCTTTTATGCAAAACGTGGAAAAAAATGATTTTTAAAATAGGCCCAAGTCATCCAAACTTTTATTAAATCAAGATGGCAAACTAACCCATTAACTGATATGAAGGTACATCTTGAACTTTCTACTGAAATGGGTCATGGTCGTTTAGCTTCCTCAGAAGCTATCACAAATAGACAGAGATAAAAGCAGAAACACTTAGTTCAAAAAGAGACTTGATGCCTATCTGTCAAAGTTCTCCTGCCTAATTCTCTATGGCTATTAGGCTCAAGGAGATTATTTTTTTCCAATAACAATTAGATTGCCAGACACATTAACCTACCCCCATCTTGTGATCTTTTAAGTGCAGTTCTACTCACCTATAATAATTCTCTAAAAGCTACTCATTTTTAAACTATTCGATCATTTACACTTAAAATTGATCAAAATCGACAGAGGTCCAACACAGCACCATGGGGGATGTTATCTCCAACCATGAATGCTTCCTCTTAAGGACCGGCTGGCAGTGCATTGGTGTCAAGATAGAAAAGTGGGATAAGAACATTTTAAAAGACTTAGGAAATACTCCAGATGAAGCTGCAATGATATATCCCATTTTGCATAGCATTCTTAAAAATAATTTAATAGATTTTTATTTTCCTCTCTGGTAGGAGATTTTTTTCCTAGCTCCTAAGTTTCTTGTTGATATGAAGTCTTACGTTTCATTTTCCCATATTGTTCAGCTTCCATTTAAGCTCACACAGTGTCTCATATGTACAGTTCATTTTATATTTTCTGCCATGTGATAATATATTTTTGAAAAAAAATAGGTCATTTCTTCAAGGTAATGCAAACTTCACGCTAAAATACTACTAACTCAGGAGTTCCGCTGTGGCTCAGCAGTAACAAACCCGACTAGTACCCATGAGGACACAGGTTGAATCTCTGTCCTTGCTCAGCGGGTTAAGGATTTCATGTTGCCGTGAGCTGTGGTGTAGGTCACAGATGCGGCTCAGATCCTGCATTGCTGTGGCTGTGGTGTAGGTTGGCAGCTACAGTTCTAGTTCAACTCCTAGCCTCGGAACTTCCATATGCCATGGGTGTGGCCCTAAAAAGACAAAAAAGACAGACAAAATACTATTAACTCAATATCATCGAAAAGAGCCACTTTTCAAGTCCTCTTGGTTCACTGGTTGAAATTAAATTCCAGTTGTCTGAGACGCTCTATCCAGCCTTAATTCAATGGGTTGAATCCTCAATGTTGGGCTACAATTCTTTTAGACATCAAAAATAGGTTTATACAGCTTATTGAAAAAAAAAAAGCAAAGCCATTGTGATATAATCATGTGACTACCTCTTTTGATTTCTCTTCAATGGAAAACATCACATCAGAAATATATTTTGGATGATATAGAAGAAAAGGAAAACATAACTGATCTTATAAGATAATTGTCTGTTGAGCCTTATGACACTGGGAGAGCAGATTAAGCTTCATAGGAAATCTAAGAATAATTAAGAGATAAACCATCTTGTAACATTACCTTACTGTTAACAGCATTGATTCTCCCTTCAAGGGAGAATGGACAAGGGGCTGGAAGTATGGATTGCCTTTCAGGAGAAGTAGTTATTCTATGAACAGACATAGCAGTGGAACCCAGTTTCTGTTCTGAGGGTGAAAGGGGTGCTCTGGGTATTTCCTAAGGAGCATAACTCAGTTTGGGCATCAAGGACTAAATAAAAGGAAGGTGCTGGGGTATGTATAGTGTCCCCTAGTTCTCTGTTTATATCACAGCTTGTATTTTCCTAAGGTTTGAAATTCACAATGTAGAAAAAAAAATATTCCTACATTTGTGAGTTTAGCACTAATAAGCTATATTTGAAACCTCTTAGCTAAGTCACTCTGGGATTATGAACATTACCTTAATAATTCTTAATTTTATACTTTCAGAAACATATACAGTTGGGATGTCCAAGTACCATCAATTCCAGTGTTGATCTTGAGCCAAAAAATATGCCTGAGTTCTTATTTTCTTAGCTTTACCTACGAAAGCCAACTGACTTGAACTTGATTAGACCCAAGTTAATTCCTAACCTTATCTTTGGAATTACCCCTTATATAAAATAACTGATGTAAAATTCACAGTATTCCTACCTCTAGAAGAATTTAATTCCATTATCAGAATATGATAACTGAGTCGTCCCTGAACGTACTTTGACATGTAATTTGGGGTTGACCTATACTTCCCCTTTTTAAATGTTATACACTGAAATCAAATCTAAAATGTGTTCCACTACCCCAACCTAATTTCATTTTATCTTTATGTGTATATTTGAATTTTAGTGTATAGCTGAATATCTGAGCTGTGTACATGTACCAGAATAAAAGAATCTTATTTCTCTTAATTTACTACTTAAAATTAATGACATATTATAACACTAAACTCTAGAGTAACACACTACAAAATTTTGCCAGTGTACATCCAAACACTATTTCCCAGTTTAGTCCTTTGCTGGACAGATTTCCTGTGCCTGCCTCATTTGAACATATTTAGTCATTTGTCATCAGGCTCCAAATTTAACTGAGTTAACATATTTTATTTAATCTCCCCCTAAGGAAATATATTGAACTATACTAAAATAGCAGGGCTTTTTTGGGCAAAGAGGTTTTACAATAAATCACACACACACACACACACACACACACACACACACACACATAGCTAACACTTTAATATCCTGCATATATGTAAGGATAACAACTGCCAAAGTGGTTTAAAGTATAATGAAACCTCATGTTCCTCCCACACATGAGTACTGCATTTCTATTTTCTTGTTATATCTTTTTGAGGAAAGGTAAAAATATCCCCTTTATTTTAAAACATCACTTGTAATATTTATTAAAATATTATGTAAATGTAATTTGTTCTTTCCATATATCTTGGGAACAGAAGTTTCTTATCTCACCAAGGGGCACATATTCAAAGAAAGTATTTAGTAGGAATTCAAGAATAGCCTTAAAAAGTTATGACTTGACACAGGAGGCAAAGAAAGCAGTGAATACTGGCTCAAAGGGGGAAATACAACCAAATACATTTATTCTACTGAATAACTTGAGTACTTAAATGACAAAATTGGGACTAAGGTTTGCAATAAGTGTTTAACAGCTTCTAATGTTTTTACTTACGATCATTAAGGACTGAACAGTGGAGAAGTCTGATTTCAGTCAAGAAAGACCTATAAACACATATTCTAGGGATATGAATTACAAAAAACAGAAAACAGACTATGTAAACAGAAGATGAGTATTTTATTTTATTTTTATGGCCACACTTGTAGCATATCGAAGTTCTCAGGCTAGGGGTTGAATCAGAGCTGCAGCTGGGGCCTACACCACAGCCACAGCAACACAGGATCCAAGGTGCATCTGTGACTTACACCACAGCTTGCAACAATGCCGGTTCCTTATCACACTGAGTGAGGCCAGGGATCAAACCTGCATCCTCAAGGACACTATGGGTTCTTAACTCGCTGAGCTACAACAGGAACTCTGAAGATAAGTATTTTAGAGTAAACTGTTATAAGAAAAAGGCTTTGGACCCAGAATCACATTGAGGGTGATTCTGTAAGTCAACCACTAATTCTCACTCTTTAGCACAGAGCATATTTTTTATTAGAATGGAAGTTCAGCTCTAAAACGAAATGAATTTTTCATTTCCCAAAATATCTTACATTAAAACATTAGTTCTCATGTGAGTTGACTCATACAATGTTTCTATATATTATTCTTCATTGATTATTATCAACTCTTACTTTCTCTAAACTTTAACATAAAATTTTCATAAACATTCAAGCTAAATTGTCAGCCAAGTAAAAAACAGTTGAGATCATTATTAATATTTCAAGTAAGAGGTTGCTATATTTAAATTTTATGATGTGACCTCTTTTCCACAATCATGTATTATTTAGATGGTATAATGTTGAGTTTTCATCATACATATTTCGACAGACTTTTTTCACTCAGACAATCTTAATAAGACATCCAATAATCACAAGCTATTCACTTTATTAAGTGCAGTAGAGGATATAAGACATAGTTCTGACCTTAAGAAGCTGAAATGAGCATAATAAAAATAGAAAATATGCATCATAAAATTAAGCTTCACGAGGCTGCTTTCAGCGGAAGATGTACTGAGTTGATTTTACGATGGAAGGAGTACTGGCTTTAAGACCCAATGACCACACTGAGTCTTAACTCTAACACTTAGTAACTCTCTACCTTTGTGTATGTTATTGGACTTTTTCAGAGCCCCAGTCCCCTCATATGCAAACAGGAATACTAATATCTAAAGGAGAAAGTTATAGTTAGGATTGGAAGTAATGTATATCATGTGCCTGACATGTGGTAGTTGTTGGAAGACAATTTTCCATGATCATCTCATGTTTCAAGCCCTCTGAGAAAAGGCATTTACAGCCAATGTTTGTATTAGGAGACATACCAGGAAAGTAAGCTGCAGACAGTCCCTCTCTGGAGACAACACAGGGTAACACTAGTAAAGACCTTCCCTTCCCTTCCTTTCCCTGGAAGAGATTTATTTACATTCCAGGTGACGATCCGATCCTAAAGGTACCTTCACCCTCTTCTCCCGGGAACATCTGCTTACCGATAATAAGTGTCATGATAAGGCCTCTCTTTTTACCGGAGGAGAGAATGGACAGTCACTAGCAAGCCTGTATAAGAACAGTTTCCTAATTTTGGAGTTCCTTTCTTCTTGCTGCTGCTTTATTGTGTATAATAAATGGCCTTTGTCTCTGACCCAGATACATATAGCTGGTGGATATATAGATGGATATGTAATAAATTGGCAGGTTAAATTTTTAAATTGAAAGTACTGCAAACTTAATTTATAGTTTTTCACTTAAAAGTAGTTACTCAAAACTTAGTCATTATTATTATTAAACCACTATATTTATTATTATCAAAGGAAGTATCAAACATGAGGTAATATTTGAGCTGAATCTTTAAGGATGGGTAGAATGAAACCCATTTTCAAATGGTGAGAAAGCATCACAAACACAGGAATAATACAGACAAGACTGTGTAGGAGCTAAATCATTGCTGGGCTCATCATAGAAAGGGTAAATTATTAATTTTTACAAAGTACAGGTGGCACAAGGAAGAGCAGACAGGAAGAGACCAGAGAAAGAGCTTGATCTGACAGTATGCATTGCCTTACCAGTAGCTTGAAAGTCATCAGACAGCAAAGGAGAAAGAAATCACACTTTTAGCAAACAGCAGGAGATCCAAAATCATTACTTTGAAAAGATAACTCAATTAATAGTATGTATTAGGGAGAACTGAACAAGAAGAGACCGGAAGAAAGACTTCTCTACTCATCCATATGAGCAGTGATGGGGCCAAAACTCAGACATGACCGTGGAAACAGAACTGGGAGAGGCCAGGGTAGTATAATGCTTGGGGTCTTGGTCTTAGGTCAGTATTCTTCTGGCTTTTGTTTCAAAGAGTCTGATCTAGTTATGATCTATCAGACTGCACAAAGTAAATTAAGGTTCTGTTACGTGTCATCTCCTTAGAGTTTTGGAAGGAATTCAGTTCAAAACTCTTAGATTAGCAGAAGTGAACCAAGCTTTATAAAGCCTATCAAAAGTAAGTTTGGCTGCATGCAATCAAAACCCTAATATAACAAATATAACAAAGTACCTAAACTGCTTCCGCCTCCCACAATCTCTGCAGGACAGTGGGGTTCCCTCCTGCTGGTCTAAGATGCCTGTTTGAAGACAATCCTTCTTTTGCAAAGCAGCAAGATGAAAGAGGAGGCGAAAGAAACATACATTAGGGATAATTCGTGAAGGAAATCTTCACTTATATCTTTTAAACAAAACACAGTCACAGGCCTACATGAAACTCCAAGGGAAGAAGGGAGATGTAAGATTCTAGCTGGCAGCAATGTGCCCAGATAAAAATCAGTTGTGTTATTCAGTGAAAGAGGGGCATCTCCTAGGCAACTACACGGAGTGGTGCTATGGAAACCCAGTTTCCCACAGTCTTCCTGAGCTACTTCAGATTAAAGCTCAGGGTTTTCCCTAGTAAAGACTGGACCTGCTCAGACTAGATTTTCCTACTGTGACACTCCAGTGTCCTATGGGCTCTTGACTCAAAATTCACCTTCACTGATGAGTACCGTTCGAAGAGCTCTAAGCCACCATTTCAGCAAGAGGCATACCTCACCACCAAACAAAATATAAAGAGAAAGCCTGGAGGCTGTTGCCATCTTCATTGCAAAATTAAACAAGGCTTGTTTGTTTTTCAGACTTTGCAAATGAGACATTTCCCAAGATAAGATGGAAGGTGAGGGATATGAAAGCATTATCAAGAATATTCCAAAGATATCAATGAAAACGGATCGAGGTTGAGAAAAGATTTTAGAAACATGTGGAAGATACGCCGGGCCCTGAGTAATGGCAGAATTCAGAACATGTAGAGATGGGAGGGCGAGCAGGAGAATATATAAGGTGAGGAGAATAAAGCCAGAGTGGTGTGAGGGCAGAGGGCAAGAATGCAATAAGTAACTCGTGGAGCTGAGGACATCGGAAGGAAAATGGGAAAAGGCAGGTCACAAAGTTCAGAATGAGATCACAGAAGGCTTTTAATTCCAAGCTCCAGAGTCTATGATGTATTCTAAGCATTAGACGACCGTTTCCTATGGAAGGCACTTCACTGCTCTCTGTTCAGAGTTGATGTGGGCACACAGGAAGAGGACCAAGGGAAAGGGTTAAGTACTGAGATGGGCAGAGCAATGGTGTGGTGGGAATATTCTGCTGACATCCTGCCTCAAGACTGCTCTTAGGGCCAGAGAAAGTACATCACCTCCCAGGAGTGGGCAGACCCTTTCTGCAGGACAGAACCTTGGGCAGAGAAAGTTGAAGTCACCCCAGGCTACTTTCTCTCTAGACTGTCCTTCCAGTTCCCAAATAACCAATTTCCCATAACTAATATGACCAAAAGAAATGAAGCTCAACAAATGCTTTGGCTGTCAAGATAGCTATAGGGCCACAGACATTGTGAAACCCTCAATAAAACGTTTATTGGGCACATAATGAAATCTAACTATGCTTCGAGCAAAACAAAACTGTGTACTCAAGACCACTATGAGCCTTTCATATAAATTTAAACCTTGACCAAGCTCTATAAAATCTTTTAACTGTTCTTGGGCATGGATAAAATAAGATTAAAGGTGCTATTTTCACATCCATACCTATAAATATAGCTTTGAACGTATAAGAATAGAGGAAAAGTAGATGGAAGCTGAGTCTACCTTGACATAAGACTGTAGTCTTAGAATTCATGTAACCTCAACAGAATGCTAGAGTATATTTAAATGTTTGATTAAGCCAGATTGCATCATTGGAAAGTTTTCTTTGATGTGGTTGAATTCAAGTTGATTTCTTATTCCCAGGAATAAAATATTGCAAAGTCCATTGTGAAGAGAATTTATAATCGTGTATGGCCATTTTTCCTGTTCTACTTTTCTGTCTCTCTCATGGAATCTTGTGGTATCAGCAAAATGTAGAGACACAAGTAAAACTGCCTCAACCCTAATCCATTTGGGTTTGTCTGATGTCCAAAAGTCCTTAAAAAGCATAGGCAGTTTCATTTTGTCCTAGGTCTTCAAGAAGGCTATCAACGCATAACTTCAGATTTTCTGACTCAATCTATCCCACACTCAGTTTAGAAATATCTGTTTTTAAGTACCCTACTCTAAACCTAGGTGTAAAAAAACATTATGTTGGATGGTCAGCAGGCCCCAGACTCTGAACACCCTGCTTCTCATTCAAATCTTGTTCTGTTAAACCCAAGTCTCCAATCTCAGTTATACTTTTTTTTATTCATTTCTTTACATTGTTTATATGTATTAGAGTATAGCTGATTTACAGTGTTGTGGCTCAGTTATGCTTTTGCTAATACAAGACTTGCCATCAATTTTTACTCCTGACTTTTGATTTTGTTTGCTTATTCCCAATGGTCCAATCACCCTTGCAGTTGAAGATCAGCCCTGATCAGTAACAGGCCATACCCACGTATAAATATTTGTATAATATATATAAATACATACCAGATGTAGAAATATTATATAAATACAAAGGAATATATAAATGTGTACAACATATACAATATACACAGACATTTTTATGTTTCCTTGTATGTGAAATACAATCCATATATCCATTCCTTTCTTCCCTCCTTCCCTCTCCTTCCACTCTTGCTTTCTTCTTTTTCTTCCTTCTACTTTTCCTTCTTTTCTTGCTCCCTCCCTCCCACCCTCTGGCCTCCCTCCTTCCCTCCCTGCCTCCCTTCCTTCCTTCCTTCCTTTCTTCCTCTGTCTTTTTTGGATTTCTAATGTCTTTTAACAGCTCTTGCTTTATTATAGATATTAATCATTTGTTATACACAGTATAAATATTTTTAGTCTGCAAGTTATATTTTAATTTTGCTTATAGAGTTTCCATTTAGCATTTCATTATTTCTTTTATTTTTAATTTTTTATTATACTTGATTTACAATGTTCTGTCAATTTCTGCTGAGCAGAGTGACCCGGTTTTATATACATATATGTATGCATGTAAGTGTATAAATATATATAATATATATATGTTTAATCTGCATATATACACATATATATGTATATTCTTTTTCTCATGTTATCCTCCATCACATTCCATCACAAGTGATTAGATATAGTTCCCTGTGCTATACAACAGAATCTAATTGCTTTTCCACTCCAAATACAATAGTAGTTTGCATCTACTAAACCCAAATTTCCAGCCCATCCCACTCCCTCCTCCTCCTCTTTGGCAACCACAAGTCTGTTGTCCATGTCCATGAGTTTTTTTCGTTTCTGTAAATAGGTTCATTTGTGCCTTCTACTAGATTCCAGATACAAGTGATATCATATGACATTTGTCTTTCTCCTTCTGACTTATTTCACTTAGTATGAGAGTCTCTAGTTCCATTGACATTGCTGCAAATGGCATTATTTGTTCCTTTTTATGGCTGAGTAGCATTTCATTGAATATATGTACCACATCTTCAGAATCTATTCATCTGTCAGTGGACATTTAGGTTGTTTCCATGTCTTGGCTATAGTGAATAGTGCTGCAATGAACATAGGGGTGCACGTATCTTTTTCAAGTTTTGTCTGGATATATGCCCAGGAGTGGGATTGCTAGATCATATGGTAATTCTTTATTTAGTTTTCTGAAGTATTTTTATCCTGATTTGCATAGTGGTGTACCAACTTACATTCCCACCAACAGGGTAGGAGGGTACCCTTTTCTCCACACCCTTTCCGGCATCTGTTACTTATTGACTTGTTAATGATGGGCATTCTGACTGGTATGAGGTGGTACCTCATGGTAGTTCTGATTTTCATTTCTCTAATAATTATTGCATTGAGCATTTTTTCATGTGCCTTTTGGCCACCTGTATATCTTCTTTAGAGAAATATCTGTTCAGGTCTTCTGACCATTTTTCAATTGGGCTGTTTATTTTACTTTATTTATTTTTTGCTGTTGAGTTGTAAAAGTCATTTGCATGTTTTAGAGATTAAGTGCTTGTCAGTTGCATCTTTGAAACTATTTTCTCCCATTCCAAAGGTTGTCTTTTTTTTTTTTTTTTACCGTTTCCTTTGCTGTGCAAAAGCCTGTAAGTTTGATTAGGTCTCACTGGTTTATTTTTGTTTTTAATTTTTATTGCCTTGGGAGACAGATTTAAGAAAACATTTGTAAGGTGGATGTCAGAGAATGTTTTGCCTATGTTGTCTTCTAGGGGCTTTATGGTGTCTTGTCTTTTGTTTAAGTCTTTAAGCCATTTTGAGTTTATTTTTGCTCATGGTGTGAGGGTATGCTACAGTTTCATTGATTTACATGCAGCTGTCCAGTTTTCCCAGCACCATTTGTTAAAGAGATTGTCGTTTTCCTACTTTATATTCTTGCCTCCTTTATCAAAGATTAATTGACCATAGTGTCTGTGTTTATTTCTAGGTTCTCCATGCTATTCCATTCAACTATAGGTCTGTTTTTGTACTAATACCACACTGCATTGATTATTGTAGCTTTGTAATATTGTCTAAAGTGTGGGAGAGTTATGACTCTTGTGTTTTTTTTTTCCCCTCAGGAATGCACTGGAAATTCTGGGTCTTTTATGGTTCCATATAAAATTATGGATTGTTTGTTCTAGTTCTGTGAAAAATGTCATGGGTAATTTGACAGGGATCACACTGAATCTGTAGATTGCTTTGGGTAGCATGGCCATTTTAGAGATATTAATTCTTCCAATCCTGGAGCATGGAATACCTTTCCATTTCTTTGAATCATCTTTAATTTCTTTAATATTTTATAATTGTCAGAATATAAGTTTTTCACCTCCTTAGGTTTATTCCTACGTATTTAATTTTGAGAGGGTATGATTTTAAAAGCGATTGCATTTTTATATTCACTTTCTAATATTTGTGTTAGCATATAAAAATGCAACCAAATTCTGAATATTAATCTTGTATCCTACTACTCTGCTGAATTCATTGATCAGTTTCAGCAGTTTTTCTGTGGAGTCCTTACGTTGTTCTAAACATAGTATCATGTCATCTGCAGAGAGTGACAATTTTACCTCTTCTCTTCCAATGCCTTTTACTTCTTTTGTTTGTCCAATTGCTGTGACTATTCCAATACTATGTTGAATAAAAGTGGTGAGAGTGGGCATCCTTGTCTTGTCCAGATTTAGGGGGGAAAGGCTTTGAGCTTTTCTCCATTGAGAATTATACTGGCTGTGGGTTTTCTCATAAATGGCTTTTATTATGTTATGGCATTTTCCCTTTATACTCACTTTGGTAAGAGTTTTTATCTTCTTGGTAAGTCTGGCCAGAGATTTGTCAATTTTATTTACCCTTTCAAAGAACCAACTCATGGTTTTATTGATTTTTTCTACTGTTTTTTTAATCTCTATTTTATTAACTTCCTTCCTGATCTTTATGATTGCTTTCCTTCTGCTGACTTTAGGTTTTTGTCCTTCTTTTTCTAATTCATTTAGGTAGTAGGTTAAGTTGTTGATTTGAGATTTTTCTTCTTTTTTGAGGAAGGCCTGTATCGCTATGAACTTCTAAGAACTGCTTTTGCAGTACCCCATAGATTTTGGATGATTGTTTTTCATTATCATTTGTCTCTACGTATTTTTTCATTTCCCATTTGATTTCCTGACCCATTGGTACTTTAGTAGCCTATTGTTTAGTCTCCACGCAGTCAGTTTTTTCTCATTGCTTTTCCTGTGGTTGATTTTTAGTTTCAGGCTGTTGTGGGCAGAGAAGATACTTGAAATAATTTCTACAGTCTTAAATTTGTTGAGCTTAGTTTTGTGTCACAGCATGTGGTCAAACCTTGAGAATCATCCATGTGCATTTGAAAAGAATGTATATCCTAATTTTTTTGGATGTAATGTCCTGATAAAATCAATTAAATGTAACATTTCTATTGTGTCATTTAGGATCTCTGAAGCCTTATTGATTTTCTGTCTAGAGAATCTGTCCATTGATGTGAGTTTGGTATTATCACCTACTATTGTTGTAGTCCCATGAATTTCTCTTTTTATGTCTCTTGGTATTTGTTGTATGTATTTGGGTGCTCCTATATTAGAGGCATGTATATTAATGAATATAATATTCTCTTAAATTGATCCTCCTGTTATCAGCATCCTTCTTTGTCTTTCTTTACAGCCTTCATTTCAAAGTCTATTTTGTCTGATATGATTATTGCAACTCCTGCTTTCCTGTCTTTTCCATTCCCATGAAATAACTTTTTCCATCCCCTCCCTTTCAATTTATATGTGTCCTTTCCCCCCTAAGGTGAGTCTCTTGTAGGCAGCATATTGTAGGCTCTTTTTTTTTTTTTTTTTATCCAGTCTGCCACTCTATGTCTTTTGATTGGGGCATTCAGTCTTTTGATTGGGGCATTCATTCCGTTGACACTGAAGGGAATTATGGATAAATATGTATTTATTGCCATTTTAAACCTGTCTTCCAGTTGATTTGGTCACTTTTCCTAGTCCACAAACCTGTTAGATCACCTTCTTAAGATATCATGTGAATAATTCATTTCCTTTCTTTTGATAAGCCAGACCAGTCACTGTGTAAGATAATATGCACATTCCACAAAATACTGCCTTTAAAAGTAACATATTATTTGAATTAAAAAGACTTTTAGAAATTATTAAGTAGCATTACATTGATTTATAGTTGAAGAAATTGAGGCTAAGAAACTAAAGACTTTTTTCAAGATTGTCTAGTTAGTAGATAGTTGCACTGTATCTGTTTTTAGGCACATGGTCTGGTTTTGATCTGTTAACTCTTCCTGCTGAAAGACGTCATGCTACAATACAATACAATACAAAACAATACAATACAATACAATAAAAATAAAACACTGATCTCCATGTTCATAAACTTTCAGAACCAGACTGACCTCAAAGTACCAAGTAGTACTTCCATTCTAGTGTTGCCAAGGTGTTCATTATCCCTTTGAGAGGTTCTTTCAGATATCTACTAAAAATGGCGCATCTCTATTCTCCATTGTTATCAGGACTGATGTTTTGCTAGATTCAGTC
The DNA here is from genome assembly GCA_004024745.2 of Catagonus wagneri. NCBI lineage: Eukaryota > Metazoa > Chordata > Mammalia > Artiodactyla > Tayassuidae > Catagonus > Catagonus wagneri. Next base: position 18,163,710 of record PVHT021183524.1, read on the forward strand.
TGTAATAATATTACGTGGTTGTTGAGTTCCATTGAGATTAATCTTAACCTGAAGGGAACATGTTTTCTACCTACCTGTAATAGACAAAAGCTAAAAACTTAGAAACCAAACTTCTTATTTTCACTCTTTGTGTTTGCCTTAGTCATAAAGTATATCTTCTGAGATGAGACAATTAGCCACAGATTATATTCACACCCTTTTATTTAAGCTCTTCTTTAAATATCTTGGCAAGTAATTCTCTGTGCATTAATGAGGTGGTACTTAAGTCATCATCCCATCTAAATCTTTTTTTTTAATTTTCTAGCACATTCATTGCTAAAAAGGTCAAATTTTGTCTGGTAACTGCTTCTCAAGTTACCCAATTTTGTAGCTCTTTTAAATATTTTTATAGACCGAAACAAAAAATAGTGTCAGAACACTTCAAGGTGTTTATCCTGCATATAATTTTATTTTAATTTCTAAATGAAGCTCTTTTAAAGCAAAATTAATACCATTGAACTAATAGAAGGTTGTTTCAGGTTATTGTTGAATAGGGTTGTTGTCCTTCAGTCTTGCAGATATCATCTTGACTGTTAAGATGTATTTAACAAGAAGTTCAATATCACATCAATACTTCATTTTGCAACAGCCAACTAGTTCCCTTGTCCTGTCCCCAAATATTCTTATATTTTCTTTCCTTCAGTCTCATTCAACAACCTCAATCATGGATGCATCTAACCTGTATAGTTGCAAATGGCTAAAAATACCACAAAATTACCCACATTGGTTTACTGTAGATTCATGATTTTCAACTGGTCTTAGCTGTCTGACAATACATTTGTGTTTTCATGCTCCTCTCTCTGATTCTGTTCTCTGCTGTTTTAAACCTTCAGCACTCTCCCCAGATCTTCACATTTTTGCCACGTCCTCAACCATACTAGGTGATACTGTCGGTTTCTTAGGAAAATCAACTCTCCCTGCTTTTCAACATCGACACTCTAACCTTTGTCATATTTTACACTGGAAGAAGATTTCCTGTCCTTGCATGAGATCGAATTCCTTCAGGTGTGCACTTAGTCTAATCAACTTGAAATTGAAGTACATGAGTCTATATTATTATACATACTGTTTCATGTGTCATTCTCTACCACTAGCTCCCCACACTGTCTGTCAGGTTCCCATTATCCTTGAGGAGTATACAGTATAAAGTAGGTAATTAATGATGATGGAAGGAAAATATTCAATAACTCTCTTTAAAAGTTGCATCACTGAACTCATTGCATAGTTACACTATGCTGAGTACATATTCCATGTCTTTAATGTGCATGAGAGGTTAATAATATCCCTCCTGCAACTTGTGTGGATCATTCTGTCCACATGATTTTGCCCTTCTTGCCCTTTCTACCTTCTGTAATTTCTAGACCTGATTTCTTGCCTTTAGGCTCCCTGGTAGCCTTTGCCTTCAGATTCTGCCTTGATCCACATTTACTATCTACTATGGACTTAGCATGTAATGAATTCTACAGTTCTCTAGGATTTGGGCCTATTTTAGCATCTGCTTGTAAAGCCTACATACACCCAAGCATGGACTGACTCAGGCTCTCCCTCTAACTAAACTGAATTTCTCTACCTGCCACCACACACACATGTGTGCACACGCACACGCACACACACACACACACACACACACACACACGCAGAAATCCTTGAAAAAAAAAAACAGAATAAAACTTGTAATGTAGGAAATCACAAAAATAGCAGCAACAAGAAAATTTTGGAGAACCTGAAGGCTATTTTACATGGCAACCAGAAAAGGAGGGCAATTGGTGGCCACTCAGAAATGAGAACTATAAAAAGACTGCATCAGTTCTTCTCTTTCCTTACATTGGACCATTGCTGTAGGATGTAACTGAAGGTCCACACCAGGGCTGGGGAAAAATGCTCTTCCCCAACATGTTCTTCCCTGAGAGTTTGATGGTGAGACTGAGGGAACGACTGTCTGATGGGATAAAATGAAATGGAATTGTTAACTGTGTTTTTCCATCCTGGGGATTTCCACCCTGAGACTCATCCCTTCCCCTTAAGCTGAACTACCAGCCGCCTCAGACTCAGGTCTAATCTCAGGTCCTTTCGCAATTCACCAAACAGATTAGATAATACTCTGGCCAAACTGATGTCTTAGAAATTCCCAAACTTTCTTGAGCATGAACTACCTATTGGTAGAGGATCCAGAAAGTCACTCGGAGGCAGCCCAATTCTCTCCCAATGCCTTATGTTGATGAGTGCACAAGGTGAAGTAGAGAGTGTGGGACCTAACAGTCAGAATGTGAGTCCTCAGAATTCCTGCACAGTCTTGTGGAAGATGGCTTACTTTCATGTGAAGGATGAGGAGCAAATATGGGAAAAAAAACCTATGGGAGACATGCCAAAGAATATGATCAACACAATCAAGGGGGAGAATTATGAGCTCAAATCTTAACCAAGCCCAACTACCAACAAAGGGGGGCTTTTTCTCCTAGCTGGTCTGATTCTTTTGAAAACACACTAGGCAAAAATAATCATTTAAAACATTCAGCTTCAAGATGCTTAACTTTAATCTAAAAACATTGGGTCAAGGAGATGGAGTATTTGTGGGATTAAGGAAATGGGGTTAAAAATTGGACATGTTCGATTGGATTTTAAAAGCCAAATATATCTACTTTTGATACTACAAATTTCTTCTTTGGAAGAACTGGTAGAAGTAGGTACAAAGAGCTAAAAGTATTGCATTGTAAAGATTTATTTGTGTTATGAAAACAACACTTGTAAATTAAAGTATGCAAAGTATAATGGTACAGGTAAGTATTACCCAGGTCAAAAAACAGAGTATTACCAGCTCCCCAGACACTCTCGAAGTGTCACTTCCTAATGCAACCTCCTCTCTTCTCCTTAAAGATGAGTACTATCTCAACTTTTATACCGATCATATTACCGCTTTACTATTTAAATACTTCTCCTCATACAATGCGGTTAAGGCTTTTTATAATCAAAATTTAATAGTCTTTATTCACTCATGTCTGGTTTCTTTGCTTCAGCCTTATGTTGATGACAACTCATTAATGGTATTGTTTATGACTTCAGTTCAATCATTTTCATTAGCTCATAATTTATCCATTGTCCTACTGGATATAAGGGTTATTTTTACTTTGTGATTGTTTTGAATAATGTGTCTACAACTTCTGTTATTCCTATCTTCTGGTGCATACATACATGCATTTCTCTAGGGCATATACTTAGAAATGGAATTCTGGGATTATAGGGATATACCTATACATACCTTCATTAGATAGTTGAAAACTTTTTAAAAGTGGTTTCAAAATTTTAAAATTACATTGGAAATTTATGAGTTACTATTAAAGTATTGGCAAGCTTTCCAATGTCTATCATTCTTCTGATTGTGTAGTGGTATTTCCCCCCCTTTTTTTTAGGACCGCACTTGCGGCATATGGCAGCATACGGAGTCTGGGGTCTAATGAGAGCTACAGCTGCCAACCTACACCACAGCCGCAGCAATGCCAGATCCGAGCCGCATCTGTGACCTGCACCACAGCTCATGGGAACACCGGATCTTTAACCCACTGAGTGAGGCCAGGGATCGAACCCACAATCTCATGGTTCATAGTAGGATTCATTTCTGCTGAACCACGATGGGAACTCCCATGGTATTTCATTACTATACAACCATGACTTTCTCTGATGGTTGTAGGCCATCTGGACAACCTCTTTGGGGAGTACCTATCAAAAATATCTCATTTTTGTATAGAATTATCCACTTTATTCTTACTGATTTCTAGGTTAAGTGATCTTACCAAGATCATACTCACAGTAAGTGGCAAAAATATGTCTGAAATTCTGATCTGAATCAAATGTTCTTAATTGCTATTGCCCCCAAGAACAGCTATAGAATAGCTTGTGGACAAAGCCAAATAGTGATTACATTAAAAAGATATATTAAATCATTCTGTGTTTTAAAATATTTTGAGATTGTAAGTAAAACATGTTAAGAGATATATAACATACACATACATATATGTTAAACTAATGAAACAAAGTTTCATTCATGGATTGCTCACTTACTAAACCAAGCAAATGAGCAGTTACTGACTGTCTACTGCATACCAAGTATGGCTAGTTGTGTAAGTGTGTATTGTATATGACAATGCTAAGCATGTATTTGTTTGCACTAATAAGGAATGGTAGAGAGAATTACAGTCAATTGAACCATTTTGATCTCATCTGAGAACAGCTTTAGTTAAATAAAGTCATAACAGATTCATTGGTGTAAGTGAATTTTGTATTCATGCAACTGCACATATAGACAGAATGCCGATAAAAGCTATTGCTGTTAAACAACTGATTAAACTGAAAAGTGGTAGTATGTGAGCAGAAAAATGACCTGAAAACACAGTATAAAAACCATTCAAATGAACTCAAATATTTGTACTCTCTTTTCTTCTCTCCTGTCATACTCCTCCCTTTTCTCTATTTCTCTTCTTTCTGTCCTCATTCACCCTCTTTTCTTCCACTTATATTATAGGAGGCTTACAAACATGCAACTATTTCAACGTATTAGAGTTCAGGGGATTGCAAGAGAGTGGCTGAAAGGGAGAAGAGGATAGAGAAAGAAGAGATTTTCCTTGGATGCTGGCTTGCAGGTCCTCTGCCCTCTGCCAGCTACACCTTCCGTGGAGATGGTGGCTGCTTCTCAGAACATCAAACATGGGGAATGAAGCTTTTATGCTTCTGCTAAGAAAGAAGCCAGTGCTGTCGAACTGCAGGTGCCAGCCCTCAATTAGGACATGTCGTTCATCTCTGTCAATGCTAATGAAATTCAGCAGCCTAAAGTGACAGATACAGCAACTGATTTGGGAGTTTAAAAATGAATATCTTCAAATTTCATTTTCCCACACCTTCCAGCCTCAACGCCTTCCAGTTGGAAGGCAAGCAAAAGAAGCCTCTCCGCCAGTATGCACATGCTTAGGAGTGAAGGCCAAAATCCAAGTGGTCCTGCAGAATTATTCTGAAAAGTAAAGAAAGGGAGGGGGCCAGGGATAACACTCAAGTGCCCTTTTGAACTCTCACAAGACAAATGAACCTTCAGTCATGCTATTTCAGACCAGAACTGACAACTTCAGGAGGCACAAGTTTGATTGCAAGTATAGCCTGTCCATCAGAATCTACCAAGAAGAGTAACAAAAGAAAGCTGAGATGTTGCAACAGTCCATTTGGAGCATGCTTCTAGACAAAGCAAATGGAGTATTAAGGAACTCAGTTTCTGAAAATCATCACAAACTATCTGCAAGATTTTATGCAGTGCAGCTGCAAAATTTTATATTTTTATTTTTTTTTTTTGCAAACGAAACAAACCGTTACATATAAATTGCATTCCAAATAAGAGGAACTGAGGACCTCTTTAAATATGCAAGAGTACATGGGTGGATTTTTAATATATAAACACAGAGGAGATTTAAAATGATTCTTTTTCCTTTTAAGATTTGAAAACATGCTTTTTCAACGCCCTGTATATGTATGTTCTCTGAGTTAATAAGAAAGTTTCCTATAAATGATGTGAAAATTTGCCATGAATCAGAACCAAAACATTTGACAGCAAATCCCCTGCTGAAATCTGAGAGCCCACATTGAACAGATTTCTGTAGTATAATTGAAAGATTGCCAAGAATTTTTTTAAGAGCCATGATGTCTCAGAGGAAACATATAAACAGTTTCTTGATTCTTTTAACCCGTGCAGCCAAACTTTCGCTGCTATTAGGACCAGCATACCAGGTATGGAAGTTTCCTTCTCCTTACAGGTCCTAGGCTTCATCCATCTTCACTCTCTCATCCCTAATTTGTAGCTTCTATGCCCTGGTTTGAACTCGAATTTAGAAACTGCTTCCTTTTCTCAGTTTGCAGTTGGTCAGGTCAAGTGCAGGCTAGTTGGTCCCATGATTTCTTGAAAGCTGTTTCTCTGGTTTTCTTTAGTCATACACAACTTTCTGCCTTTAGCTCTTCCCAGTGTGGCACCTATTATAAATTCATAAATCTCAGCCCATCCTCATACTTCACTGCACATCATCTAAGATGGGACTTGGAAATATTGAGGCCATCTCGGAGCAAACGCATTTTCTGTCCAAATCACGAAATTCAGCTCATTAATAAAAATGCTTGTGGGCTTTTATTGTAGGAGAGTCTTAAATGACACATGATTAAAATATTACAGAGTGTTTCCTTTGGTTTCTATTTTAAAAATTCATTTTTACGGGAGGCACAGGGAAAGTAACTACATAATCCAGCTAAGAATTGAATGTAACATATTTTTGAAAAATGGGGACGAGGGTGAAAAACTGAGTCTTAAGAGAGGAAATCTACAGAGAAACGAGATATAACTGGATGTGAAAATTCCAATCAGCAAAAATCAGTTAAAAGATTCTTTTTTTTTTTTTTTGGTCTTTTTGCCTTTATGTAGAGCCACACCCGCGGCATATGGAGGTTCCCAGGCTAGGGGTCTAACAGGAGCTGTAGCTGCCGGCCTTCGCCAAAGCCACAGCAACGCGGGATCCGAGCCACGTCTGCAACCTACACCACAGCTCATGGCAACGCCGGATCCTTAACCCACTGAGCAAGGCCAGGGATTGAACCCGCAACCTCATGGTTCTTAGTCGGATTCATTAACCACTGAGCCACGAAGAGAACTCCTTTTTTTTTTTTTTAAAGATTCTTATTAATCACTCAGTGTGGTATAAAGCACTCTCCCAGGCACTGAAGGGTATAAAAAAATACTGGGTGTTATTTTTTGGGTTAGAGCCAGCTTAAGAGATAACACACAACGGTATGCACTAGAATTGCTCAGCAAAGAAGGGGGATAATTTGGACTGAGATGGTCAGGAAAGATTTTTAAGAAGGAAGTGAGGGTAAAACTAGTTAAGCTGATCCCTAATGGAAGTATTTCGATACAGAAACAGTTTCTAAATCCAACTGAGTTGAAACCAGGGCATAGAAACTACAAATTAGGGATCAGAGAGTGAAGACAGGCACAAGGGGCTCCAGAGTAAGAAAGAGCAAGAACAAAGCATTGAGAGATGAGGAATAAGTCATGCTCAGTTCGTCCAATGCAACACCCAAGCCAGGGTAGGGTGGGGTGGGCGTAGGTACAGCTGACATGGCCCGTAGAAAGTAGTACCAGGATAAGAGTAGTATACAGTCCTGTGAGAAGCCATTGGAAATGATATGCTATGCACTAGGAAACCAGTCTGACAAGAGTATTCCTGATGAATCATTGCCTGCAAAAAAGACTGAAATCAGGGACACCAGTTATACAGCATCTATCTCAATACTGCATAAATAAGACAAGACTTGAATTAAGATGAAAATATTAAAACTGGAATAAATTTTTAAATGCTCTAGAAGTACAATGAAGAGAAAATCTAGATTACTCTTGATGCCTAATTAGATAAGTCAATCCCAAAGAGTAGGAGAATCAGACTAGAGCACAGCTTCTAAAATCTTCTGAACTCAGGAAAGTCGTATTTAGAGAGGAAAACATGAGTTTAAAGAGGAAGACAAGGCGTTTGCTTCCAGATATGCCTTTATTTTTCTTTTTTTCTTTTTTCTTTTTAGGGCTGCACCTGCAACATACAGAAGTTCCAGAGCTAGGGACTGAATTGGAGCTGCAGCTAAGACCTAAGCTACAGCCACAGCAGTGCTGGATTAGAGCCATATCTGCTACCTACCTGAAGCATGCAGCAGCGCTGGATCCTTAACCCACTGAGCAAGGGCAAGGATCGAACCCACATCTTCACGAACACTATGTCGTGTTTTTAAGCTGCTAAGCCACAATGGGAATTCCCAGACACACTAACATTTAAGGGGCATGGAAAAACCCAGATGGATAAGTACAAAACTTAGATAGGTATCTTGCAGATAGTTTGAAGTCAGAGTTAAAATTTGGATCTTTGCAAGTCATTGCATTGAACGTGATGGTCAAAACTGGAGAAACTGGGTGAGATCTCTGTGATCAAACAGATATTAAACAAGAAAAAATGAGTCATAAAATCTGTGTTTGGAATGTGAGGCAGGGTGGAATGAGGAAATAAACCTTTGAAAGAGGGAAAAACAGGGGAGGCCTGAGCAGTTAGGTGAAGAACTAAGATGTTGTACTTTTAGAAAACCTAGGGCGTTCCTGTTGTCGCTCAGCGGAAACAAACCTGACCAGTAACCACGAGGATACAATCCCTGGCCTCGCCCACTGGGTTAAGGATCTGGCATTGACAGTGAGATGTGGTGTAGGTCACAGACACTGCTTGGGTACTGCGTTGCTATGGCTGTGGTGTAGGTCGGCAGCTAAAGCTCTGATTCAACCCTTAGCCTGGGAACTTCCATATGTCACAGGTGTGGCCCAAAAAGCAAAAACAACAACAACAAAACCTAGATGAAGAGATCTAAGACAAGAGGAGAGGTTATTATACTACTAAGAGGAAGGAGAAAACAAAGGAGAGACTTTACAAAGGCCACTGGATTCGTCAGCTGGATTCTTCGTCACCAAGAAATATGTTTAGTTGGAGGGTAGAATTTACAAGCGACAAAACATGGAGAAAATGAAAGTAGCAGATGTACTAAGCTCCCCAGAACATTTTATAATGGAAAGAAAGCAAAACATAGTATAGATGGCAGCTACTGGGGATATCAATGTATCTCAAAACACAGATTTCTAGAAGATGTTGGAGATACTAGAAAAAAGAAACATCTCTGGAATAATTCATAATCAGAAGGAAGGTGACATGATTGAAAGAAGAAGCCAAATGGAATTTCCTGAAACAGATAAATCACATTATGCCTTCTGCATCTATAAAGGATGGTGGTCAGTACAGATACAGAGATCTTTAAGTGAGAAAGGAAGTATAGTATACATGGGACTTAAAATCACATTAAAGGAAGTAATATCTAAGTGTGTCTCTGGTTCCTTTTTCATAAGGGTTGCAAAGTTCTCTTTTGTATTATTTTGAGATAAATATTTTAATTTAATTTTTTAAAATTATAGTTGATTTACAGTGTTGTGGCAATTTCTGCCGTACATCAAAGTGACCCAGTCACACACATACATGCATTTCTTTTCTCATATTATCTTTCACCATGTTCTATACCAAGAGATTGTATATAGTTACCTGTGCTATAGAGTAGGAACTCATTGCTTATCCATTCTAAATGTAACCGTTTGTATCTACTAACCCCAAACTTCCAGTCCATCCCACTGCCTCCCAAGATAAATCTTTAAATCCTTCTTCCATATCTCTCTGTCATGCATATTTATTGCTTATTCGATTGGTTCTCCATCTTCTTTTGGTCTCCCCACTTTAGTGATGAATAACATTAACATACATGGATATACTTTTATTTTGTAATATTGTATATATCTTGTGTATTCTCTTTTTGGTTCATAATTATTCCCCTCATGGCTTTCAATTAAAAATTAACATCTTTGTTCTAGCCCATGGACAAGGTAGATAAAACATAAAGTTATTTCAATAAGAAAAGGATTTTAAATATCAAGATCTTAATGTTTTCATTTTTTAATTTAAAAAGTATCTAATGATTTAAAGTATTCATAATTTTATATTTCTTAAAAGAATAATTCTAATTATTTGAAAAAGAAAATAACAAAGATTGAACTTCAGATAAAGCTCTCTCTCTATATATATATACACATTTTTTAATTGAGCTAGAGTTTATTTACAATGTTGTATTAGTTTCAGATGTATAGCAAAGTCAGTTATGTACACACATATAACTATTTTTTCAGATTATTTTCCTTTATAGGTTATTACAAAATATTGAATATACTATAAGCTCTATTTTATTAATAGTGAAGTGAATTACAATTTAGTTAAATTTACATTGGATTCAAGGAAAAGTGCATGTGCCAATTATAAAGGGACCTGAGGCTGATTTGTGCACAGAGTACAGTTTGAAAATGGTACAACACTAAATAAATACTTAGATTTTAAATTTTAGATGCATCATATTTATTTTCATGTCTTAAAAAAATCTTAGCGGTGGTCAAAATAGGAATCGTATAACTGCAAGGCTGATTTGTAGGCTGTGGGCTATTGACATGACGCCAAACGTGTGAATAAAAGCTAAAAAAAGCAGTAAGTTAATTATCTAAATGTTTATGAACAGCTAAATGTTTGGAACTATGTAGAAAACATCTGTATTCAATTTTTATTTAAATATTTTATTCAAATATCAGGTTCCTACAGCTCCTAGAACTGCCTTTTAATTTGGGGGCCTTCAAAAATAGTCATTTATCAGGTCCATTTCCCCTAGAAGCATCATACATGACTAAGTTTTTCTCCCCAGGACCACCAGTCTAACATTGGGTGGGTAGTAATTATGTTCCAGGAACTGCAAAGGTGTTTACACATATTATCTCCAGTCTTCACGACCACCCTGCAAAGGATGGCCTGTGAACCTTATTCTACACGAGGCAAGCAAAGCTGAGAAAGGTATACTACGTTATCGATGAAACTTCAAGTCAACATAAGTTTGTGTGATTCAAGCCAGTTTTTCTAAGGCTATTCTAAGCCATCTTTCTCCCACTTGGGGTGTAAATCCCTATTTACCTGGAACTGGATTCATCCAACCGCTCTCTAAACGGGTGTCCCTGCTTCAGATCCCACCATTGGTCAACCCACTCTCATACTTTTAATTCTTTGGTTACACCCCTCATAATAACTTTGAATTATCCCTCAGCCACAAGAAAAAAGAGGCTCACAAGATAGTTTACTGAGTAAAGTAAGAATAGAAAGATAAAGAAAACATTTCATTGTGAAATGTACAGCCTTAGATACCTATTCATTGATTGATTAGTGGCCAAAATTTGCAGACTTTCTATGTGTACTTTAAAAGGATTTGATATTCTTTAAGGGTGCTGAGATTATCACATATATATTGAGGTCAAGCTTATAACATCAAGCCTTCCAACTCTGTTGTCGCAATCCTTTACATCCTTATTCTGTTTCACTGCTTGCTGAATTTTTGGTTTTGTTGCTTGCTATTATTTTTTAAATGATCTCTGTCTATTCTCATCTCTTTGTCCTCATTCCAGAAGTAGGTGTTAGAATGATGGGTTGAAGCCTCTGCCTTGCAATGAGATTGTGAACATTTCAGGACCTACTGAATCAGCCATTGACCTATTTTAATTCCTGGTCACCTAGATCAACTCTATTATCTAGAACCAAAGACACCAGTTTATTTCAGCCTTTTATGTAAATTCAAAGTGGGGATAAGGTGCTTTTTGAGGGCCTGAGCCGCTCCTGGGTCCTGGCTTCCATCTGTAAGATGAGCTGGGGAACCCTGTAGGTTCTCCATGGGCAGAACTTCCTAAGCCTACTGCCCTCGTCTGGATCCAGATTCCAAGAGACTCTTCCCTTCTCCTCTCGTTTGCATATTTCTACATCACTTCTGGTCCATGAAATAATTATCACATCTTCTAAGCTTTGACTCTATTTCATTTTCTCCTTTCACATTTTATCTACCCTTGACACCAGTTTGGGGAAAAAAAAAAAAAAAGCTGGATGAAAAATGCACATGATCTTGACCAAACGTTGGAATACCACATTTATAATATTATCCTATTTCTGATAAGTATTAATCACAACATATAATTGAGCTGCACAAGGGTGTCAATAACTGGTAGGACCTCCTTTCATGGGGAACTGAAGAAGAAGCTGCATTCTTATGGAGCGACAGAGAAACCCACCTATAAGTCCAGGGAACAGATGTGACTGGCAGAAATCCAGGCAGGTTTCCCCTGGACACCCCTGAAAGCCTCAGCTGGGCAGAGTTACACTGCAATTCATGTTTAAAGCAGCCGCTCCCTTTCCCAGAGCAGAGTGAGGTAAGGACCGAGGCTGAGTCCCAGATAGCTCCCAGGACTCCACAAACCCTAAGGCTTCCTCCAGTTCTTCGATTTTATGGGCCTGTCGTGAAGGAACGAAATCCAGGTGGTGAGCGTGGTGTTTCCATTCCTCACAGGACTCGATACGATAGGACAGGGAAAAGAATGTGCTCTTGAAGATGTTAAAACTGAAAATACTGTCAGAAATAAGAACAGTGTGTTAAGATCACAATCAACTTTATGAAAGCTAGAACTGCTGCCAGGGCAAGGAGAATGGGCCAAACTGTGTCCAAGTTGGTAAAAATGAACACATTGCATAAACAGACCGAGATATAGACACTTTCCTTACAGATCTCATGTCTGCGTTTCAATCCTACAAAGCCACAATTTCCAAATAAACCTACATTTTCCAAGTGAAATGAAGGCCAGTAATCTTGGAAATGCTAAGATAGGTTTCCTCACAGCATACCTATAATTACCACAGGCAAGCACAATTTGGAAAAGAATTCTGTGATTAAACAACACCTATTTCCCCAGTAGCTGATGAACAAAATGAGTAAAATCTTAAGTAGGGAACTTAAAAGGTATTCGGTACAATTAACTTTTTAATGCAGATTGGAAAAAAAAGGTCTCATAAATGGGATTTTGGAAAGAAACAATAAGGGGAAATGTCTGTAAAGCAAAAAGCCAAAGGAAATAAAGTTGTATTGAAAATTTTATGTGTATGTATAACTTTCTCTTTTCTGGCATGATAAAACTACTGACAGGAAAATAGCTTCCCCATCCTTGATGTGTACATCCAGGAAAGAACTATACAGGTTAGACCATCCTTAGATGAAACTGGCCACAAAGCTCCCAAATTACTTTAGACACAGTTTTCATTTCAATAACATACATATTAATCTTAATAGATTAATTTCCAACTTGATGTTCATGTTAAATATTCCATTTCTGTTTTACCAAAAGAAGTTCCAACTACCTTTTTCTCTGGAGAGAAATTTCATGTAATTAAAAAAAATACCAGCGATTTTCTGCTTCATAGTATCTCTTAGATGAAGTTAGTTTTCCTGACCTGGTTGTCTCCTTCATTTCAATCTTTCAGTGAATTCTCTTTTCACTTTTTAAAAACTTGGGGACATACGACTCAAGGCTTGACAGAGCTAGCCAGCACAAAACCCTCTTCTGAAATGTGTATAGCATGATACATGTGTGGAATTCTTAATTTCAAATAAATCCCCAGCTCTATCCATCTTGACAAAATTGCTACTATTTATTTACTTTTTGCCACTCTTGCGGCATGCAGAGGTTCTTGGGCCGGGGATTAAACCTGCACCACAGCAATGACCTGAGCCACAGTGGTGACAAAGTTGGATCCTTAGCCACTAAGCCATCAGGGAACTCCACCATTCGTTTTTGATTAAGAGAGAATGAATGGTTTCTAGTAAGTAAACTGAAAAAACAAAATGTCTCACTGCCAGGTTTATCATTTTCTTCTTTTAGTATAATTTCCTCAAGCATTCTTTTTGCTTAATTCTATTTAGTTTTTCCATCTAGTCAGAGGTCCATTAAGGACTATGATAGGACTACAGGTTTCCCTAAACAGGACCTGCAAGACTAAATACCGAGTGTTTAGTATCCAAAAGATATTCAATCCACCATGATTATAAGTGAGTACTGGCTGGTGGGCGACTTTTTCATCTACACCCCCACCTCTAAATGCAGAGCCATCAAGGCTGACAGAGGATGAGCCCAACAGTAAACCTTCAGAAGCCTGGGCACCTCAAGAGGATGATATCTGATGCCTCATTTCCAAAAGGGCATGAGGGAGGCAGAACTGCCCCCAAAGGTGTCCGCATTCTAATCTCAGAAACCTGTGAGTATATTAGGTTACATGACAACAAGGAAGTAAGGTTGTTGTGTAATAAAAGTTGCTAATCAGCTGACCTTGTTATGGAGAAATTATGCTGGATAAAGGAGGTGGACAAGCTCCTCAAATATGGACAAGGGAGGCTGAACATGAAAAGGGTTGGCCCCAAGCCAAGGAAAGTGGGCAGCTTCTAGAAGCTTGAAAAGGCAAATAAAAGGATTATCCTTTAGACCCTCCAGAAGGTCTGATGAAACCCTGATTTTAGCCATGAAGACTCATTTTAGATTTCTGGATGACAGAATTGTATGATAAGAAATCTGCATTATCTTAAGCCACTAAATGTGTAGTAATTGATTACAGCAGAAATGGACAACTAATATAGGACTTTTAAAATAAGTCCACCTCCAAATGGAAATCTGCTGCTGTGTAAATGTTGAACATGTCTTAATAATGTTACTTGGACGAATATGTCAACTGTAATTTTCATTTAAATTAATTGTATTTATTTATTTATTTGTCTTTTTTGTCCTTTTTAGGGCTGCACAGTGGCATATGGAGGTTCCCAGGCTAGGGGTCTAACTGGAGTTGTTGCTGCCTGCCTACACCAGAGCCACTGCAATGTCAGACCTGAGCTGTGTCTGCAGTCTACACCACAGCTCACGGCAACACCGGATCCTTAACCCACTGAAGGAGGCCAGGGATCAAACCCACAACCTCATGGTTGCTAGTCAGATTTGTTTCCACTGTGCCACTCCTTAAACGAATTTTAAATGACTTTCAGAAAAATATCTGTCAGGTAGAAGAACCAGAATACACCTTGGCTTAAAAGAAACCAGATGGCAAAGACATTATCTGGCACATAACAGCTTCTCAACAAGTGAGTTTTGAATGAAAGAAGAACATGGATGTACATATTCCTGTTTGCTGCTTTAATTCAGTTTTTATAGAGTATATTATATAATTTATGAACAGGTACATTTTATTCAAAAACAGATTAGCGAGAAAATATTTAGTGTTGGGCTTTGTTTTGGCGATGAAAACATTATGCTATACTTAGAAATTAGGACATTGCTGTGATTGGACTATTCCCTGGAAAGGAGGCTAAAATTAAGCTGGCCATTAAAGCTTAAGTAAATTATAAATAAACATAGAGGAATGGGAGAGAAGCCGTGGCAGGAAAAACACCTTAAGTGAGTTTCAAATTTGAGTATGTGTAACATTTCTTGAGCTAGTGATAGGAGGAGGAGGTCAGGAATAGTGGTATCAAGTGTAATTTTATTTCAAAAAATAGGGCAACAAAAGGACTATCCAGAGGGCAAGGGCAGTGAATATTCACCACTTGTACTAAGTAGGTGCTCAATAAAAATAGATAAATTGTAATACACAAGAATAAGAAATTAAAAGTAGCTATGAGACATTTGAGAAAAAGTCTTAAATATAAAGTGAAGGAGCTAGGAATATCGCACAGGATAAAAGAGGATATTAATGAAAGTGTTAAGAAAATTACATCATAAAGTCAGAGTTTTAGAAAGATTAACCTGGTAATGATGTGTAGACTTCATAAGAAACTAGAGGAATGGTGCAGAATTTCATTACTTTATGTCCACACACTCCATTTTCTTTCTGAACCCAATATACAGAAAAGAAAGATGTTACAACAGATCAATCCAAAATGTGCCTCTTCCCACTGACTCCAATCTTATATTAGTAGGGACTCCAGATCTCTATGTACTCTTGCCAAAATTTAATTCTTCCTCTCCAATGCCCACAATTTCACCACTACTTTCTTCCTTGAGTACATTAGGACCTTAATCCCTATTTATATCAGTGACACAGGAGGCCCAAGACTCCCAAGTCATGCCTTATTCCATAACCCTCACCGCTATATGGCTTTTCACATAATTTTCTGGCTGCATCTCCTCCTCCTTCTTGATTTTTTAAGTTCTTCCACTGAAACACTGGGTACTTCAGCAACATTTTTGAATATCTCAGCCACATCTCTGAATGTCATACTCTTACTCTACCCAAAACCTCATTTTCAAAACCAAGCACCACCTAACACATGGCCTTCTCTGAAGCACCCTCAAGAGGTGGCTATTTTTGCCATGATGGCTCTTCTGTCACAGGCCTGATGTCCCTTTCACTATATATTACCACATGGATATCATTTTTCTTACTTCATAGAACCCTAGCTTTGAATCTCACAACATACATACTTTTTGCAATCACAACACCTTTCCTCATTTCTTTTAAATATTTATTGTTGGTCAGCTGCCATTCTCTACAAGCCTACACATGTCAACATTCTTGATGATTTCAATATCCATGTAAATTATTCTTCCTATTCCTCAGTCTCTTCCTTGACTTTGACTCCCCCCAAATCATGTTCTCTAAACTGTATCAGCCACTCATTCTCATAATGAAAATCCTATGATTAATAATTCATTTAAACTCAACAACCCCAAACCTTGATTTTATGAATTCTGCTTCTGACCACCATCTCACATCTTCGAATATCCCAATTCCAGCAGTCTTTGATGTCACTAAGACCCTCAACACATTCATCTCCCCAAAACTTCATCTTTCCCCATTTGTTATGTCTCCCATAGCTCAGCCCAGAAACACGAGACTCATCTTTGACTTTTCTTATATGTTTTCAAAGTGAAGGAAATCAACCAGAAGACCGGAGAAGCCCTTTTTAGGTGGGTATGAAATGATTTTACAAAGCAGATAGTAGGAAACAGTGCCCAGTTACCCTTTGAGGACTGAAGCAGCCAGAGCACCTGATGCTTGTGATGCAGAGTTGAGTTTCTCCTTGGGAACTGCCCTCAGACAAACAACTGCTTTACCCAAGATCACAGAGCCCATGACCAATGACCAGTTGACGCTGGGTTCAAAGGCAAGGCCTCTTGCCACAGTTTGGGATGGTTCTGAAGGAAGGTCCCAGCTGCAGAGCTTCCTAAAGGATTAGCTGAAAGCTTATGACTGTATCATAGCTCAAGTACTCTCTTTGCCCAATATACTTCGTTCATTACCCAACAAGCGGTATTTTCAAGAACACTCTCCTATAAACTTACCGCAGATCTTTTCTTTGTTTGCCAAGGAACCTGCCCTAAGAGATGTAGTTATGTGTATGTCAGCATGGATTTATATATATGAACTATATATGCATATATATTTATATACACACACACACACATATATATATATACACATAAGTAAAATTGTTCAAGACAAGTGCTGATAGGGATGAAGATGCAAATAATTTAATTTCTATGAAATCACACTTGAGTACTGGCAATAACATTAGGACGAATTTCTTTTTGTAAAATTATTTTTTACGAATTCATGCTAACTATAGAAAAAATAAGAGTTTTGGAAATACCAAAGCTATCAACAATTCTAAGGCTTTTAACAATTTTACTCCTCAGGTATACTTCCAGAACTAACTTAAATACTAAACAGGACAGAAATGGACTTCTACTAAATCTAAAAAGAGAGCATTTTTCAACTGTCCAGGTCTTTTTCTCTTCAGATGAGTCATGTAAATTAGGTCCAAGAATATATTGACTGCCTCCAGTGTGAAATTTTTCATTCATTGGACGTTTATTAAGGACTCTGTCAGAAAAATACTTTTAAAGTGCAAAACAATCTGTATCTAGACTTTTAACACAAGGTCCAGAAATTTAATAAATGTATAAGAAAGGTATACAATTTGTCTCTAATACAAAGTCAATTTTATTTTCAACGCAGAGCTTTCTATTACTGGGTGTTCAGCTGGCTTCAGGATTCTCAGCTCATCCCTTTTCAGGTTATTGTCCAATGCCTCAACCTTGCTATCTGGTGTCAAATATTCTCCAGTGAATTCTATTGACTTATTTAGTGCTTTCTTCAGGGCATTCGTGAGAAGTTCATTCCTTCATACTCACAGCTGAAAGGATTTCAAAGCAAGAGGTTTTCGTTCCTCTTTCTTTTTATTAGTGTAAATTCAACGGCTCTTTCTAAATCTTAAATTTTGTGAAAAAGCTTATTTAGGCTAAAGGTACTATTTAGCTGAAGAGCTAATGAGAACCATGTATTTGCCTTCTAACTCCTTATTTGGGGGGAAAGAAGTAAGAGAGTGAGCTCCCCCAGAAAGTTAACAGAGTAAGTGAAAAGGCCCTTCAAGGTCATCTGTTTTGCAGATTTTCTTCTTTGGTTTCAGAGATGAAATCAGATTGGTAAAACAGGGACTCATTCAATCCATACTGGTATTTACCCAGTGATCAGAGGATCACTGCCTAATCCATAACGAGATAAAAGGGAACTCCATGCCTTGTTACACAGACAGATCAAATTTTTGTCCTTATTTGGCCTCTTAGAACAGAAAGAAACACAAAAGTTCAACAGTTAGGGTTGCTTAGATTGAGTTGAAAGAGTTCTGTGATCAAAGAAAGTTAGGTCAAAATTTTACAAACAGGAAAATTCAGAGTTCTGAATTCAGGGTAATTAGCCTAGAGTTCAGAAGGTGTAGTGATTAAAAAAACTCGACCAGGAAACCATAAATGAAGTGAATGTGGTAAGTTTCCTGCTCAGAGAATTAAAACTAGGGATTCCTAAAGGAATTGGCTAGACAAAACCCAAGCGAAGACTTAGTATTTTAATTATTCAAAACCAGACAACCAAGTTATCTGCTGCCAAAAAGACAAAAGTCAAATATGCAGTGATGATGTGGGTTTAATTCTGCCTCTGATTCAGTGGTTCCATTTAGATCTAATCTTTGAGTTTAGTCTTCTACGTTGAAAGTATTTGATTTGCCAAAGCTATGTGTTCTTAATTTGGGGAGGGCATTTAGATATTTAAAAATAAAAATGAATGGGAAGGAATTATCAAACAAGAAATTTGAGGTGATATAAAGTTGGGTTGCAGTTTCCTGAAAGATGCCAGGTAACTCATGCTGTCACAGAAATTCCACATTAATTGTAACCAAACATCATTTATGTAGCCTTCTAATACATCATTAATACTACAGGGACTTCTCAGGGTGATGAGGAAAACATGTCAGTGGCTTGGTAATAATTTTAACACGCAAAAAAATAAAAATGCTTTTATTATTATTTCAGCGTAAACTATTTAAACAATTCATTTAAAGGAAATTTTTCATCATAAATTCAGTAATAATTTTTTAAATTGGGCACTGAGAATAATGTATCAATCAACAGAACAGTTTGCTATTGCTAATCTCTGACAGAATGACATATTGGGCTATATTTAAAGCATAGCATACCATTTATAAAACAGGATTTTGTATAATTTGTTATGTTCTGACAAAACAAGTGCCAGTAGAATACATAAGAAAATAATTCCTGCCATCCTTTGGGATCAGTTATCTCAAGGAAAAGAAAATGCATTCATGTTGGCATGGATGCGGCCGTCTTACTGTAATTATGTCTTTCAAATGTCATTGAATCAGAGACGTGACCAACTGCCTTGACCTATAATCTAGTTAAACTGCATTATCATTGCCAAACCTGTTTTAAAATTCCTTCATTTTGCTAGTTTGGCTCATCTTTTTTCTTTTTATACTGACTAAAAAGCTGTGTTGTATCATAACTACATTTTTAAAAAAAAGTGAAAGTGCTTAGAAAACAATAATGCCAATCCATCATTTGTGAGGTAGGGACTCTAAGGGGCAGTTGGATTCCTCATGGCAATATGGACAATCTAATAGGTAAAAATGAGAAAAGATCTGGCAGAAAACCTGTCCTGTAGCCTAAAATAGAGGGCTTTCTAATTGTCTAAACCAAAACCAAAATAGCCAGGTAAAAGTCAAGAATGAGAGTCAAAACATTAACACACACAGCACAACAGATACGACCACCAACCAAGAAGAATGGATACCAGTTATAGGTAGAGTGTCCCATGTGTCTCCTGATGGGCCAGGTCCCACACTTCAGTTGCTGAGTAAAACAACTGAGAGAGGGCCTGTAATGACTGAGGGAGGTAAGGAAGACATGGGGGTGAGAGGAGGTCCTAGGTTGCAAGCATTACGAACTGCTGGGAAGTAGCTCACTATTTTAGCGAAGGTTACACCCACACTGCTGCATACTATTTGAATATCCACCATAACACAAATCCTGATTTCACTAACAGACCAGAGTTTCCAGATCAGAAAATAGCAGATTCCGAGGAGTTGGAATTATGATACACCTGTGGAGAGGGAGAGTAACATGTTAGTAAGAAGTTAACTAAACACAGCACAGAAGGGCCTTGTCCCTGGGCTGAAGTTTATTAGCACAGTTCCTGTCCATACCAAGTTCTCCAGGGCAGGTGGACCCCTAAAAAAGAAGCTGGGAACACGGAGTTAGGGAACAGTAGAGGCTGCCAGATAGTTTGCATGGAGATACCCAAATTCCAGAAAGCACAACATGACCGATAAGCAGTCCATTAGATAAGCAGTCTAGAATGAATTAAACATGCCTTGTCCAGATGGTTCAAGAATCCAGGGTAAGAAGGAGGCCTTAGCAGTGGAGGTCAGTGTACCACCTATGAAAGACTGATGAAGGTAGGGGCTGGAATATGGTGTGATCAACTGTCCTCAGCCTGTCGAAGTTATCAGCAAACTTTGGTAAAAGCACATATGTCCACCTTATCCCAGGGGATTTCCAATATTCATTACATAACAGAACTTATCCAAAAGAATAGATACAACAGCACGTATAGGAAAGGATTATTCTGAGCCTCCAAGGAGACAGTTAAACAATTTCAGCCTTGCACATATCAAATATATATCACCTTGTAACTGTTATATAATATACATGTAATAAATAAATTTTATTTCTAGATATCTAATAAAGAGATTGCAAGTGTATGTGTCTGTATTTCTTAGAATGCTCATTTTTATCATACGGAAGTTCTAAATATGCAGTTGGTTGAGCAACATTACGAAAATGCATTGATGATAACATACTTGATAAAATATGCACATATTGCAATGCAGTGGTCCCTAACTGAGTAATTCCTAGGTTCCATGTCTTTGCATTGTACTGCCTACATACATTAAACATGGCAAAACTGTCCATATCATTAATTCTGGAGATAATGCGTGAAGTGTTGCACTGATAAAAAATTGGCAGGTACTTTTTATAATAGCAGGATGGATTCTTATATGGGATGTGTTGATTGCTTATGTCAGTCCCTTTGAAATTTAACAGCCATTGTAATTAGAGCTGTAAATCTCCTCTAACTATAATTAGTTTACTATTTATACCCATTGCCATTTTTTAAAACAGACTGAGATGTTACTATGGAGTGGGCAATACAGTTTCTTTAAAACAGCCATCACTGTTAAGTATTATCTGTGTGCAGCTTTGTACGACTAAATACTGAGTCCCAAGGAAAATATTTCAGAGAGATGGCTCCATGAATCTTTAGTCTCTGCAAGGGAAGTGTATTCCCCAAAGAAACAATTCTAGTCTCTTCATGGGTTTCCCTCAGATAGATCATATAATCAATA
This sequence comes from Catagonus wagneri, assembly GCA_004024745.2. NCBI lineage: Eukaryota > Metazoa > Chordata > Mammalia > Artiodactyla > Tayassuidae > Catagonus > Catagonus wagneri. The sequence continues at coordinate 18,184,986 of PVHT021183524.1, forward strand.
ATTATACCTAGCTATATGCATGAGAACAGGATGAGGCTAGAGAATGTCTGTGTCATAGAAAACTGAGTTCTGCACTTTACATCTCACTAAATCTAAATTCTCTTTGAAAGCATCCTTTTGCTGACTTGGTAATGCAGTGAGACTATAGAATAACATAGCTCAATAGACAACTCATTTAGGATCCTATGATGTTGCCGAAGGCAGTGGATGACTTAACTCTTTACCCTTCCCTTCTCAACCTTCTTACAAGTGCTAAATAAAGCCAGATTGGTTTCACATTAAGGGATATTTTTATAAATAACCCTAGACTTTGCAATAACCAGTGACAACATTCTGGTTCTGGGCAAGAAGTAAAATATGTGCAATCTGACACTTGAGATGTACTGGGTTCCCAACCCTTTCCTCCAAAAAGTTTTAAAGACTTGGAATACATTTTTCTCCTCTTAAATTAAACAAGATGATCAATAAACGTGGCCAACTAGAATCACGGGATGCCCAGATCATGATTTTCTCATTAAGTGTTGGAAAAGCAGAGGAAAGAAGGCAATCAGAGAGTAATCTCATGAGCATGGAAAGAGATATTCCTCCTGGCACCTGACACTGCAGGACCTTAAAAAAATATATTTTACTATGCTGGCATTCTTTACATTCATTTCCATTTCCCTATCTTGAAATAGAGAACATTTTACTAGATGATCTTTACAGCATATTCTTACCCTAAATCCTGATGATTATCTCTAAAGCCTGCCAATCCTTTTTTCAGATTTAATATATGGTACAAGTTTTCGAGCTATTTTAAGAAAAATAGCTAGCTGTGATAGGATTTCTCCACATTTCAATTTGAGCAGTGGTTCCAAATACTGACATTAAAAAAAAAGGTAAACCATAAAAGTACTAGAAGAAAACATATATTATTTCTAAAAATATAATCTTGGAAAGGGGAAAACCTTTCTAAGTATGGCATACAACTCAAAAGACATTTTTAAAAAGCTGTGAAATTTCATAATATAAAAGATGTGCATCCTAAGAGTGGACTGCAGATATTCAGGCTTAGTGTTGGGTAGCAACAACACACATGGATTATTAAAGTGTTCGGATTTACTATACTTTGAATCTTAGAACCACTCATCAATATAGCTATTAGCTGTGAAATACTTTCAAGGCAATTAATTATCAACAAAGAATCAAATTTAGTGGATGATACACATGTTTTAATACACCTTACAGCAATGATAAGATAATTTACATATTTTTATCATCATGTACTTGCATTCTTATATATAACTTTTATCAATAAGAAAAATATGGGAGAGTTTCAGCTAGGATATCGGGGATTTCACATCAGAAAGTGTTACCTAAGTAAATATTCAACTTGAGTATCCTAGTGGAAAAAAATAATAAGTTGAGTACTGGGTTTCGATACATTATACTGCATGAATTTGTTTAACATAAGGGAGGTTTTATATCTATAAAACTTGTTCAGACTCATTCAAGAGATGGATGCTTACCAGGTCTCCTTACAATGGGTTTATTTGGTATTCACTCAGTTTAAAAGATACGCATACCCATTAAACACCTCATTTTGAATGAGACATATGTTCCTGAAAATGGTATAATTTAACTGACCCAGTTCTGTGTGTATCATGATAGTATATTCCATAAAAGGAAGCATTTTTTCCAGCCATAGATGTCCCTAGCTGTAGTTCATATAATGCTAGGCAAAACATTTCAGGCTGCTGTGATAAAAAATAAAAAACTTCCTAATGTCAGCTAACCCCTATCGTCTCGTATTGCCTTTTTTTTTTTTTTTTTTTGGTCTTTTTAGGGCCACACCCATGGCATATGGAGGTTCCTAGGCTAGGGGTCCAATCTGAGTTACAGCCGCAGGCCTACGCAAGAGCCACAGCAACAAGGGATCCGAATCGTGTCTGCAACCTACACCACAGCTCAGGGCAACACTGGATCCTTAACCCAGTGAGTGAGGCCCAGATCGAACTTGTGTCTCCATGAATGCTAGTCGGGTTCGTTAACGGCTGAGCCATGACAGGAGCTCCTTGTATGGCTTTCTGATTGTTCCCTCTGCATAATGGGGCATTTCTTGAAGGTAATTCAAGTTACTAGGAGATTTGCATATTGAAATGTTATAATGATAATCTCTTTGTTTTAGGTCCAGAACTATTACTTTCATCCAGTTAATGGATCAAAACTGCCAAGATGCAAATCATTGGCAGAAGGAGAGGCCACAGCAGCATAAACAAAACTTACTGCAAATATACTACACTTAGAAAATTCTATAAAGTACTGATTGGCTGAGAATATACAAACAAAATTTAGAGACTGCTGGGGTGGTCAGAAATAGTTACAATGTAATAGATATGTATCTCTCTCTCTCTCTCTCTCTCTATATATATATACATATGTATACATATATTATGTGCTATATATAAAATTTGTATTTTTACATATATCTATTCTTTTTAAGAAACAAACACCATTTTAATGAATCCATCTTATGTATGGAAGTGTTAAAGAGATACAATAACACCGGAAAAGAACTCAATAACTGTAAAAATAGGATTAATTGAATACGAGATTTTGGCATGAATTTCATTCAAATAATAGTTACTTTAACTATAAAATAATTAACAGAACTCCACAAATAATAAATAACAGACGGATGATATTAGTTCTTCCTATCCTAGTTTTAGGAAAATCCTTAAGTAGAAAAATTCAAATAGTATTATACATATCCACTACATTTGACATCCTGGTTTTCATGAAAATAATCTGAAGAGTCCAAGCAGAGAGTACAGGTAGAGATACTTTTATCTAAGAACCTTTTTGACAGCAATCATATTTACTGAGAATACCTAATACATATAATCATTATCTACGCTTTGACTGATGTTTACACTTGGGTATCTAGTGGGCATCTGAATAGGCACATGGCAACTCAGCAAAGCCAAAACAAATGACCCCTCTGACAACACCTATTTCTCCCAGAATGTGACACCACCATAGTCCAGGTTCCTAAAGCCAAACAAGGAGTTACCTCTGGTTTTATATTGTTTCTGCACCCATGCAATCTGACATCAAATCCTATAGATTCGGTCTTTAAGACATAATACGAATAGGTTCATTTTTCCCTAATTGAGTTCCTAGCACCATAAGCCAAATCACCATCATCACTTTCTCAACAACTCTGGGGACCAAATAACCAGTCTTGCTTTTTCTGTCATTGCCTTTCTGTGATTCATTCTCCATAGAGCAGCCCAGAGATCTTTGAAGCATAAAAACTGAATTATGTCACCCTCCCCCGCCACGCACACCTAAAATCCACAAGGAGTTTCCCATCACAGTTAACACCAAATCTAAACTCCTCTCACAGCCCAAAGGGGATTACACAGACTGATTCCTGCCTACTTCTTGATCTCATGGTAGATATTTCCCTTACACGTTCCCCTCATCCCTCTTGAGTAACAACAGTAAACTCTGAGTGCTGCTATCGCAAAAGTTTTCAGCCCTCCAGAAAAGGCAGAATTCATCTGCCTATCTATAATTTTCCAAACCTTGTAAAAATCTTAGAGGAGAAATTACCTGTGAACTAAAGAGCTTCGTAAATATCTTTTTTTCCCTCTGAGTCAAGTACTTTAAAAGTACTTGTTTTTCTCTAGAGAATGCTCTTGGACAACATGATGGGTTTATGTGTTCCTTGTGTTTTGATTACTCTAAGGAGAGGAGTAATGTCTGTTGACTTATCAAACTTCCTTTTAAAACTGCCTATTTCTTATTCTCTTTTTTCCCCCTTGTCTAGCTTTAATAAATATAAGCAACAGATAACATTATACAAGTTTAAGGTGTATGATGTAATGATTTGATATATGTACATATTGCAAAGAGATGACCACAACAAGATTAGTTAACACGTCCATTATGAAGTTACCTTTGGTTTCTTTGTTTAGTGAGAACAATTCAGATCAACTCTTTCAACAAATTTCAAGTATACAACACAGTATTAACTATAGTCACCACACTGTACTATTTCTTTTATGTCACCATACTAGGCTATTTTTAAACATGTTTGTTAAAAGCAGAGGAAATATGGCTTCTAAATGTTCAAGCCTCACCATTATATTCTTTAATTACCTCCATTCAACACGTCAAGTTTTGGTCATTCTATAGTAAGCTAATTGTTTTAACAAGACTAGAAAGTTCATTCCTTAGGAGTTGATTTCTCTGATAATCCCAGTTTTAGGAATGTTTGATAAGAGAAAGCAGGTATCCTACTGATTTGAATCTACTGTATTTTTTAGGTTTTCAAGTTTGGAGAAATTAAAAAAGCAAAACCTCATGTGGTTTGACCAATGCATCTTCTTGGTTCTAAGGAGAAAAAAAAAAACTTAAAAAAGAAATCCACACAGATTAAGAAGCTTGTTGGATACCCAGCAGCTCTTAGCAAACATTATTTTGATGAGTTAAGTGTAAATGAATCGTAACACATGGACTAAATTCCCTTCAAAAAGCACATAGCTTGAAAATAGAAGGACATGACTTATGAGAAAATACATTAAGGTCTCTACTATGACCCAAACATTTACATGATTTACATTTACATAATACCTTGAACCGTTTCATAATCTGAAAGTACATCTGAATCCATCCAATTCCATGAAGTTTTTTTTCCAATAAAGAAATGCTTCAGAATCACTTAGAGTAGTTCAATACACAAAATCTCTCGTTTTCTCATGAGAAGGAATTTTCAGTTTCTCTCTTTGCTATTTCTAGTACATAAACTACTGACATTTAAAAAAATACATATGATTGAAAATGCATGTTCATTTATTCTAAAAAAAAAAAAAAAGGTAATATATACACACATATGCAAGCACTTACCAGAAACAGAGATCAGTCTTCAAGGAAATGTATAGACATTTAAAACATTGGCCAGTGAAAAAATCACACAGAGAAACAGTAAGGGTTAATTTGGCAAACTGCCAGATTGTCAGAATTTGGTTAATTTTGTTTGAATCTGAAATAAGTATAAATGTTGACTGTATACACCAAGCTTAGAAAAAAATGTCTAATGGGCTTAGATTATGAAATGCAAAAGATTGCCAGAAATAATTTATATTTGCCATAGTTCTTTGGAAAACTAAACTAAATTTTCCTTTCTCTCAGTGTTAATGCTCCCGAGAGTCCCTGGAAAAAGAGAAGCCTGGAGCTCATCTCGTTCTGCTGAAATTCCTTGTGTGTTGCCTGGGTGGGGTTCCAACACTGGGAGGTTCCAGGTTCCTTTGGGAAAAACCTCAGAAAGGGAAGATCATCTTATCCTCTCTCACTTATCCAAACACTATGGATCCATTTTCAGGGAGTATTTGACTCCCCCCCCCCAAAAAAAAGCAGTTTTGGCCATCTTTTGTGTTCTTTGCAAGAGATCTTATACCTGGGAATATGGGAACCATCAAAGAGATAACCATTTTTGTAGGTTCAGCGATCTCTTAACCAGAGAGAGGCAATTCCAGAAAGGTAGAAAGCCATTTTTAATGTTTGTCTCATCATCCATTCTACTGTGCCCATGGTAGGAAGATAACAAAAGGCAAATCAGCAAGCCATGATGAGATAATTAAATGGCTCTTTTTGTAAACAGAGTTATGTAGGAAAGAACACAGTTGCATCACTTTCTCTTCCCATACTTCTTTTTCCCCTTCCTTTATTCCCCTGCCTTCCAACATCAAAGACGGAAACTGACCTTCTTGTACTGTGCCATTCTGTAAACCCCTAAACTTTAGAGACAAATCCATTCATAGATCCATGAGAGCTTAAGGCCTAGACTGCCATTCTAATTTTACTCTCATTTGTTAGGCAAGGAGTTTGAAATATCTCGTCTAATGAATTGCTTGTCTTATGTCCACTGAGAAACTTGTAGTTAATCCTACTTGAAGTGCTACATAGTAGGGTTTTATTCAAAAGATCTACATATTTGTCAAATTAAAGACTATCCTTCAGAACATTCTTACAACTTAGACATTAGCCTACAAACCAGAAGCAGTCTAATTTCTGTATGGAAGAAAGTAGATTTAATTTCATAATTAAAACCTATTCTCCCAGCAATTCCTTTTTTTTTTTTTTTTTTTTGCTTTTTTTGCCTTTTAGGGCCATACCCACAGCATATGGCAGTTCCTAGGCTAGAGGTCGAAAATGGAGTTGCAGCTGCCTGCATATACCACACAGCAACTCTGGATCCAGGCTTTGTCTGTGACTTACACCACAGCTCACAGCAATGCTGGATCCCCAACCCACTGAGCAAGACCAGGGATCAAACCTGCACCGTCATGAATACTAGTCAGATTCCTTTCCATTGCACCACAATGGGAACTCCCTTTGCCAGAAATTCTAATGCTGCTAAACTTCAAACCATAAGCAGAATGGTGTATCAACTTTGTAAATCTGATTCCATTAAAAAAGAAAAAAGCTGAATGTGAGAAATTACAAAGTGTGGGGAGAAAAGGATCAACAATTTGTAAACCTAGGCTATACCCTTGCCAATTTCATGCTGAAAATTTAGCAATTGGCAATTGAAACTGAGTCTATTGTATATAAACCAACACAGAGCTTCCACACGGAAATGTTTATAACTTGATGAGGACATATTTCTATGTCTGCCTAACTTGGCCAGTACACACCCTGAACTTACTCCCCCAGCACATACACAGAGAGAATTAAAATAACAAATAATGGATACCAGCTTTTACACAGTTTTATTACAAGAGGATATAAAGGTTAACCCTTAATTCTCACCAATCTTATTTCTCTAATTATAATAGCATGTTTTAGGTGGAAAATTAATTTGAAGTGTCAATAGGTTAATTAGTTAATTAGAGAATTTTCCACGGGAAAACCTCAAGTAAAAGAAAAAAGACAAATACTGGTTAAAATCGAAGAAATGATCATGTTCAGGCCTAAATTTTTATACATTTGTTGACATAAATAACATCTTTGTTTTTCACTTGGTTAATGAACTATTAGAATTCAAACAAGTGCACCAAATAGTTACGCCTATAGATATTAGTTCAAAGCAAAATATAACATAGAGAAATGTAAAGCATACTTAAAGGAAAAAATACTGAACTAGGATTAATGACCATAATGTTCCATTAGAGACAAATATAAGTAGCTCACCACTAAAGTGTACAAATTCCTCCTCCACCTAGTGCCTGAAAAATTTACACACATGCACATACACAGATATGGAACTACACATTAAAAATTAAAACTACACATCAGAAATTTGGAATTAAATTCTCTCCAGATTTTTATGCCCACGTCTACTTCCTGATTAAGCAAATTCTCAGGGTTGGGTACCTAGCCACCCCACTTCAAACTAGACTCCAAGACAAAATGCCTCTTCCAGTGGTTTTCAATCTAGAATATAATCAGTCCTGCTGATTTCTCCTGGGATATACTAATTTGATCCAGGCATCTAAGATCTAAGTAAAGCCAGGTATAAGGCTTAGAAAGAAGGCAAATCTCTCCTGCAATACATATGCCTTGATTTTTCTAAATGTAACATATTTTTGTGATTATCTAAGGCAGCACATTTTTTTCCTTTAGTTATAGTGCATATCTTCAACTATTTTGCAACTTCTTTCACACATTTTAAGAAATGGACATTAAGAGATCTTTTCCTATGTGTTAGTAAATTTAAAAAATAAATCAGAAGTTCTACTGTACAGTAGGGACCTATAATTGGAAATGTCACCATATGTTAGCACTGAAGATACTTAAGAACCTGTTTAGTTAAAATGTCAGTTGTCTATTGGCTATGAAGATACCGAGCAAAGAATCCCGTCCATTTCTGTTTCTAATGCGCATGCACATGGGAGAAATAAAACTTTCCAACTAAATCCATTGTTCTTTGTTACCCGGTTATTCTGGCAGTGAAGAGCATAAAGGAACTTATCGAGTTACTGATACGTAACTCTTAAGCTCTGCTGAATCTAGATTCTTTTAATAATTCTCAAAATAACATGCATAATACTTCCTGGGAAGGATTTCTGACATTAGATTTTAGTTTCTAAAGGACAGCCTCTAGAGGATGCTAAGATACGTTAAACCAGGTGGAATGCAGCAGGCTATTACATCAGAAAGGCCTTGGCATCAACTTAAAACCACTGGTTAGCTTTGAAGTACCAGTCATAGCTATTATCTTAAAAAGCCCTCATCATTAAACTTCTTTATTCAAAATATCTGCTGGCCACAGAATATTAAAGCAGAGTAGTATTGGTTTTTTTCCATCCTGATGATGATTGATTCCTCAGAGCCCTCCATTAAAATGCAGTTACTCTAACTATAAAACTTGGTGGTTATTCTAGAGTCAAACTCCTCTTTTACTCTTCAAGCGGAAGAATTAAAATTCTGCTGCAATTAGTGATAGCCTGATAAAAATAGGTGATGGTTCAGTTGTGTGTGATACAGAAACCATGAGAAAGTCTCTCTCATGATAAATATCAGCTGACAAAAGGAGGCACAGTGCTACTGCTACTGTTCACCTTTTCTAAGAGCTCATGAAACTAAAAAGTTTAAATGCATTATTAATAAATATGAAGGTTCCTCAAAAAACTAAAAATAGAACTACCATGTGATCCAGCAATCCCACCCCGGGCATCTATCGGAAGAAAACCATAATTCAAAAAAATACATGCACCCCGACGTTCATTGCAGCACTATTTACAATAGCCAGGACATGGAAGCAACCTAAATGTCCATCAAGAGAGGAATGAATAACAAAGATGTGGTATATAGATACAATGGAATCTTACTCAGCCACAACAAGGAATGAAATAACACCATTTGCAGCAACATGGATGGACCTAGAGATGATCACACTATGATATCACTTATATGTGGAATCTAAAAAAAAATGAATACAAATGAACTTATTTGAAGAACAGAAACAAACTCACAGCCTTTGAAAAACTTATTGTTACCAATGGGACAGTTGCAGGGAGGAGGGATGGACTGCGGGTTTGGGATAGACATATACACACTGAGGTATATGGAATGGTTGGCCAATGGGGACCTGCTGTATAGTAGAGAACTCTACCTGGTGTTCTGTGATAATCTATGTGGGGAAAAAAATCTGAAAGAGAACGGATGTGTGCACATGTTTAACTGAATCACTTCGTTGTGCAGCAGAAATTATCACAACACAGTAAATCAACTATATTTCAATACAACTTTAAAAATGAAAAAAACTTGTAATAGACCACATGAACTGAACACTGTACACTATTATCTTAATTACTGTATTCAAGCAAACCTTAAGAAATGTTCTTTTCTTCTTCTACTTATGTATGAAATATTTGTATGTAATGAGTAAATCTGTAACATAACAATATATCAGAAGATTATTTTTAAGTCATAAGGCATATTCATATTAATGCCAACTCCAGTTTTTCAATATATTTAATGAACGATATTTAATGGCAAGAAAATAAAAAGTGAGGTAAGAACGGTCCTTGTCCTTAAGGGCTGGGGGTGGTCTCCATAATAAACTATGAGATTCTGAGAGCCTTGGCTCCCTTAATTTGGCAAAGGCCAGTTAGTTGCTGCATTGAAAAAAGCACAGATAAAAAGACTAGATTTGCCTCCACCCTGCAATACCCTGAATAATATTTTGTGTTTTGCTGACAAAACAAGAGATAAATGCAAGTTGGTGGCCTAGGTTATATCTGTACATGTTTAAAAAACACATGCCTCGGAGGCATTTGAAAGGACTAAATGACTTAATACTTGTCAGGCACTTAGGACAAAGCTTGGCTTGGTAGATAGTCAGATCTCAATAAATGTAAGCTGTTTTATTGTAATTACAAGACAGAAACTACAAAATCATTTTAGCTACGGCAATTCAGATTTACGATAAAGGCCAAAATGGCACCCTGGAACTAAGGACCTAGAAGAGATGTCCATGAGTGTTTTTGAAACATTTTAATACATATTTCTCCCTCAGGAGCCTAACTTAATAAATAAGGGGACTACAGTCTGGCTTTTAACTCTGTCAAAGTCTATCATGAGACATTACTTTCCTATCACACATGACAGTTCACCAGTGTATAAAGACTCTGGTCCCCAAAGGACACCGGGCTGACAGTGTAGTGAAAAAAGAATGCATACCCCCTGACCTTCTGCTGTAAAACAATTCACTGTGGGGTCAGAGAAAAGGAACAGAATTTTCAGGCAGACTTTATGGAGTGAACGTATCTCGAACCCATGGAAATTTCTGAATTTCATTTCAAGAATCCTAGCATAAAAGTACCACGTGAAGAATTTTCATTAATCATTCAGCCTGTATCCTCCTTTTAAAACAGTTATTGGTATATTATTTATGACAATCAGCTGGCATCAAAAAATGCCCACCACTGGAGCTGGTTGACCTTGATTTTTAAAAGCTAAAACCAAAATGCTATGGAGAAAGTCCCTAGAGCTCAATGCAGCAACAGAACTGATTTGACTTTAAGTTCAGAGATTGTGGCCAAAGGGAAAACAAAGTTATGTTAGCATTTTTTAAATAAGGGATCCCTATTTGACTCTGGACCTAGGCCTTTACTCCTGAGATGGTTCCAAAAAATCTTGCATATCATTATTTTATACCTAACAGATTACACTCTAAAATTCAAATTAAAACACAAGCCAACCATTCTAGTCTTCCCCAGTAAGGAAATAAGAGAACAAGGCTATGTGATATAGTAGAAAAAAGGAAGAAAGCATAAAAGAATGAGCATTTTCTACATCAAGTATCTGCAGAAAACTTGACAGGTATAAACAAACGTTTCTATATAAAACTCTCGAAAATAATTCCTGAGATAGATATCATAACCTTGTCTTCGAAATTAGGAAATGGAGGCTCAAAGAGATTAAGTAACATGGATAATTTCACAGAGCCAGTGTGTGGCTTAACACTGGGTTGAGATTAAAAAAAGGTAGGGCACCTATTCCTATTTTCTACCAGGCAGCTATATCTTTGGAAGGCAAATCATCCCTCTGGGGCTATTTCCTCACCTTTCAAAGGAGGTTATTTGGCAAAACAGACTCTAGGGTGGCCCCACGATCAGTCTCTTGAGTGATCCTCTGCCCTGGAGAGTGGCCAGTGTCTGAAACTGAATTCTCACCAACAGAACACAACAAAGGTGACAAGAGGGACATGCTCATATTACATGGTGTTGTAACAGCCATCTTTGAGGAGGTTCTTCTTGATGGTTTTGAAGAAGTGAGCTGAGGTGTGAGCTAACATATGGAGAAGGCCATCCAGTGAGGAGCTGGGAGCAGTCTCCAGCCAACAGCGAACAAAAATGTGATGGCCTTCAAAGAACCAAATGTGGCCAACAACCATGAGTTTGGATTTGGGTTCCTCCCCAGGGGTCTCCACCTGTGCATCCAGCCTTGGCTGACCCCTGGATTACAGCTATGCAGAAGACCCAGTCAAGCCAGGCCCAGATGTCAGTCTGTGAAAATCCTAATTCAATTGACTTTAAAAATAAGGAAATGTATTATCTCCCCTATTAAAAATGTCCAGATATTAAGCCAGTTTCAACTGGTTGATTCAGCAGCTCAACATCATCTGTCACAACTTTCTATCCTCTGTTCAATTACACCAGTGTTTACCAAATTGGCTACAGAAATTCCAGGCTTCACATCCAAATGTAGGACTATCTAGAGGCAACAGATATGCCACCTCCTTTTTTTACTTTTTATTTTTTATTTTTCTAGGGCATCACCCACAGCATATGGAAGTTCCCAGGCTAGGAGTTGAATCAGAGCTGTAGCTGCCAGCCTATACCACAGCCACAGCAACATGGGATCCAAACCGTGTCTACAACCTATACCACAGCTCACGGCAATGCCAGATCCCTGACCCACTGAGCAAGGCCAGGGATGGAACCCATGTCCTCATGGATACTAGTCGGGTTCATTAACCACTGAGCCACAAAGGGAACTCCAAGACCACCTCTTTCTTACATTCATTTTAAGAGCAAACCTTTCCCCAAACTACTCCCAGGAGAAACATCTCACATCTTACTGATCATAACTGGCCTTGAAACGGATTGCTGTCTAGGCAACTGAGCCAGACAGTCATAATTTGTTTCTGCCAATCAGGATTGACCTATAGAGTTGAGAAGAAAGGACCACATTTTACTGAGCCATACGTAGTGGGGAGGTGTGGACAGTCCAGCATCACTGGATTTTGGCAGCCAGGAGAAAGAAATAAAAAAATGATTTAGAGTAGGCAACAGCGGGATAAACTGCAACAACAAAAGTCCCTTTTGACTTCGATACTTCACCACCCTATGAATAATCGATATAGAAAACTGTTTTCCAACTGATATTTTTCAGATACCTCTCCAGCAGGCATTACAGTCTACACTCAGTATACACTGGTGACTGAGACAAAAAGGATTTGCCCCCCCTCATTTTTTTTTTTTCCAGAGTATACAGCTTAGTGGGGAAGATGTTAATAAACAGGCAATTTTAATGCCAAGAGGGTAAGCAGTGACTGCTATGAGAGCGCTCAGCTGTGGGAAGATTTCCTAATGGAAGTATAAGCACAAGTCTAGAGGTCTGTGAGCCCTGGTGAGGCTGGGGAAAAGACTGTGCTGTGTATGCTTATTTGTTTCATATATTCCAGGAAATGAGATGCAAACATGGGTTACCAAGAATGTTTACAAATGACTGACACTCTGGAACTGCACCACTGGCCAATGCACAAGCCAATAGCATATGTGGCTATTTCAAGTATAAATTAACTAAAATTTAAAAGCAAAATTGCAAAAATTCTGTTGCACTGTCCTATTTCAAATGCATAACACGACTAGTGGCTACTATATGGCAAAGCCCATACAGAACATTTCCATCCCTGTAGGAAGGTGCATTGGACAGCTCTGCCCTAGACCTTTAAGAAAGCTCAAAAAAAATTGTATTCACAGTATCCCATACACACTCCTACTCTAGTATTTATAACACTGTGTACTAATTGCCAGTATTTTTCAGTCTCCTCTGAGGAACTATCGAACCTAATGATGGTTTCCATCATGGATTTTTGTCTTCCTTATAGCTGAGGCCTCTAGGCACTATTAACACTGCTTTTCTTTCAGATTAAAAAAAAAAAAGAGAGAGAGCCAGCAAAGTAAAACAAATATCCATGGGCACTTAGAGAAAAAAATGGGAAAGGGTGTAGTGACAATGTGACAGAAATCCCAAGGAACAGTTGGGAAGAAACAATCCTGAGTTCTTTGGCAGATTTCTCTCACAGAGGCATTTCACAGATGAGTTATATGCCGGGGCCAGTTTGACATTCAGTAGTGGCTCCCCTCCAGCTGAGACCCTAGTTGGTGAAGAAAGGTCATCAATTTGCTGCTCTGCTTATCCCTCCAGAACTCGAAAGGAAAAAAAAAAACTAACATACATATATCTTCACAACGTTGACCAATGACATAGGTGGGAGGAAGGGTGCAGCAAAGGGGTGCAATTGTTGCTTCTTTTCTAAATTAGGCCATTTAAGTTAAGACAGAGAGTAAAAGGGAGACAAACAAGCTTGAAGGGTCACAGGCGACGAATTGTATGGTTGTTTGGTAATATCTCCATTTACTTTCACTAAGGTTTCCTATAAAATACCATGAGTTTGGTTGCTTCTTTAGTATTTGGTAAATTTAGAGAGACATTATCAAGTTCTCTTATCATCCCTTTTAGTGACCTGGAGCCAGTTATGGTAGAATTAAGTCATTTCATAAACGTGTCTTCATACTTCCTTAGCCCAAAATAACATTGCCAGTTCAAATGAAGATGCAAGTGAGGAGGATTAAAAAGTGTCGAGACCTTTAGGTCAGAGAAGCTAGCATCTTAATAAGTCAAGCCAGATGACAAGCACTAAGTGAAGTTATAAAATATCTATTCAGGAAATGGGCAAAGAGTAAGGAAGCAGTGCTGTGGAAAGTGAAATGCAGCACAGGGTGGATGAGGCTCAACGGAAGTTTCCAGCACATACACATCTGCTAGGTTCCTGGCCTGGAAGAGTCAGAGAAACAGAGAAAATATCCCAAAAAAGGAGAAAGAGAAAATAAATGAGTAAGCAGATCACAGGCAGGCAGAGAAACTAAAATGGGACTGTTCTGCACCCTGTTTGTCACAATCTGTGGAGTTTACGTTAATAAGACATACCAAAGCAAAAACAGAAATCGAAATAATAAATAATGGTAATAAAAAAAAAGAAATTGAAGGTCTATTTATTTTTTCTAATTTTATTTTACTTCTTGGTGATCAGAATTAAAACCAGGTGAAGAAAATAACCAATATGCTCTGGGTCATCTTGGCATATTTCATACTCAGTGGCTCATGTGGCCCATATAATCAGAAAAACAACTCCTGCGGCAGGACACTGGAAAGGTGATTTGGAAGGTCATGAATCCCCTTGTTGGTAAAAACCACTGCCCCAGGCAACTTTACACCTCTCTTTGCATTTTCTCCTCTTTCAGTGAACTCAGCCAACCTTTGTCGTATCAGGAAATGTATATCTTTACTAGAACGATAAAAAGTTTAACAATAAATTGAAATAATAACACTGATAGTGGAGGAGGCTGCCAGGGCACATATTCAAAAACTACAATGCTCTGAAGCTAGGACAGCCCAAGGGTGTATTTGTCTTGGCTCTCGGTTTAGTTGCAGGCTGCCTGAGGTCGCCAACTACACTTCTATCAACAGTAAGAAACTTATTATAACAAAACCCATGTTGAGCAGGAAGTGTGACCACAGTGAGGGACGCTGAGGAAGGGCTGTATTTATAATGCATTCTGAAAATGTGTCCCAAGCCCTTTGGTGACAATAGGAAAATCCTACTCTATTCTACATTCACCCGCACACCCCAAAGCAGGCAGAGAAGGGGCGGGCCTGCCTGTGGAACCTTCTTCCTGTGGGTGCATTAATAACCTCAACGCTCCTTCAGAGATTTGTGTGGACAGCACTCCCTTTCTGCCGCCTTCTTAGTTTTCTTGTGCTCTCTCTGATGTTTCAAGTTACTACCATTACTACTACTACTACTACTACTACTACTATTATTATTATTATTATTATTATTATTATTATTATTATTATTTTGCTTTTCAGGCCTACATCTGTGGCATATGTAAGTTCCCAGGCTAGGAATCAAATAGGAGCTGCAGTTACAGCCACAGCAATGCTGGATCCTTAACCCACTGAGCATGGCCATGGATCAAACCCACATTCTCAAGGACACTATGTCAGGTTCTTAACCCACTGAGCCACAATGGGAACTCTGGGCTTTAAGTTCTTTATTGTTGACTTATGCTTCCTCCTTTCATTTCTTACAGTGGACAGGCCTACGGATTTAGGCTAGAAGTGTGATGACTCCCCTGTACAGTTTTTTTGGCTGTGCCCACAGCATGCTGAAATTCCTGGGCCAGGGATCAAACTCAAGTCACAGCAGTGACAATACAAAATCTTTAAATGCTAGGCCACCGGGGACCAATCCCCCCCCATCTGCATTAATATACTGATAAAGCTAATATATATGTCAACTGAAAGGAAGAAAGTTCTCCCCGAACCCTGGCTAACTTCCTCATGCTTCAGAACATTCCCTGACATCAGAGCTTCCAGCCCTCTGGCCATCGTGAATGCATGACCCTCTAACATTTTCCCTACCTCGTAAACTGAGTAGTCAGTCATCTGAGGACTTATATCAGCATCATTTCAAGGGCTTTCCCCATGTTTCCCTATTTTCATCCTTCAACAACCCAATGTTGTTGGTTCTTTTCTTCTTTTACAAGTGTGGAAACTGAGGCTCACAGACTACATGATTTACTGGAGTTAATATAGCCAATATTTGGTAGAGGCAGGCTCTTAACTTTTGGATTATATTCTAGCAATGTAGACACATGTTACAGAGCGTCTCACTCTTTACTGTGCAGATGAATCACTGAAGGATCTTGTTAAAATGCAGACTCTGGCTCAGTGGGTCTGGAATGGGGCCCAACATTGTTCATTAGTAGCATTCTCCCAGGTGGAGCTAGGCGCACCATATTTTGGATGCCAAAGTTTTAAAGAAACTTTACAAATTAGGCTTATGACTACGTAACCTGCGTGTGAGAAACACGCACTAATTATTTAGGAAACATGCATCCAGGGATCTGGGTGAAGGGTCCACTCTCAGCTCCATAGGAAATTTTGTTTCTCCCAGGGTCCTCACCCAGGGGACCACAAGGGGACTGCGTTGCTTTCTGGTCATCCTGATGTCAAAACTTAGTCCTAAGATAAGGACTGGGGCAGGGACCTAAGACAAGTGGTCTTCTGTCTTGTTTCTCCTATATGAGTCCTATCACCCAGAAAAGGATCCAAAAGAAAACTTATGAACCATTGAAATAATGTGGATTGCTATAATGTCAAGGACAGTAGACAGTTACCTGCAAGAAGAAACACAACCACTGGACTACTTTGTTTGCAAAGAAGAAACAGAATGCTAGACACATTCACATCTCCAACACTAAAATACAACATTTAAAAGCAAGAGTTTTGGGGTCAGACTCCTCTGGGTTGTATCTCTTGTGCACCATTAATTAACTGGCTGACTGAAGAAATTCACTTTGACTCTTCAGTTTCCTCATCAACAAATGGAGACAATAATGGTATTTGCCCCAGGAGTTGTTATTTGAATCAATAAAGTGACATATTTAAAGTATGTAAGATGTACCACTGATACCATTTTAGCTTTTTCAATAGATGCCAAATGTGTCAAAGCAACATATGTCCAAATTGGGGGGGGGGGGGGATTATTACACTCACTTGATTTTATCTGGAAAATTTAACATATGCTATTGTTATCATTATGAGGTTTATTTATCTTGCAGCGAATTCATTCCTCACCTTGGTCTCAAAACTTTAGAATTTGAATGACTATCTCACGCAAGGAAACTCCAACTTGATGCTAAATGCTGCCTTCACTATTTCTCAAAACACAGATATTCACAATGGACAAGGATGTCTCCTATTTCCAGCAAGATGGAAACAAAACTTCTTTCATGTACAAACAAAACCAACTTCATAACTATAGTGAAAACCAACAGCATCAATCAGCCACCAAGACTATATGTACAAAACCTTTTCATAAAATCTTTCAGGTAGCATAGATGTTTTCTTCTTATGGATACCTTTTCTTGTTTTCCCATCATGACCCAATCCTCAGTCTCCATAGTTGGCATATAGCTAGATCCTTTTAAGAATAGTATAGAAACAGTATTGGGCATGTGGTAAGAGTAAATGTTTAGAACCAAGGAGAGCCTTGAAAATGTAAGCATTTACTTTTTTCACTGAAATCTAAAATACCAAGTAGATGCGAAAACATATCCATTTACCCAATTATTTTTCCCCAAGGAAACACTAAGAAAAATGTACGTGGTTTCTACAGAAAAATGTTTGCTACAAGGGAAATCTTTAAGCTCAAAAAAACAAAAACCAGGCAAGATAAAAGCAATGTGTTGTCATGCTGCCCGACATTACTATGTGAGATTACTATAGTGATGAAAGATGTTGTCACAATGCGCGCAGCCAAGTAAGCTGAATTCAAGTATTGTTGGGAGTTTTCCATTCCTTTTCTTACATATCATTCTGCCAGTTTTGAAGCCTTAAGGGACATACAAAATGCAATTACCAAAGTTTATGATAAGGAGTAAACCAAACCAACAGGCAGGGACCAATTTTAAAATGCCAACCAGTCTTCAAAGTCTTCCCTAAAACGTTCCTTCTGCACACCAATCTTAGTTTACAATGAAGAACACATTGCCATCTCTATGTTATAACTTCACTTGGAATTTTCTATCAGACTTTTTGTTGACATGGAAACTAATTTATTGCAGGGAGTTGAAAGGTGTAACTATTTCTTTCCACTGAACTTCTTAAAACAGGTGCCACAGATATGAGTTTACTGAATTTACCTAGAGCCTGTCCTAGGCTATCCCAAATCTGAATTGAATGTGGGTCTGGTCTAGTGGGCAAGAGTAAGGATCAAGGCTTTCTCCATCTTCACTGCATCTATGGCTTTGCTGCTGCCAAAGCTGCTGACTAGCACAGGTCTGATGGCTTCAGGAGCAAGTGTGGTACTTAAAGAATGGATATTTGCAAGCTGACATGAAGTGCCACAGCATCTTATTGCAGCAAGATCAATAAAGTTTGCTCACACAACCAACATTAGTTTAATTTAAATGACTGTATCAGTTATTAAAGAGTTCCAGTTTAAACAAATTTAATATCTCGGAAGGTTTAGTTTTATATATTCTTTTTTTTTAAATCTTCTAGTTCTGAAACCAAAGAGGAAATAGAACTAGAAAAGTCAGATGATTCCACTGGGGCGAAGCAAATATACTTTTTTGCTCCGCGCTCACTAGAGCGTCATGGGTTTTCAGTTTCAAGCTCAATTTAGCTGAACCTTTTGGGCTCTGAGTTTCATTTACTCCAGGCCAAACAAAACTTCCTCATGGCAAAAAGAAAAAAAGGAAAAAAAAAGAAAGAAAAAGAAAAGAGAAAGAAATCATAAAAAGAAAAAAATCTCAGGGAGGAAAAAATGTCTACACAAAGATTTCTCAATGGTAATGTCTCTAAGAGAACAATATCTTCATGCAACATGTGTATATAAAATATATGTGATTAATTAGAATTGAAATGGATTTCTAAAGCTCTTTGGCCTAAAAATTGTCCATCAAGCCTATAAAAAGGCCACTACTCTACATTAAAACTAACTCTTCTGCAATCTCATTTCTCTTTCATTCTTTTCATATTACTAATCTCTGAACATCTGCCAAAACAGTGCCAGTCTCAGCATTTATTAATCTTTAATACATTATCTGGGAGTGAGACTACTTACCAATTTCAATTCACTCAAAATAAAAATGACCAAGGTGTCCCAAAGAAGAGGAAGGAGTAGAATGAGAGGCTAATCTAGCCATAACGACTCACAAAGATTTAGTTCAAGAGGTTAAAATCCAAACGCAGGTGACTGAAGGCAAAGAAGCAAACAAAGCAAGCCCAGTTCTTTGCTACGTGTTGACACAAAGCTCCCATTGACTTACCTGAAGGGCTCTGAAGAGGGCCCAGAGTGTAATGTGTATGGTTGGTTGGTATGGTTGGTATGCATTGACTACCTTTTCCTAAGCACACTGTCAAATACATTCAAGTGTTTGCAACATGGTCCTTTCTAGTTGTTGACCTGAATTTTAGGTGAACAATGAATAGAAATGCATTCAGAGAACAAAGAGCAAACCTTAATTGTTAAGTGGATTTCTTTTCAATGCTAAGCAAAGCATCTCAAGATTCTGGATGAATAGCTGGTATCTCTTCCAAGGTCTCCTCTTCCTCACCCATGTTCCCCACCATCTATGTCCCCTGCCCTGTTCAACAAAAACTATGAGACAGCTGGGGAAGAAGCAAAGAATTCTGTTAAGTTCAAATGGTAGGTGCCATGTGTCAGGATCAAAAGGTCTCAGAGCTTGGGCAACAGTCTGTATCTTGCCAGGTTTAATTGGCTAATAGGGACTCAATTGTTTCCAGCTATCAATGCTCTACACAAAATGCACAATACTCCCTTCAGGTAGTAGATGAAAAGCCCATAAGAGTAAGATGTAATCTGGAAGCTTAAAATGAGTTTCAATAAAGAGAGAAACCAACTTTACTGTGAAGGACAAACAAACAAACAAGCATGAATAAGGAAAAGACTGGATGACAAGTCCACAAACATAATGAAACTGAGGAATGTCAAAGGAAGAAAGATAAAAATGGGAGTGAAAAAACAGATGAAAAGTGATGTTTTGAAGCTTAACAGAAATTTTAAAAGACCCTGGCTTTTCAGAGGGTTTTTATTTATTAATGTTACATTTAGCTTTGGCAAAACATACGGAAAGGGTTTAACTACCATGCCTGCAACTCAAGATATGTTGTCTCAATCCTGTAAAATGCCAAGAGTACAAACAATATAGATCTCTGTGTTTTTTTTTCATTTATGTTAACTGATGATTCCTCATTCTCAACCTATTCAACAAAGACATAATCCTTTTCATTTTCTGCAGCTATCAGAGCCACTTAATATATCTACTTTATGTTTTCAGTAGAAAATATTCAGCAGAGCTTAAAGATTACAAGGTGATTATGCAAACCAAGAAAAATAACTTAGCAGGGGGCAGAGACAACAATGATAACAGTTTCACAATGATACACTTTCTGAGTTTATCATCTATTGGAACTGCTATAAAAAAGGTTTTACAGCATCTCCAGTCTCAAGTTTAAAAACAATATTGGCAACTAATCTGGAGAGAGGAGATTTATTGCCTGGTTCTCTTCCAGACCACTTAAATTCCCTTTTTAGCTCATCTTAGAACATTCATAACCTCCTTGTGCACCAGAAGGATGATTTATAAGTCAGTGGTTCTCAAAGTGTGGTCACAGGACCAGAGGCATCAGCCTCACCTGGGAACTTACAAATTCAGATTTTCGCACACATCCCTCCTCTCTCTGAATCAGAGACTTTAGAGTTGTAGCCCAGTTGTTTCTGTTTACCAAACCTTCCAGGTGATTACGATGTACACTCAAGTTTGAGAACCACTGATTTCAACAGGGAATATGGAAAATTCACAACCTAGGGAATATGACCAAAGCAAAATGGAAACTCAAATGTTATGAATTAAGAAAAACAGAATGGGAAAAATGAAAAAAAAAAACACACTGTGAAAGGGAGAGAACAGAAAGACGTATATTTTACAAAAAAAAAAGTATAACAAATACCTTGCTTTCGTTTCTATGACCTTAGTACCTTAGGTTATTTAGCCAGTTTTGAAGAAATTTTGAAGAAATAAGACTCATTTTTTCTTAGAGGCCAAATAATACATTTTTTCTCAGCTAACACAATCTGAATAACATTGATTTCAGATTGCAATGATCAGAGATGTTATTTTTAAATCAATTTCTATGAATAAGAACACTTCTGTTATTTGATTTCATCCATGAACCAACTCGTTTAAAGAAATATACATGTCCTGTGTTCTTAGAAAAAAAAAATATATATCAAGGAATCTTTAGTCTCATAAGAACAGTCTGGAGAGATCTGGGCATTTGCTACCACTATAGAGCTTTAAACAGTGTTAGAAAGCTTTTCTCAAGACTTAGTATTTATTTACTAATGAAAAATACGCATAGTAAGAGCTGAGGTAGGTCACTCCAAATTTTACCTAAAAATCTAGCACTCCAAAGCTATCCTGTCACCTACGATGCTACCACTAAACCAGCTGGGTCTCATTGGAAACAGTGGCAGTAACTATTTACTCACAGACCCAGAGTTTCCAGATAATCTATTACGCCCCATCAGCATTGGATTTAGTTCTTGATTCATGCATTGCCCAGCAATCCTCTCATTATCCATTCAGCAGATTATTCAGAGAGTACTTCTCTGCTTCATTCAGTTAGTCTGGAATGTTAAGTATATACAGGTAAACAAGATATGGAGGCCAAGGCTCAAATGTGTCTAGTCTTGTGACAAAGCCCATGGCTTATACCATTGTCCATGTCCTGCCTTCATCTCACTAGAGAGGAAACATTTTGTTGTGCATTTCTGATCCCTTCACTTTGGGGTGTAGTCTGGCACAAATCTGAAAAGCTACATGGGCTGAATCACAGAAAGATAGTAGCCAGATGGCCTTTAGGTTGGCTATCTTTACTTCTGAAAAGCCTCCCCTTATCCCATGAATCTGCATCAACAATCTTTCTACATGGTGCCCTAAGGACACTTCTGGACACTGTATTCTATCAGCCCGATTACTTAGCCAATCAACTAAACTCTAAGCTCTTCAGTACCAAGTTGTGTTTGGCATGTTGTAGTTATAAGTGGCCCTAACAGCAAGATCCTTCCTTACATAATTAATTAAATGAATAGGTGGATGAATATATGAATGCACAGTAAACTGCACTGGGGATGAAAAACTTTTTTAAAATTAGGCTCATTGAGGCCTCTTAACTTGATAGTAAATTTCCAAACTGTTTTCCTAAGTGGCTGTATCACTTGACTTAATCATCAGCATTGTATGATATTTCCAGTTGCTCCTCATCAACACCATCACTTAGTATTTTCAGTCTTTTTAAGGTTAGTCTTTATAATTTTAATTCCAGAATATGTATAGAGGCATCCCATTGTAGGTATTTTATTTTGTTTTGTTTTGTTTGGCCATACCCATGGGATGGGGAAGTTCCCAGGCCAGGGATCAAACCCTAACCGCAGCACTAACCCAAGCCACTGCAGTGACTCATTGTAGTTTTGATTTGTATTTCACTCTCAGCTAACAATACTGAGCATCTTGTGTTTACTGATCATTCACAAATCATTTGGGGAGTATTTATTTCTTTTGCTTGCTTTTTTCTAGTCAGTTGTTGGACTTTTAGTTATTGAATTGTAAGTGTTCTTTACCTGCTCTGGATTCAAATCCTTTATCAGATAAATGCTTTGTAAATATTCCCTCCCATTCTGCATCTGGCCTTTTCATTGCCTTAATGATTTTCTTTGGAGAGCAAAACTTAATTTTATGTAGTTGAACATCACATTCACATTTGCTTTTACGTGCATGCGCTCTGTGTGAAACCTAAAAAATCTTGTCCAATCCAAGGTCATAAAGATTTCCTTCTAGAACTTTAATAGATTTAGCCCCCCACACATAAGTCTATGATTCTTTTCCGTGATCTAAGAAATCTTGTCCATCTCAAGGTCATAAATTTTTTCTGTTTTCTTTCTGTGGTTTATAATTTGGGCACATATTTTTTAGGCCCATGATGCAAACTTAATTTTTGTGTATAGTGTGAGGTTCATTTTTCCTTTATGAATGATTCTGTTCTAGCACCGTTTGATGAAAAGATTCTTCTCTAGTCTATTGAATTACCTTGGCAATCGAACATGTATGTGTTGATCCATCTCTTGACTCTGTTTTATTCCATTAATTTATTTTTTTATTTCTTTGCCATCCTTGCAGCATGCAGAAGTTCTGGAGCCAGGGTTCAAACCTACACCACAGCAGCAACCCAAGACAAAACACTGACAATGCCAGATCCTTAACCCACTGAACCGCCAGGGAATTCCTATTCCATTAATTTATATATCAATCATTGCGTCTTTATTTTTGTAAATCCATGTAAATTGATGATAACTTGTAAAATTAATTGAGCTTAATTTATTAGTATTCCATGCTATCTCTTCTATTTGATTACTTTGCTTTAGTATTTACAATATACTTCTTTACCTTATTAATCATTCTTAAACTGTCAAACTATTAAAAACTTAAACTATTACATTGCTAACATACAGTTTAAGAACCTTATAACAATATACTCTATTTCACCCCACCATTCTTTAAGTTATAGGTTCTATAATACATTGTTATCACTTTCATTCCAGAAAATATTTTAAGAGAAACTTACAAACAAGGAAAGTATATTCATCCTTATCCACATATTTACCATTCCTGATTTTCTTCATTTATTTGTACAGATGCGAATTTATATTTAGCATCATTACCTTTTACATAAAGAAATTCCTTTAGCATTTCTTATAATGTAGGTCTGAAAAAGTCATTAAAGATATTTACACTGAGTATAGATGACTATTTTTACATTTTTAGTATTTTTTTTTCAGCACCATAAAAAATGTCCTTCATTTTCTTTGGGTTTTCATAGTTTCTGATAGAAGCAATACTTAACATGTTTTTTTTTTCTGTTCTCTCATTAAATAATGTTACATTCCGGGCTGCTTTTAATATTTTACATTTTACTAATTTTCTGCAATTTTATTGTGATGTACATTTATCTGTGTCTTTCAAAATATTTACTCAGCTTTGGAGCTTTATTGTTTTCATCAAATTTGGAAAAAAAAACTTATTTGTTTCAAGTATTATTTAATTCCCCATTTTGGCCTCCAATTAAACATATATTATACCAATGGATATTGTTACCCAACACGTCACTGAGACTTTATTTTTTAATTCATTATGCTCTCTTTTCCCATTGCTATGCCTTCAATTTCACTGGTATTTTTGTTCCCAATGTGGAATATGCTATAATGCCCATTTAGTATATTTTTTCATTTAAAATATTGTATTTTTTATCTTTACAGGTAACATTTGCATTGTTTTTCATACTCTCCATCAAGTTCATGGTTTCCTGACATCTTACATGTAAGAGGCACATTTTTTGTTAATTTCTTCACTTCTATTATTTCTGGATATACTTCTATTATTTTTGTTTATACTGACTTATTTCCTCATGGTTATAGTTTCTGTTTTATCAAATTTCTAGTGATTTTTTGGAGGACATACATTTATATTTTTCTGTTTTTGAGAAACTGATTTTGTTGTATTTCTTTAAAGAGCATTGTAACTTTCCCAAATGTAAGTGAGTTAATTGTGGGCTAGTTTGATCTACTTCTTATGTGATTTTAAGCCCTTTAGGCATATGTCTGGAGTGGTTTTATTTTTGCTCTAAGTTAGCCCCACTTCTAAGTTAAACCTTGTCTGTGATAGCTATTGAATACCCCAAGTCTCTCATTCTTGATTGAGTTAGAAAGAACAAAAAATATTCTTAGCCCTGTGTAAGCTCTGAGAATGTTGTCTTAGAGCCCCAAGTAATAGTTATTTTCTTGGAAGTTGTTCTTATCTGGCCTTGTGTAGTTTTACCCCATGCATTTGAAACTATACTCAACAGGTCTCAAGGGGTCTTTTTCTTCACATTCAGGATCTCTTTCTCTCTGTAGCTCCCTTCTCCTGGTACTCTGTCTCACTAACACTAGACAATTTGACCTTCTGAAATCTAGCCTCTGTCGCCTCAACTCCACAAGACTGCTAGATTCTGTTTGGATTCCCCCTTCCTTGTACTGTGGTCTAGGAATTTTTTCCAGGCAAAAAAGTGCTCAACTCATTTATATTCAGAAATTTTATATCTATATCAGTGTTGATATCTGTTGTCAAGGAGAATGTGTCTTTCTAATAAAAATAAATAACATGCATAAAGTTCAGTAGTAGCACAGGTGGTTTTTGTGGGCAAGGGTAGCTAGGGGAAGCGAGGGCACAGAATCCCTAAGAATTCTGCTATAACATTGGAAACTATAGATAATTTTCTGAAATGTTGTTTCTTAGCTTTCTGATAAACTAGATTCACAAATAAGCCTTACTTTGCTTCAGTAACTGGATTAAGGAATGCAAATAAAATATTAATAAGGCACTTTTCCTGAAGTATCTAGAGCAATGAGTATGGACCTTCTTCCACTGATAGGGCAACTGCAGCACAGAGCATTAAAAGATCTGTCAAAAGTCACACAGCCAATATACTGGAGTCAGGAACAATCCTGGCCATTCATTTTTATCCAAGGGTTTAAAAATATTTACTGGCTCTGATCCACAAGTGAAAAGCTTCTCAGAATGCATTATTTTTCTGGAAGCTTTCTTTTTCATCAAAAAAAAAAACCAGTTTTTTTCTGTCTTCTTGATACCAATGATTCTGTGTCTAAAATTCAGCCTTCAGAATATGACACTTGCACAGACTTTTGAATTACTAAAATACCCATTATTTCAATTGTTAAAATTAAAAGAAAAAGTAGTACCCCAATCTTTTCAGGTCTCACAAGCCACTGAGAAAATGAAATATTGACCTTGATATCTGGATTTCATACAATTGCCTCTGAGACTTGCCTGGTACAGAATCTCAAGACACCAGTGAGATGTTTCCAAGTAATCTCAGAGTTCCTAGAGTCACATCATATGAGCATCAGAGCCAGGTCTGTCTCTGAGTATAAGGCAGGAAGCAGACACCACCCGGTCCTCCAGTTCCCTGACTTTCCCATCACTTGGAGTGGGATAATAGCACCAACCTCTCTCCAGACTTCTTTCATGAGCACACACACACATACAGACGCTCCTTAGCTATCAGCTCATGAAAAAAGTCCTTTCGGGAGGGAGAGAGTTTTGCATTCACTTAAATTGACCACTCTGTGGCAAATACTTTAAATCGATGACTTCAAGCCTATCACTTTCCCCTGTAGTAAAATCCCATTATTGTCAGAGAGTCACTATGGAATTGATTCTCAAATAGGCAAGCATATTTTTTGAAACCCAAGGCCCAATTCAAACCTCCTTCCCAGAGATTCTGGTATACTATTTCATCTACCTAACTTTCCATTCCCACCATTGAGAACTGCTGCTCCTAAAAAATGCCGTGGCTAAGGACCAAACACAAAATTCTGTCTACTGCAGGGAAAAGCAATCCAAAGCTTCCAATTCATTCATTATAACCCCACATATTCCTCTGTTATGTAGACTATAAAGTATGAAATGATTCCAGGACAGTATTGAACTAAAAAAGAATTATTTGATTGAATTTTTGGCTTCAATGTCTAAATCATGAACAAAACCGATGTTCTGAGACACAGAAGTCTTTTGGTTTCATGTGCCTCAAGCGAGGAAAAGAGGCTTGGATTTAGAGCACAGCTCTTGTGTAGGACAACCCAGCAAAATGCCAATGAGAGCCAGAATTCAGCATAAATGAAGAGATTCAGGATTAGTAAAATGTCACTCCTACCTAGTCAGGTCTTAATGTCTCTGGAGAGATTAGATTGGCTCAGTTTTAAAATAGTCAAATAATGGAATGTTTGAAAATGAAGTAACAGTCTATAACATTAAATTATCAAGAGAAGTTTGTTTGAAAACACAGTAACTTCCTTCCTATAATTGACAATTCGCCTAGAAATTCAATTACTCATAATTATTAATAATTTTTAAAAATCAATAATACTTTGTAATCATTATAAATTGTCTCAATATCCATCTGCAATTATGAATATGTTTAAATTTTCATTGTGTTTGGATTTCATACATCACATATTTTTAAGCAGGTTCAATCAATGTTTTTAAATGCTGATGGCTGTAATCAACTTAAAGATTTAGAACTGCACTTGATTATCCTTCAGAATTAAACCATACATTAATCTTTAATTTTCAAATCTACAAATAAGTAGGTACATTTCATGAATTATGAGTAGTCTATCTTTAAGACTGCAATAAATGTTCATGAAAAATATATTAATGTGTCCTTAAATAAATGCCCTTACTATCCAAACCCTTTAAATATAATTTTACTGGAATTCCAATAATAGATCAGATTATCTCTAGTGGCCCATTTGGATATTTGATTCTACATTTATGTTATTTATGCAGAGAAGAGCAGTGCATGGCATTCACAAGGGTGCTTCCATTCAGCAAACCAGAAATGGACATATTCCATGTGAACTTCATTACTGTAAAAGAGCAGTGTTTCCATATAGTGTACATAACAATCTCAGTTTATTTAAAAGAAAATAACGACAATTAGTCACCACTAATTAAGGAAAGTATCTTCTCCTAGGCTTCAGGTCATTAAAAAGAAAAAAAAAATTCCCCCAGTTTTTTTCACTAGTTCAATCCTAGTATTACTGAGTGTACCACCCCAGGGCCCAAACACTGCTGCTCCAAGCTAGACTTTATAGAAGAATGTGCAGCATGTCGAGTGATTCAGAGTGTAAACAGGCTTAGGAAGAGCAAATACACAGAATCCAGAAGCAACACAATAGACTGACCTCCTCATAAACCTCTTGCCTCCCCTTTCCTTAACCATGTAAAGTCAAGGGACGTAAAAGCATCAGAAGAAATAATAAATGAAAACTGACCCTCAGTAACTGTGGTTTCTCAGCACCTGATTACCCTTCCATCCCCTCATATGCATCAAAGAGCAAAGAGTAAGGGAGAGAGGGTAGAGGAGAGGAAAGAAAGAAACAGAGAGATTATTTACTGGCCCTTTGAGATCTGGTTACCAGCCTAAAAAACAAGAACAGATGTATTTGCATGATTATAAAATAAAATGCCTTTCAAATAACTTAGTCTTTGGGAATATTATAGTATATACATTTGTTTTTAATTCCCCAGGGATAGACAACAGACTGTGGGATCTTTTGTTTACCCACGGGCATAAGGGTAGAAGACTCGTACATATATCTCCAAATGCATGCTAGTGAATAACATGTGTGGGAACCAAGAGGATTACAGTATTATCCTGCTATTGTTTTCTGCACTACATCCACTTCAATCTTCAGGAAAATGAAAACAGAAATGGGCCCAGGAGATTATAAACAGGCTGTTGCCATTGAAGTCTGCTCTTCGAATGTCGACGCAAGCCAGGATGCAGGTTTCTTTCTTCAAGTTTTATCAAAAACCCTCTATGAATGTGAAAAGAATTAGTGGAGGTGAAATCACCCCAAAAGGCAATTACTGTCTTCTCTCCCTGGGGAGTCGATTTCAGCCAAGTAGACATAAAAATATAAAGTTTCCATCATAGCTGAAGAGTTCAAAGACAAAGGGCAGAGTACACGGGCTTTAGAAAAGTTCGTGGTTAGCAGTAGGTAATGAAGGAGAGAAAGGCAGCAGCCCAGTTTAAATATGAGTTTTTTGGGGGGAAAGGGAAGAACCGAGCATACTGCTCCCCCACGCTCTGCTCCCCTAGGATGAGTCCACACTTCTTTTTCCATTTGGCACAAAAAGAACCTGGAGCTGCCTCAGCTGGATCATTCAAAGAGCCCTCAAAGTGTTGTGTCCACAGGGCCCACTTTTGCTCTGAACTCGATGACCCTGGGCCAGCTGTCAAAAGGCTGAGCCTCCTCGGGTAGCTCAGGGCCATCAGGGTCAGAAAGAAAAGAAAGCTGACTGTCTCAGAGGGCTACAATAACGTCAGGCAAGGTCGGCTCACTTTTTCCATTCTGAGCCCAGGGCTGGCCTGTAATGGAGATCCGGTAATATTAATAACAACAGGGAAAACCAACACCTTTCAGGCAATGGTTTCAAAAGGCTTTCCAAGGAAAGGCTGGTTAGTAGTTCCCCAAATGACAGATAAGAAAACTCAAGCAGAAAGAAGGAACATGATTAGGCCCAGAGCATGCATGTGAGCTTGGGCAGGGCTAAAAGAAAGGATGAAGGCCCACTTTCCCATATTATGTTCGGTCTTTCAGTGTTATCTGACTCCACTGGGGCCTGCTGTCCACACAGACTGACTGCTCTGCTCTAGGGAGCTACCTAGACGGGGACAAATCTGCATTCAACGTATTGCTTTCAAGCCTTTCTATCCCATTAACTCACTTCCTGGCTGTCTTCATTGTTTGTTTGTTTGTTTGTTTTTAACATGCTTTAGAAAACTGATGCACACACAGAATAGGAACCAAACCAAAAAGCAAAGTTAAGAAAATGGACAAAAATGATTACCTCTCCTACAGCACAAGAAGGTGTTTTAACATATCCACACACACACACACTCATCCTAAAGGTACAGCCACTCATGTTCCCTTGAGTAGTTCAAACAATAACTAAAATCTCATTTGCTTGTGACTTATCATTTAATGTAGGTTCACGTTTTCAAACTTTTTTCTCAAACTTGTCAAATACTATGACTCTTCTCCCTTTTCAGTCTCTGATTTTTTAGTAGGTGATTTACAATGTTCTATCAATATCTGCTGTACTGCAAAGTGATCAGTTATACATATGCATTATTTTTCTCATATAATCTTACATCATGTTCCATCACAAGTGATTGGATATGGTTCTCTGTGCTATACAGCAAGACCTCGTTGCTTACTCACTACAAATGCAATTTTTTTGTATCTACTAACCCTAAACTTCCAGTCCATCCCACTCCCTCCCCTCGGCAACATCAAGTCTGTTCTCCATGTCCGTAAGTTTTGTTTCTTTTCTGTAGATAGGTTCATTTGTGCCATGTTTTTAGATCACAGACATAAGTGATATATGATATTTGTCTTTCTCTTTCTTACTTCACTTAGTATGAGGATCTCTAGCTCCAGCCATGTTGGTACAAACGACATTATTTGTTTTTTTTTTTTATGGCTGAATACTATTGCATTTAGGTTGTTTCCAAGTCTTTGCTATTGTAAATAGCACTGCAATGAACATAGGGGTACACGCATCTTTTTCAATGAAAATTATGTCTGGATATATGCCCAGAAGTGGGTTTCTGGATCATATGATAGTTTTCTATCTAGTTTTCTGAGATACCTCCATACTGTTTTTCATAGCAGTTGTACAAATTTACATTCCCATCAACAGTGTGGGAGGATTCCCTTTTCTCCACACCATCTCCAGAATTTGTTATTTGTAGACTTAAAATGACAGCCATTCTGACTGGTGTGAGGTGGTACCTCATCAAAGCTTTGATTTGCATTTCTCTAACAGTCACACTGAGCCTTTTCTTGTGTGCCTATTGGCCATTTGTATGTCTTCTTCGGAGAAATGTCTACTGAGGTCTTCTGTCTGTTTCTCAGTTGAGTTGTTTGTTTTTTTGCTGTGGAGTTGTATGAGTTGTTTGTATATTTTGGAGATTAAGCCCTTGTTGGTTGCATCATTTGCAACTATTTTCTCCCATTCTCTACATTGTCTTTTTTTTTTTCTGCCTTTGGTTGCTTTGCTGTGCAAAAGCTTGTAAATTTGATTAGGTCTCATTGGTTTATTTTTGTTTGTATTTCTATTGCCTTGGTAGACTGACCTAAGAAAACATTTGTATGGTTGATCGTCACTCTATGTAGATGACATGATACTAAACATAGAAAACCCTAAGGACTTCACACAAAACCTACTTGAACTGATCAATGAAACCAGAAAATTGGCAGGATACGAGATTAACATTGAGAAATTGGTTGTATTTCTGTATACTAACAACGAAATACCAGAAAAGGGATTTTA
Source organism: Catagonus wagneri (assembly GCA_004024745.2). Taxonomy (NCBI): domain Eukaryota; kingdom Metazoa; phylum Chordata; class Mammalia; order Artiodactyla; family Tayassuidae; genus Catagonus; species Catagonus wagneri. The sequence continues at coordinate 18,215,828 of PVHT021183524.1, forward strand.
AAAATACAATACCTTTTAAGATTGCACCCAAAAGAATTAAATACCTAGGAATAAACCTGCCCAAGGAGGTGAAAGACTTATATGCTGAGAAATGTAAAATATTAATCAAGGAAATCAATGAGGATTTAAAAAATAGAAAGACATTCCACGATTCTGGTTTGGAATAATTAATATCTACCTGAAGCAAACTACAGATTTAATGCAATCCTTATCAAATTACCCATGATACTTTATATAGAACTAGAACAAGCCATCCAAAAATTTATATGGAACCATAAAAGACTCAGAATTGCTAAAGCAATCCTGGGTTGGGGGAGGGCGGGCAGCCCAGCCAGGAGGCATAAACCCTCTCAGACTTTAGACAATATTACAAAGCTACAGTAATCAAGACAGTGTGGTATTGGTATGAAAACATACATGCAGACCAATGGAACAGGATAGAGAACCCAGAAATAACCCAGTCACCTATGGTCAATTAATCTTTGACAAAGGAGGCAAGGATATAAAATGGGAAAAAGACAGTCTCTTCAGTAAGTGGAACTGGACAGCTGCATATAAATCAATGAAACTAGAACACACCCTCACACCATGCACAAAAATAAACTCAAAATGGCTTAAAGACTGAAACATAAGCCAATCTTTTCTATTTTTTTTTTTCCCTTACAGCTGCACCTGCAGCATATGGAAGTTCCCAGACTAGGTGTCAAGTTAGACCTGTAACTGTAGGCCTACACCATAGCCACAGCAACACCAGACCTGAGCCACATCTTTGACCTAAGCTGCAGCTCACAGCAATGCCAGATCCTTATTCCACTGAGTGAGGCCGGGGATTGAACCAGTATCCTCATGAAGACTGCATTGGGTCCTTAATCCGATGAGCCACAATGGGAACTCTAGACTCTTTTTTTCTTTTTTTCCCCACACACACAGCATGTGGAAGTTCCTGGGCCAGGTACAGAACCTGCATCATAGCCTGACCTGAGCAGCTAAAGTGACAATGCTGGACACTTAACCTACTGCACCACAAGAGAACTCCAAACTTCACTCTTTATGATCTAAGTGACTTTGGCAAGGTTCTGAACTTCTCTACCCAGTTTCCTCTTTTGTAAAGTGGGAACAAGAAAGGTCACCAGCTTGCTATGGCTGTTGAGAGGAGAAACAAGCTCACACATGCTGAGAGCTTAGAACAGTGCCCAGTACATAGTTAGCAACTATGTGCATGTCTGTCCACCACAGAGCTTTCACTCTGTAGTAGAAAAGTAAATAAAGTTATATGCAACAGTTCCTGGGGTTCCTGGTAGTACCTGGGCAAAACTATCAAAATGAATGAATGGAAAACCAAGTTTGCGTTTTGCATTGATTTGGCTGAAAGATAGTATATACTGAAGAGAGTTAAGCAGAATAGTAGTTGCAGCAATCAAGGAAGACTTCCTGCAGGAAAAGAATGAGGTTTTCATCAAAACAGGAAAAAATGCTTCTTTTGTCATCTGTAGTCTATCCTAAGTCATATACCCATTAGATTAGTGTTAATCTAAGCACAGGCTTCATTCAGAAATAATTATACCTGTATAACAACAGAAAATAACAAAACACAAGCAATTAAGAAATAATCCAAAGGTTGTCAACTGATGAAAAAATGGTTCCCAAATCTCAGTTGGCTCCTGGTATTCTAGGATAAAGATAACAATAACTGTTAAAGAAACAGAACTGCTGCTTTCTTATAACTGCACCTTAAAAATAGCCTTGGTGTTCTGCTTTATTAAACCAGGCCCTATCCAGCCTACTGAGCCCTTATCTAAGATCTCCTTTTCATTCATCAAGGATGTTTCATTTTTCCCCTACAGCCTTCTAAGTACTGCGTGATGGAGTGCTTGGACTTGGCAAAAACTAAGACACACACTTTGTCCCCAAGGTGTTTATGAACCAGTATGTTTTAATTAATGTTAATTTCTCTAATCATCAATTCTCATATAATCACTTTTTAAAACTGGAAAATAAAAAAAAAGTGTGAAGGAAATTAATAAAACAATCATAAATCCATCCCATGGAGATAGGCACTCTGGTTTACTTCCTTCAGGTATATTTCATACCACAAATAGATAAATGCCCATGCACGTAATTGTGACTATATCACATGCGCAATTTTAAAACTGACCTTTTCCACCTACATCATAAAGCATTTTTTTTCAAGGCATTAAAATTTTCTTCAAAGGTATCATTCTTAATGTACAGTATTCCAATATGTGCATTATCGATGAAATAACCATTTCAACATTATGTAAAGATGAAAGTAAATCTTTGACTAAAAGAAGCCATTGTAAATAGCTGTACGTTCACAGAGATGGTGTGCTGGATAAAAGGAATTAATCTTCTGAAAAACAGGCTACCTTTATACAATCAGTTGCTATGACCTACGTAGTATGAACTGTATTAGAATAAAGCATTCCTCAGGCAGGTCAGGGCCTCTCTCATGCTCATTCCTTCCACTATATTCCCATTCTGCAATCTTTTCCCCCAAGATTGGGGAGCTTTACTGTCTAGGCAGTTTTCGCACCTTGTGAACTTTGGGCAGAGAGAAGGCAAGGTACAACTGAGCAGCTGGGAAAAACAATCCAAATTAAACCTGAAGTTGTCTTAGTAACCTCACAACTTCCTTTAATATAAACCAGTTAAAAATGTACATCACACCATGTGATCTTGTGCACAGCACTCTAAGTTATATAACTCAAGGCATCCCCATTTGTTTGCTTTTAGAGTCGCTTCCTTTCAGAAACATGGAATTAAGTGGTTCTCCAGAATCAGCTGTCAAACTTGGCATTGTAGTCACATTTCCACGTCTAAGAAGAGAGACATATTTCTAAAGAGTAGGCATATGAGAAATTTTCTTTACAACTAATAAAACCAACATGAGTTTATATACAAGAAAACTTCAAACCAGCATAGTTTTGTGTACTTGTCATAATAAAGGGAATAGCCATGCTTTTTTCATGTTTTTTTCATTTCTAGACCATATTCACGTGGTTATCTGAATTTCTTCATAAAGAAAACACACTTTATTGGAACGCACTGTATTTTTTTATATTTATAGAAAAAAAGAGGAATTTTCCCCTTAAACTTTCAGTGAATAATTATAGAGATACCACACTATAAAGCTTCCTAAAAGGTCACTAGTAGCCAAATACCTACTTTACAATTTTCTTATTGACTTTCACTGGAAAATCAAATATGGACCCTTGAAGGAAATTATGAAGAAATTATAAAGTTACAAAAAAGAATTTCATTCTGGTTCAGTTTTCTACTGCCACAATAATGCTGCATAGTAAGCCACAGAAAACTCGGTGGCATGAAACAACACACGTGTTTTGCTCCCAAGTCTCCAGGTCAGTGACTCTGGTGGGCTGGACTGGGCTTGGCCGGACAGTTCTGGCTCAGGTTCTCCCAGCTGTTCCTGATGAGGATGGCATCAGCCAGGACAACTGGGATGATCTGGCTTCCTTCCACCTGCCTCACCTTCCAAGAGGCTACCCCAGGCATGTTCTCATAACAGTTGCAGAAGAGCAAAGGCAGGCAGAAATATACAAAGGCTTTTTCCAGCCTCTGCTGTGCTGTCTTTGCTGACATCTCATTAGCCAAAGCAAGTCTAGCTAATATCCAAGGGACAGGGCAATAATTCCTCCCCTATAGTGAGAAAACCTGCAAAGTCATGTGACCAAAGGCATCACGAGAGAAGACCGAAGAACTGGGATCCTTGATACAAGCAACTGACCACAACCTTATATCTTTAAAGGACAACAAATACAATAAGATAAATAAATCAGGCTTTTCAAAGGATAGTGGGTTGAATACTCTAAAGTGCTAGAAAAAAAGGAAAAGATGATTGTAAATGAATAGAACAAAATAGATGTTGAAAAATTGAGAGGCTTGTCTTCAATATCCTATGGCAGGATGGCATACGTCTTGATTTCTTATCTCCCTTTTTCCTAATGGCTAATGGTAGAGGCTTATATTTAGAAACATGGATAGAAATAATGTAAGAAAGGAGATCAAAAAAAAAAGACAAAGATGAAATAGAAATTTTAGTAAATATATTTTTAATTTAGTAAATCGTTTTTTTAACACTAGTAATTTAAGCTTAATTATAATCCTTCAAACAAGCATAGAGGTACATTTTATCTCTGGGTAAAAAATGAAAACTTTCTAAGGCCACTCAGTTGGATGGATTAGAAGCTGGGCTTTAAATGTAGGACTCACTTCCAGGGGATGTGATATATGGCATAATGACTATAGTTATCAACACTGTATCATATATTTCAAAGTTATTAAGAGAGTAGATCTTAAAAGTTCTCGCCACAAGAAAAAAAGAATTGTAACTAGATGTGGTGATGGGTAAATAAACTTATAGTGGTGATCATTTTGCTATAATATTTTATATCTATACCATTATGTTATACATATAAAACTAGTACTTTATATGTCAATTGTATCTAAATCTTAAAAAGAAAAATGTAGGACAAACCCAGATGTTGCTTCTATGTTACCTCAGAAACAACTTCTGAAATTGAATAAATACTGTTCCTTATGCCTAAAATACTTTTCCCTCCCTCACCACCTATTTAACTCTTCCCTTCCTGGAATCTCTCCAATTCAAAATGCATTTGTTTGGAGACACCATTTTGATATTCTTGACCAAGTGGAACCCTTTTCATACACTTCTCTTTGAGCCACGTACTTCTTCCAGTAGAGCATGTGGCTTTATATCTGTTTATGAAATACTGGATTGCACCTCTCTCACTAGACTGTCAGATTCGGGGGGTAGGGAGGCAGCAAATACTTGTTCTGATTTAGTTCAGTTCTCTCTCTGGACACAGCATAGTTGCTGCCATATGATAGCTCTCAA
>PVHT021183524.1:18220824-18245491 GCA_004024745.2 Catagonus wagneri
GGGGTGTAGGTTGCAGACGCGGCTCGGATCCTGCGTTGCTGTGGCTGCGGCGCAGGCCAGTGGCCACAGCTCCGATTAGACCCCTAGCCTGGGAACCTCCACATGCCGCGGGTGTGGCCATAAAAACCCGCGGCCATAAAATGACAAAAGGCAAAAAAAAAAAAAAAATAAGTTTTAATAGTCCTATGTTGAGTGTTCATGCTTTAGCACACAGGAACAACCGCATTACATATTTTTCCTAGTAAGGACCAAAGAAAGTTAAAGTCAGAGACCTATCAAACAAATATAGGAGAAGCTTATTTTTTCCAGCATTCTCAATACGAGAGGAAGATGAGAGGGAAGATGTATATTTTAGAAGTGATTCAGAGTCAGCTGATGCAAAACTGAAGGCTTTACCGAGATAACTCTGCAAAATACTACCTGGAAACAATTTACAATTGTTTGTCTTGTCTTATCACTTACTTGACAGTGTAACAGTACCTTCTGCACAGGACAGGGCTCACCGTTTGCCACCTTGCTGCCAAGGAATATAATATTTTCTGGTTGTAAACCAAAAACATGAATGGGCTTCTTTTATCTTTCCTGAAAGAATTCACCTAAGATTGGGGTTTTCTGGAGATTCATATGAGACTGGAAAGTGCTTCGGGAAGGAAACTTTAGCATCTGCCTGCCATGGCTACACATGAAATGATGTGTGTCCTGTAGCATCAGAGCTCCGGATGAATACCTTATATACAGAGTTTACGACACTAGATTAAATGCCACAATTATAACACTAGATTAAATTATGAAGATTAAACATGTGAACAGGAAAGGAAAGGCTTTTTTCTGCTAGACTGAGAAATGCCATGATAAAATGTGAAGACCAGACTTCACAAGTTCAGTCAACACAGAAACAAAAGTGGGTGATACATAAGAGGAGCAGTATTTTTTACTTCAATTCATCTTGGCTGCAATATTGCTGTCCTACATAACTAACTTATTGAACCATTGTTTTTTTATTAGGATCAGTTCACATATGTCTATATAAAATTCAGTAAGGAAAAACTATCAATGTTTTTTCTTTCATATATATTTGGACTTATCCAATCAACGTGTAATTATGAAGGCACAGTGTTTAATGTCTAGTAAATACAGAAGTAATGACTCAATATGAGTTAATAAAACAAGTGACAGAAAGAGAAAAAAGGAAACAAAGAAGAGAGGGAAGGAGGAAACAAAGGAAAGAGGAAAGGTAGGAGGAGAGGGAGGGAAGAAGAAAAAAAGAAAGATCTGCAAATATGAGGCTTGTGCATTTTCCACAATGAACACTGCTTTTCTCAGCAAAAAAAGTCTCACTGGTCTTACTCTTTATTAGCAAACTCCACTATCATAGATCCTTTTCCCAAAATCCCATACCTCACTTAAAATTTTGACAGAATATTATAGGACTCTGACAAAACATTTCCTCTGCCCTCTCCTACTTTAATTCCTTCAAGTACTCTGAATCACACAGACTCGTGATTAAGTCTTGAAGTTAGAAATTACTGATATTTTATTAGCTGAAGAAACTGAGATTAAAGAAAGTACTCATGTAAATAAACAATTGTATTTTACAAAACAAACATGGTAGAATAAAGAAGATATTATCGTGGTACAAGAGAAGAACTGGAGAAGAGGATGCAAACAGCTATGAATTCTTCACAGAAGAGATGATGCTCAATCTAGGTCCTACAGAATCAGCAAAGACTCACCAGATTGATGGCAGAGGAGAGGCCAAGGCTTGGGGGTTGAGGGAATAAATACAAAAGCCTAGGAACCTGAAGCAGCATGGTGTGCTCAGGGACCTATGATGGAGGCAGAGTTTGAATGCAGAAGAAAACAGAAGATGAGTTGGGTAAAAGGACAAAGACCAAACTGCTGAAGACCATGGATGGCATACAAAGATGATACTCTGTAGCCAGTAAATTTGAAACACAGACAAAGACCTTGGATGGCATATAAAGATGATGCTGACTGATTCTGCAGCTAGTAACATTTGAAGCGTGGAAAGAAAAACAGTTTTCATTAAAAATAAAAACTTAGCTACCAACATTGTAGAAGACAGACTTGGAGAAGCCACAGGGAGAAAGATCAATGAGGAAATCCTTAAAATAGTCCATAAGAGAGAGATGATGAAGACCTGAAACAGGGCAGCAGCAGTGCTGGGATTGGAGAAGGGTTGACAGATTGCAAGATATTAAGTAAGGAGAACCTATAATATCCAGTAAGTAGAAGGATATGAGAGATTAGGTATTGGCAGAAAGGGAGAAGTTTGTAATCATGTCCAGATTTCTGGCATATATATAAGAGCCAGAGAAAATCTAGGGAGAAAAATAATAATTTTGGTTTTAAATGTGTAGGGGTTTCCTGTGGGCTATCCTGTTAGTAACTGATAGCAGGGAACCAAAAAAGAAAAAGAAAAGGAGAGTTGAGAGCTAAAGAAAGAAGCCTGGAATGGAGATATTGATTCACAGTCATCAGCTTCCAGGTAACACTGGATGCAGTGAGCATAGAAAAGGTTGCCATGGGAGCATGGGGAATTGAAAAGAGAGAGTGGCTACATGTAGCCCAAGGAAATACCAACATCTAATGGGTAAAATAAAGAGAAGAAGAGGGGAAACAGGCGAGAACTGTGTCAGAGAAGGGAGTACAAGAAAGATTTTTATGCGTAAGGCAGTACTCACTAATGAAGCCAAAGAATTCAGAATTATAGCTGTATGCAGCATAGACATTGTATGTTGTTTGAGTTATTATTTACAAACTTAATTTAGAGACTGCCTTAGAACCCAAGTTTTGGCCGTTATACTAGACATTCCCTCTTGGTTAAATTGAATTAAACACTCCTAGAACCAGGACAGTCTCTTATTGATATTTCTATACCTAGGAGCACTTGCCAAAGAATGTAACACGTAGAAAATATTCACATAATGTTTGAATGTGATTACTGGAGAATTGATAGTCTTAGGTTTTAGTGACGTCGCACCTTCATGCTGACAATGAATATGTTCTTTTAACTTTATAAGATCTTAATATGTAAATGACTCTGAGAGAGACAGTGAGTGAGAGAGAGAGAGAGAGTGGAGAAAGAGGGAGAGAGAGGAGAATTTTCAGGTTTGAAGGCACTCATTCATTCATTCTGTGTGAATCACATTCTGTCACATCCAGCGTGAAACAGAACTTCTGACAGGTCTGGGCAAGCTGAATTTGCTTAGCTTCCTCTCTTCCAAGAATTTGTTTCAGCTGATCTTTATTTTTCACCATTTCTAGTCTACTTCCATCTTTTATCGGCTTTACCTGCATTCTCAGCTTCCAATTTGGTACTTTGGCACAGTGAAAGAGATCCTTAGCTTGACATTTATGCATTTTTTTCGCTCAAAATAATTTTAAAAAGGTAATTTCACTTACCGTTTGTGTTGTGTGAAATAAGAAACCAATTAATTGCACTGTTCACCAATTAAGTTAGGTAGAGATGAACTTCAGTATCAGTAGATGAGATCAGGAAGTTGTTTGCTCAAGTGTATATCCCTCAACCTGTGGCAAGTTAAGACTGATATTATGAAGGACTTGGACAGGTTACTATTACAGAAAAGTTAAATGACAGAGTGGTCAGTTCTAGGCCTCTCCACTGATCCAAAAAGAAGTACAGGAACCAATTACAAACTGCATTATCTCCCTTCCCCCATTCTCAAGAAAGCTTATCATATACAGAGTTTGGAAATACACCCTTAACTGTGGGATCAAGGGAGAGGAAGCATGCCAATGTGCTTAAAAGTTACAGCACACTATACAATGCCATTCATAGCCAGCAAGCCCAGCTCCACCATAATTCCAAATGCAGCTCAGTCTAGAACAGGGGCATGGGCTAGGAGGGGACAGGCCCCAGGACCTAAGCTACAACTGGAGTGAGGCTAGCTAAGGGGACAGACAGAGAAGCAGACACTCAGAAGGCCAGCAATGGTAAGATCACCAACACTGGCAATGTAGGCGAGTAGTTGGTGGTAAGAGATCAGGTAAGCAAAGAGTTGCTTCCAGCAGGCATGGTCCTAGTCAGAGTAAGATTTTGGTGCTCCTTGAAAAAAGGATCTGTAAGTCTTTATCAAATATCTATTTAGAGGACTGGAAGCGACTACTTTTCTATTATAAAATAGTTCACCTTCAAAATAAGGACATCAATACACACCTAATGCAAAACAACATTTTATTAGGCGCTGCCCTAGAACTATGATTTCATGCAACAGACAAATATTTGAAAGGTCCATAAATGACTTAAATAATAGAGAAATCACTTATTCATGGCAAATCATGACAAGTCAAGCATTGCTTGGTTTAAGAATTTCACTTTATTCTAGGTGCCAGTTAAGTGGCTGGTCTCAAAGCAGACAGAAATACCATGTGCAGCTCCTACTAGTGAACTGAAAAATTATTTGACATAGGCAAACCTAGACAGATCAAAAGTTTTCAAAGATTTTCATTAGAGGCTGTTCTAATTACATCGCAATTGTTATATAAAAGTCACAGGTGAAAATTTCAGTTTACCGGCATCACATGTCTAATGAATTCACTGATGCTTAGTTCTGCTTGGAGATCACTGCCCCATCCAGAGGCCTGTCCAGCCTGTACTTCACTTCAACTCAGCCATCAAATGGAGAGTGATGGGAAAACAAGATGTCAGGGTAACAGGTCTCAGAAATCCCCATGAGTAGCCATCAGTATTGAAGAAAATTGTTACCAGATGTGATCAACACACTGTAATTGACTCTCACCAATGAGTCACTCTCTTAAATAATCCTCTCTTCCTGAATCCTGGCAGAACCCATGCCTTACTTCTAACCAACAGAATATGGTGAAAGTGACAGGATATCATTACCATGGTTACATTACATGATTATAAGACTCTATGTAATAGAGAACAGACTTGTGGTTGCTGGGGGAGGGGGGAGTGGGGGAGAGGGAGTGGGATGGACTGGAAGTTTGGGGTTAGTAGATGCAAACTACTACATTTAGAATGGATGGGCAATGAGGTCCTACAGGCATATAGCGCAGGGAACTATTTCCAATCTCTTGGGATAGACCATGATGGAAGATGAGAAATTACCATTAAATATATGTATATATATATGTATGACTGGGTCACTATACTGTACAGCGGAAATTGGCACAACACTGTAAATCAACTATGCTTTAATAATAATAAATAAATAAAATTAAGATTTTTTAAAAAAAGACTCTGTCTAAACTTACTTGAAGTCAACTCTCATGCTGAGAAAGGGCATGCCAGGAGGGTCACACAGCAAAGAACTGAAGATGATCTCTAAGAATTTAGTTGCCACCAGCCAAGACAGCCAGGAAGAAACCCACAGTCTCAGCTCTCCAACTGCAATGAGATGTATTTTGACAAAACTTTGAGATCTTTCCCCAGTTGAGCCTCTGATGAGAACACAGGTCTGGCTACTACCTAGGTTGCAACCTGGTAAGACCTTGAAGCAGAGAGGTTGTGCCTGGACTTCTGACCTACCAAAAGCCTGAGATAAAAAAAGAAAAACGGGTAATGTTTTAAGCTACTAAATGTGCAGAAATTTGTTACACAGCATAGAGCACTAAAGCACCAAGTAGCAAGGTTCAGCTACTCATCAGCACTTCATTCATCAGAAGGAGCATAGAGCATTTCAGAGCCAGGTTCAAGGTCTAGACAAAAGGAACTGAACAACTGGCAGGATGCTTAAACACTAATTAAGGCAAAGGTGTGTGTGTGTGTATGTGTGTGTGTTTGGCAGCATTTGTACCTGAGGAGTGAGGCAGAGATCACATGATCAGAACTCAGTACAGGATGAAAACCTGCAAGCAACCAGAGTGGAGATGTTGGAGGTTGGTCATTCTGCAAAAGAGGTGGCTAGTTATAGACGGATTACCACAGTCAGTTCTGAGAATTAGGCAGGGTATTTCCATACTTTTTTTTTTTTGAGGTAAAGCAAATAGAATCTCCAGTTCCAAATAATTTTGAATGGCTGAAACCTTATAAGCAGCTGTACATTCCTGTTATAAAATATTACCCTTGATATTCTTTAATTATAACAGCATGGAATAAAGTAACAATTGGATTAGGTTCCTTAGTGGAAGCTCTGACTAGCCATCAATGTTGGGCCATTGAACAAAATTTGGGAGTGGACCCACAGACAATGAGAGAGCAAACCCAAACTTTTGACTATTTCACAAATTTAACAGCGGCTTTCTTTTCCCTAAAACAAGCAGTCTTTGGAGTTAAAATTGGATTAAAACCCTAGCTCTTCTTTTTAGTAACTTTGTGATTTGGGAAAACCACTAAACTTCTCTAAGCATCAGTCTAATCTTTTGGAAAAATCGGGACAATGATAACTCCTCCTGATTGTCACAGGACCAAAGAGATATTGAAACAGAAAATGAAATGACCAAAATAGACTCCACCATAGTACAAAGCATAAGCTGAAGTATTAAAAAAAAACGTTCAATAGCATAGAGATCTTCAAATTTTGTTTTGGAGTCAGCCTATGTGCATTTGAATTTCGCTCACTGGTGTATTATCTCTGCAACCTTTTGCTAGTTACTTAACCCTCTGAGTATCCATTTAGTCACCCAGAATGATGAAAATAATAACAACTTCACTGCATTAAGAAGATATTAAATGAGACAATGTATGTAAAGTGCTCTAATTTTTCCTTAAAATAGTAGGTTGCTGAGTTCCCGATTAAGATTGCTCAGCTTTGGAGCTAGCTAGCATTTTGGGGTTGACAACTCCCCATGTGCCCTTTCATCCTTATTGCTCTGGATACTGACTTCTAATTGTAATAATCAATGGGCTATCATATCATTATTTATACAATTCTCTTATATAATTCTTTTCCCTTGGGTTTCCGTGGAAAAGCTCTTCAATAAGTGTTTGTTGCATTCAATAGACTCCAGATTTCCTGAGTGATGGAGCATTTCTGAAATGCAAACTATGAGCTTTCTCTCTGTGATGCTGCTTGGCCTCAATAATATCCTCATGACCAAATGTGTGTGCAGACATGCTTTTCAGTGGATGAGATAATACCTTTTAGGCTAATAGAAGTAGTTGATTTACTGCAGAATTTTAGATTTGGTATCAGCCTAAATCACATCAGCAGCAAATATAGTGGGCACCACAGCACTTGGTGGGCATTCGGAATTACGCTCCAGGATTTCCCGGATTCATTTAAGTCCCTCTCTATGGCTGCATGCAAAGCACATTAGAAGGACAAGATATTTATACTCTAAGTTAAATATCTATGCCATAAAAGTGATGCCTGTAGGATCAATGTAACTGTAATTTAGCAATACAGGATGGGAATGGAAAACTCTTCATGGATGCAAATGTGAATTTAATAGGCCAAGATGGTTACCTCAGAAAAGGGCACTTAAATTGCTTTGGAAGGTTCTGGAAGATTTGTGGAACACAAGCTGATATTTGACCAGCTAGAGTCAGAGGTGAATTGCTAAAAGGTTATTTAAGTGGTACATTTTATCTCCTGGCCTTTACTGAGGAGTGTAACTATAACGTCCCATGATTATTGAGTTATCACTTCACTTTAATGGGTCTACTTTGAAGAACATTCTACATTTTTCTCTTAGCAAAACTTTCTTGTATCCCATAATGATACAAACATAAGCATTATCAGGTAGATAGTTTTCCATGTGATATTGTTTTGGAGGTCTAGAAATGTCCAGTTACTAAGAGCCCATTGTCCATACTAATTGTGAACAATTTGGTCATCATTTACTACAACTGAGGTACTATTATTCTATGCCCTTTCCAGATACCAATTCATTTACTCTTTACATAATCATCCTGTGGGGTATCTATCATCATCATCATCTTCATAACTATCTTCATTTTAAATTTGAGGAAATTGGGACACAGAGATACCAAATAACTTGTCCAAGGTCACATTGCTAATTAGCAGCAAAGCTAGTATCAAACCAAGATGTATGCCTCCAGATTCATGCTTTTAACCATTAGGCTAAACTTTACCCACAATACAGAAATATCACTGGACTGGGAGTTAAAGGAACTAATTTTGAATCTCAATGGCATCACTAATTAGCTACATGAAAAGTTATAACTTTACTTAAAGAATACTAATACCCATATCATCGGGTGGGGAAGATTCACAGATATACACGAAGGCTCCTCCCATGGAGGCTCACCCATAATAGATGGTCAAAGAATATTACTTATATCTAAATTTGAATCCTTCAGATTTTTCATCAGGACTCTTTTAAGCTACAAATCAACTATTAGAATCTATAATGCTTTTAGCAATTACCCTGTGAATCCCTACATATAATTTCCTTTAACTGATTAACACTAGTAGAAAACAAAGTACTGACAGGAACGCAGCACAAAGACAAGCCTATTGTGTCTAATGTCAACTTGCCATCCTGGGACACTGCTAAACAGGGCAGGCCCAAGCTGGTGACTATGGAGTTGTTTGGGCAGCCAGAGGTAACCATCAGCTAAAAGGTGCATGACAGAAGACAAAAGGTGCCAAAGAGAGCACGTAAAGGCCTGAACCCATTTCACCTGAGGCAGGAGGAGCTTCTTTAATGTCTGCAATGGATACCATGACCTGATGGTGGAGTTGGAAGCATTCAGCCAGTGTCATGCCAGCAGCATGATGGCAACAAAGGATTTCTCTTATTTCCTCCTAAAGACATTAATGATGATGATGGGCTTGAACTATCTGAGTACTTTTTCTGATGTTCCATACTGGCATATAAAAGGAAACATCAGAGAGCAGACAGTCAAGTGTTGCTCCCGCCATCTAAGCTCTGCGTGGGTTCAGGGTTGAGCCTGAAGAGAAAGTGCCTCATCGTTTCTCTTGGCACTGAGCGTGGGCAAAGCTACCATGATGGACAGAGAGTCCCTCAAGACACTAAGCACAGGCTCAGCCCGCTGTCCCTCATGGGCAATATGTTAGGTGTTTCCACACTGCAACGAACAGAGGTGTAATCAGGCACCTCAGCTCATGAACTTTTCCTGTCAGACTTCCTTGGAAAGTGAGAGACCTGAGCCTTCACACACGGAACCTCTTAGAGAGCCGGTATGTGTCTACCAGCATTCAATATCAGAAAAGCAAATGCTTTTTCAGACATTCCCTAGTACTTTCTTCCAAAGCCAGACTGTGTCACCTGACCCCAAAACCTCACTACGAAGAAGGCTTGGAGAGTATTTAGCTTTTCTTATGACCATGGGGGAAATAGAGAGACAGAGTTGGAAATGGACAGTACAAAAGCTAACCCACACAGTCTGCACAGGCAGGTGTCATGATTATCCCTGTGACATCACTAAGGAAACCAGGGCCTGGACAAGCGAAGCAACTTGCCCAAGATCTCACAGATTATAAGTGACAAGGCCAGGATTTGAACTGGAGAACCCTCTGTCCAAGATCAGTGTACTTGGCACTAAACTCTGCAGTACCTCTAAATAGCTTTTCCAGTAATTCTCTCCCAGAGCACCTGTAAATTTCTCTGATGGCCCTAATCATCATTTATAATTACATATTTATTTTGGGTAATCATTTGTCTTATGTCTGCCTACCTAGTTGCATAGTAATAATCTCTGTAAGAGCTGAAACATTTTTGTTCTGTTTTGTGTACCTCTGCATATGTAGCAATGTGCATGTTTTCTCACATATAGCCAGTCACAGTACTAACTGAATGAATGAATGAATACAAATAACATGTAATTTGATGCTAACCCTGCACTAATCAAGGACTTGACGAGTTCAGAGCTGAAGAGTATCAATGAACTGAACAGAGGGCAGGGAAGACTCTAAGACCATTGTTAGGCTGGGCCTGGAAGGATGTCTTTGAACAACTGGAAGGGAGATGAGGAAGTCCAAAATAAGAAGAGAGAAATGTGTATGTAAAACAGCAAACTGACCAACTTGCTGAGGATGCATGTTGAGAAACAGGTACAAATTAGGGTACCAAACAATGTAGGAAAAGCCTTGAAAAAGGGCAGAGATTTCAATACCAATGTAGAAATAGAGATTTTTGTGAAGGTAAGCAAAGCTCCAATAGTGATTGCTCCGAGAGTTTTATGTAGATTTACTAGGGCCTTAAGTGCTGTTTTAGTAGCTGAAGCGGCAGAGAACAAACAGTGTGGAAGGCTGGATTGGACCACAGCATTGGGAAGAGAGAGTGAAGATAGGAAATTGATCATGCCAAGGCAACCACTAGCAGAACTTGAGTCTATCAGGAATGACATAGAGAGGTGCAGAGGAACAGGTTCAAAAGCAACTCCTAGCGTTTGAGTTTGTTAACTGGGAGCATTGGGTAGGTTAGAAATTCAGGGAAGGAGCTCCTTAAGGAAGAATGATTACAAAGCTAAGTTTGAAGTTTTAAGAAACTGAAAGATACCCAAGTGAAAATGGTCATTGGGAGTTGGAAGGAGATGACTGAAAATCGTTATAAATAAGCACATTTATTTATTTATTTATCTATTTATTTATTTATTTAAAACCTGGATCTATAGACTTGGAAGTAAACAAATAGGACATGCTAAGAAAGAAACAGTCTCATAGTCCTGGGCCATATGATTAATTCACCCTGAGGTGGTAAAAAGACGATGCGATCCTCAGTTTCTCTCTTCTCCTGTCTCAGTGACCACCACTGTCAACCTGGGTCTCAGAAGGACCATGAAACAGAACTTCCCTGTCTCCCAAATCACTCACATAGGACATGCGGTGTGAACAAAATTTAAACCTTTCTTGCATTAAGCCACTGAGGGTTCAGGTTTAATTTTTAACTGTAACTAGCCTAATCCTAACAAGCAGAAATCCACAGCCTAGATTAAGGTAGTAGAGCTCAATAAAGGGCAAAATTTGAGGTGCAAAGAACACAAGGGAGTGAAGAGCAATGTGCGAATGGGGAGGCTGAAGTGAATCAGGAGGATGGGGTTGCCATCCTGGTATAGTTAGATTATATTCCTGTGAACCAGGAGCTCAAAGCTCTGATTCACCTTTGGTACTTCCTATTAACATGGACAAGGCATTTTTTGAGGGAAGAATTTGAAGGAAAAATTAAGTATTGATTACCCATGTTAAATGTTGTAAACAAAAACATGAAATACTCCACACAATAAATGTGGATGTAAACGTAAAATGCAAACATGCACAATTTCCAATTTAATACTGATAAATAAAATTCAGCTCCCTTTGGTAGCCAATGCAATCCTCATGATTTTTCCCTGCAAGTAGCCTCTGTTCTGTTCTTAATATGTACTGTTAGCATCATGTCTTATAAGTTATCCGTAAATTTTTGTTGAATAAATGAATGAGTAAAATGCATATATAAAAGAATGAACAGCAGATGGAAATGACTGCAGAAGTGGTTTAAAAAACTATTCCAAAATGTATGTAGGTTATTTCATTTATCCAGGGAGCAAAGATATAGCATATGCGTTTTCTAATTGAAGTTTAACAAGGAAAGTATGTAAAGACAAAGAAAATAACTGAAGTTATTAAAGTAATATTAAGGTTCTTAAGGTAATACTAAGGAAATTAAGGTAATTTTACAATGTATCCTAATCCTCTAATAACTTAAGTTTTTGACCCACCTAATTGTGAAAAGAAAAAATTCTATTTAACTTGACTCAATAATCCTACAGGGAAAAGGGTTAGTTAAATGAAGGTTATTGAATCTATAGATACTTATATTCTTATATTGAATGGTTTTTTAAATACCTGATATATGTATATATTTCTAAGAGTAAAATAAAGGAAAAAAATTAAAGAAGTATGTCTATTGTCACATAGGGATGGAATAAAGTAGGAAGAGAGAAATCATTCATCTAAATATCAAGAAGAATTTGCTGATGGGGGAGATGTCAGACTGAGAAAGGGCATAATGTGTAGAGTTATAATATTAGACTGGATAAAGAATTAAAACATCCATCACTGAAAATCATCCTTCACCTCCAGAGATGCAGACTAGCCAACATAATGGATAACAGTGATATATACCGCTTGGGTACCAGGTGAGACTAGTCAGGGCAAAGACAAATACTTCCAATTACATCGCTTATGTGATACAAAGACCCAGGATAGACATAAATAACGAAATTACCGTAAACCTAAAGGCAAAACATACATTCTTGCATTTATATCTACTCTTAGCTTCCTACCCACATTTCTTACTGGTATATGAAAATCTGATTTCCAGCAAGGAAGCAAAGTATGAATATATCCATTTATTAGGACAGAGCATGATCTGTGAATTACAGAATACAATGCGTGATGGGATCCTCTGGGAATGTTTGTGAAAGACATCAGCTCTGCATTACGATAAGCTGCCCCTCCTTTTACCTATTTCATCAATTCCACAAGTATTTGCTAAGTGTTTACTATATTGCAGGCATTATGCTAGAACCTAGATGGTCTCTGCTCTCTTGGAGAATACAATCTTGGAGTAGATGGGGTAGGCATGAAATAACTTTTTGCTTTATATTACAATCTTCTATTCACTTGTCCATCGTCCTCACTGAAGTGAGACTTTTTAGGTGAGAATGGTGCCATATTTATTGTGACATTCACAGAAACTAGCAGAGTGCATGACACAGCAGAAATACGGGCATGCACAAACTGTGGGATAACTAAGTGATTGCAAAAAAGAATGAAGGAAAGTAGTTTGGTGAAAAGGGAAGACTACGGCTGATGAAGTTAAGTGATTGGGATTTGAAAAAAAAAAAGCATGTTCTCAAGTTAACAGAATGCCACCATTTCATCAATTAAAATTAGACTTTCAGAAATTAAAGCTTCAGAAAAATGATCTGTTACCGTCGAAAGAAAACAGTTTTAAAAAATACCTCTTTTCATCAAAGACTGAACATATACTTACTCACACTTTAAGCTTAGTTTCAGGAGACCAATATTTCATTCCTAGCTCCACTCTGAAAGTCTTTTACATGGAGGAATCATGTAACATTTGTACACCTAGTTTTTTCCACTTATAAACAGTAAAAATTCTTCCTAATCGTGGGAATGCAAGATTAATAGAAACATGCAAAGTTCTTGATGTGAAAAACTCTCATGCCTACATGAGCCCAACTTGTATATATTCATTTTCTAATTAGGAACATGATGTAGATATTAATGTTGGGTAGAGACTCAGGAGAAGGAGTGACTCTTGTAAAGATATGGAATCAAATAACTTCTTTTCCAACAGCCTGGAAATAGTGGTCATATATGACTCTGCGGCTCTAAGACCTAAGGAAGGTAGAGAGAGTACTCAGTCATTTCCTGACTCAGTCTCCTAATCTGGAAAAAGTAGGACTTCCGCCAGGTCACTCAGAGCAGCCACAAAGAGGCTGTTTGTTCCAAATCCACTGAATTACAAACATGAACTCAACCATGAAATCTCAACTTCGACCTAAACCATTAACTTAGTATTTCTAAAATTACTCTGTGATCTGTATTTATGACACTTCCTTTTTTTTTTTTTTGTCTTTTTGCCTTTATCTAGAGCCGCACCTGCGGCATATGGAGGTTCCCAGGCTAGGGGTCTAACAGGAGCTGTAGCTGCCAGCCTTCGCCACAGCTACAGCAACGTGGGATCTGAGCCGCGGCTGTGACCTACACCACAGCTCCCGGCAACGCCGGATCCTTAACCCACTGAGCAAGGCCAGGGATCGAACCCGCAACCTCACAGTTCTTAGTCGGATTCGTTAACCACTAAGCCACGAAGGGAACTCCTATATTTATGACACTTCTAATGACTTCTTCTCATACACTGAATGTGCTATGCTAATTTGAGAATCACACCCTCACGCTGAACAAGAGTCCAGAAGCTACTGCTGCCCCCAGAGGAATAAACAACCTTTAGGAAACCAACAGAGGAAGCCATAAAAGGTGCTTTGTTTTAGCCCACTGTACTTAGCAGGTAAGTAAGTAATCCATCCAAGACAAAAAGTTTTGGGGCAGAAGGTAATTGACACCAACTATACTGATATATTGACAAAAATGATAACAGTCAACATTTATTGAATGCTGACTCTGAACCAGGCCCATGTGCTTTTCACATTATCTCATTTAATCCTCAAAACAAATCCTTTTTTCCTTTATCGGCCACACCCAGAGCATATGGACTTTCCAGGGCCAGGGATTGAATCCAAGCCTCATCTGTGACCTATGCCACAGCTGTGGCAACACTGTATCCTTTACCTGTTGTACCAGGCAGGGGCTAGAACCAGCGATGCCACACAGACAAGCCAGATCATTAACCCACTGTGCCACAGTGAGAACTTCTAAAACAAATCCTGTTAAGATAGGTGTAATTCTTTTTTGACTGTGGATGTTCCCAGGCCAGGGATTGAACCTGAGCCACAGCAGTGACAATGCCAAATTCCTAACTACCAGGCCTCCAGCGAACTTCAAAAGGTGCAATTTTTATTCTCCATTTTATTGGAGAAGAAAATATAGTACAGATAAATCAGCGGAGGACTCTGGCTAATTTAATTGGAAAGTATTTGTGGTAAGGGCAAAAAAAAAAAAAAAATCAGAGGAAGAATGGAGGAGGGCCAAACACAGCCCAGATGCTGCTTCAGAAAAGATGCTGACTCTGGCCTCTGCTTTACCACTAGATTTCCAATTCCAAACAGCATCAGGACAAAACCTCTACCTAACCCTGCACCTCGTGTCATTTCCTCAGGCTTCAGAGTCCTGGGGAGGAGCTGGGCTTAGATCAAGCGTCTGTACATTACTTGGCAGGAGACAGGACAAGGCTCTAACTATTCAACTCACTCATATCCACTTTTGGCTTCCTTAGTGGGAAATATGATCTTCCTTTTTTGAAATAATCTTCAGATTTCCCCTCAAGTGGGAAACCAGTTTAGACAGTGAAAATGTCACCTACATCACTCTCAGTAGTTGATGGGCATGAATATTTTCGTACTGTGCTTTTTAGTCCCGTGAATATAAACTTCTCACCTATTCATGATGCAATCCTTTTATTATACCGATTCTGATCCACAAAGGGAAATGTGACTTGCCTTAAAAAAGACTGTGGAAGTGTGGATAGCAAGATAAATAAGGCTTCATCCACTTGTTGGTAACCTACATCTTTCCTTTGAATGAAATAGCTGAGACTAATAACTTCTCTCTCGTTCTCCCTGGGTCTTTTCTATCCCTCAGCCAAATGGTAATTTCTCAGGAATGAATTATAATATTGTTTCTACCTGCCCATTTCCATATTACTAAATTATTTCTAACTTTAATGAATGATCCTCCAGCAGATTAATTATTCACTCAAAAACATTTCGTGTTTCCCAATCTATAGATTTATTATTAACTTATAAATATTAACAGTGGATGCTGCCACCATCCAGCTTTATCAATAATGGATTATTTTATTTTTTCAATGATTTTTTATACTATTGATTGTAAATGGATTTGACCTGAAGGGACTTAGGATTTTTCCATTACAAATGAGAGTAAGCTCATTGAGTAAGGCTCAATGTGGAATAACATTTTTAAAATATATTCATGATTGACTGTACCCTGACGACCTTAACGAATTGAGGGTGATGTTACCAGCTTCCTCTGCTCACTCTGAACCAAGACCTTTCTGCAGTAGAAAACGGTCCAAAAGAAAAGATGAATTTGCAGAGTGTATGAAAAATTATTCTAAATTTAGTATCAGTAATTAGGAATAATAATGTAAAATAAAAAATACTAAGTCCTACCAGCATCTTCATCATGAACCCACTGTGCAACTCTTCTAAAATGAATCCACACTGCACGTCAAGTCTAAAAAAGAAAAATATATCATATAGTAAGAAAAACTCAGAAAACTGCAGAATAAGTCATTATGTGTTAGGTGTGTTGAAATAAAAGAGCATCATAAAAGTAAAACATGTTGACCAAGGGAAAGAATAAAATGCTTGATAGCTATGAATAGGAAAAAAAAAAAATCAGCCTCATTTATGGTTAGATATTTCACGGTGACAAAAGGTTAACTTCGATCAGCCAGAAATGCCAGTCATTCACCTACAGTGTAGGTCTTTGCTCCATTTTATTTTTATTACCATGTTTTTTTTTTCATGGGGAAAGCCAGTAATAAGATTAAATTTAGTATGTAGATGTTCCTTTTATTTATTCATTAAGGCATCAAACATTTATGGAACAAATGTTATGTGAAAACACTGGAGTAACTCATGACAGGGGTGTCTACATGAATGTCTCTGCTTTCAGAGTGCTTACAGTCAACTGGTGGAAATATAATATGTAAGTAATTATATAGTAATGGTATAACAGAAATATTAAAGATGCAGGTAAGTGCTAGGGGAGATTAGAAAATATTTTCATTCTGAACAGGGTTTTCACTTTAATTTTTAAATTAAAACTAAAATCTATGTTATTGTGAAATGGTATTTGCTCTCCTATAGAAACAATTTTGATCTGGGTTATGCATTAACTTACAGCTATAAAGCATCAGAAATGGTCAATCAAGGGAGATGGAAAAATCACATAAATTCTAAAGGTCTTAAAAACAATTCTCAAAGGTAAAATCTTGTCCTGCGATCTCTGTATTATGACTTCACACCACCACTTTATGGCATGTAAATCTTAGGAACTGTAAAAGGTTATAAATTGCTTGATCCCATAAGATAGCCAGGTGTCCTTGGGTAGACCTTTCTATGGCTCAGTCTCTCAACTGTAACAAAAAGGGGTTAAACTCAAAATCTCTAAGACCCTTTCAAGGTCTAATGTCCTGAGATTCAAAGACTTTTTACATAGGCCATTTTTCATACAACCAATTTTCGCTCCATGAATAAATGCAGTTAGGTTACCAGTTCCACATAAAGGGATCATATAGAAGTAATTGGATCCCCATGGAAAAGCAATGCCCTATGTGTGTCTCATGCCTCATAAATAGTATACTGTGAGCATGTGTGGATCCTATGCAAAAGTAATGAAAGACCTGAAAATTCCTTATTTATCCCCAAACTACTTTTTTCTTATTAGAGTTACACAGATTATACTCATTTGCAGCCTGTTGACACAAAATAGAGAACATAATCTTATAAACATGCCCATTCTTAATGAAAATACAAGGACTGGGTGGGTATCAAGATAGCAGAATGGCCAAATAAATTTTAATAAAAGGCATTCTAATATGAGATTCAAGGTTCTATTTATTTACATGATATACCCAATCTCCATCTCTGCCACACCTTCAACATACCTGCCAACTCTGAGTAAGTATTTCTGTTCCTTTTGTTGTTGGTTGTATATATATTGCAAAGGGCTAAACCTCATATTGAGTTGATGATGTAGCAAAACACATCATAGCAATATATGGAGCAGCCAGGTGCTTGCAAGAACTCTTTTAATAACACGCACTACTTTCTACTTTGTACCTTATATTATGCAGGCTTTCTTCTCTTACATGGTAAGTTAGTAGAGGGAGAGATCCATGCCTGATTTATTTCATATCTGTCACTGTGTTTCTAGCATTGCTCTTTCTCAGAAAGTAGATGTCCAATAAATATTTCCTGCACGATGCATTAGACATAGATCTATCTAAGCAAGGGGGAAGCAATCAATCTTCCTGGTGATGACCCCATCAAAATGCACAATTTTCATGAATGGGACCCTTGAGGTCTTAATCCTTTTGGATTTCTATGAGATATTTTGATGGCTTTGAAATTAACTGTTTATTTTTAAGGTATGTTTATCAGACTTGCCTATCAGACACTGAAGTTTTAATTTTTAGGGCATCTGTTCTCTTTAACTCAAAGTGAGATAGTGACATGAAACAGAAAGACTTTGGATGCTGGTGCGATGCTGGTGACCACTCCATTAATAATACCTCTGGTCTGAATAAATAATACAGTTAATGGCACACTAACTGTTCATCCCTTCCCTGTTTCCATATATACTCCTTCTGATGATAGACAAAGTATTCCTTTCACTTGAAGCCAATGGGTATGAAAACAATTTCACCTTTAAGTTTTATAGGTATGAATTTAAAATTTTATATATATATATATTTATATATTTTTTATATATTTTATAAATATATATACATTTTATATATATATAAAATTTTATATATATATATGAATTTAAAATTTTATATATATATATATATAGCATATAAGGCAAAGGCATCACTTATGATTTGTCATGTTGGCAGAGAAATTTTGACATTTTTCATGCTCAGTGTTGATCATAATTTGAAGGGGGAGAGAGGGGTGCACAATAGCACATGTTCCACCCAACTGGGGTTAGAAAATGACTGAAAATCTCCATCATTTTTCAGGGGACAGAAAATAAGCATTATATCTTCACCGTATGATTCCCCTAGATCATGATAAAGCTATCCTTCTTCCCCTGAATTAGTCAGTTTACCTGCTATCCCCTGCGAACAACCAATAGCTTCATGGAGAAGAACTGAGTTTTATTTCATAATTCTTAAGATGATGTAATCATTGGTCAAGAAAATTTATGAGCAGTGAAGAAGAAATCAGGCTTCATAATGAACTAACAAATTGTACTTGTAATGAGAAAAGAGAAGAGAGAATAATACCTCTGGGATGTTTCATGAACATTAAGATCATAATGTTTCTCTTTCTCCCAAGTGTGGAACAACAGACTAATGTGAGTGATGGAGATATGACTGAGAACTTAATTTGGAGAGGGTTAAGCAGATTCATGATGGTAAAACTCTTGACAATTTCATTTTGGTTAAGAGTAGTGATCTAGATAGATGGCTCTTTTCTTTAGGAAAAAAGACGATGTTTCCATAAGAGAAAAAAATGGGAGGCAAAATAACATGAGTATCTTCAGATTTTAAGATGGTGGTTTATTAACATCTCTGCTTCCTTATCTCCCATTTCTGATTAAGTTAATATTAAGACCTTGAAAGTTAATATATATGACAAGGAACTCTGAATGCAGTTATACTGGGCAGGAGTGAAAAGGACACAAAAAGAAGATGTCCAGAACTGTGATCCCCAAAAAAGTGTGGGAGCACAGAGTTCTCCAGTTAGATGAATGCTATGAAGGACCAAAACATAATTCTCTTACTCAGAACAAAAACTAAGGTAGAAGGGTTGGATATAGAGGCACCTTAGAACCTATTTGACCCCTTCAAAGTGGCGGGATTGTAAAGAAAGCTCATTATTACATATTTTAAAATGAGTAATAGGACATCCTGCATCCAGAGCAGCATGTAAGAAGCTTGGAAGTCATCACTCCGTCCAAACAAGTGAAAACTGAAAAATCAATCATTCTTCCTAGATATATAGGAGAAGTGAGGTTACAGGACAAACCACTGCCCCACAAATGCAGATAAATTAAGAGAATCAGAGAACCATCTGTGGGAACCAGTGTGGGGTAGGAAATCTGTAGTGGATGATTTTCTGGAAGCATAAAGTGAGCAACTTTGAGAAGTAAAAACTCCAGGGGCCTCTAGTCATTGAGGACCCCCACATTTTTATGAGCTTTACTTCCTATATCTCCACTAAGCCCTCCCGATGAACAGTGGGAAAAAAAAAATTTCCTTATGCTTCTAGTTGGGAGAAGGAAAAAGAAGCCATTTTAAAAAATGCTAGAGCATTCTGTTATTTTTTTTGCCACAATTGTGGCATGTGGAAGTTCCTAGGCCAATGACTAAACCCAAATCACAGCAGTAACCCGAGCCACAGCAGTGACAAAATCAAGTCCTTAACCCACTGAGCCAATAGGGAACTATTCTGTTCCTCCTAACAAGACCCTCCCTCAGGAGAAACTATTTAACCAGAGCCTAAGTGACCTGGGGCAGGGCAATATCCACCTCCAGCCTCTTGTGGCCATCCTGTCCCACCTAAGGCAGGGAGCAGAGAGAGTAGGAGGGAGAAGCATGTGTGAAGTTCACAGTCCAGAGCTATAGGTTCACAAAAAGATTATAACTTAATCACAGAACTATAAAATGCTTTTCTTCCCCACCCATCTTACCACCATCACATTACTAAAGGATTATGTATAGTAGTTCCTTTTAGTCAGTATATTATACCTGGTTATCAAGAGATGGAGCAAGAATCAGAACCAGATTCAGATGGCAGATATGTTGGAACGATCAGATCAAAAATTTAAAGCAACTCTGATTAATTTGGCAACATCTCTAAAAAAGATAAAGTAGACAGCATGCTAGACTAGACAGGCAATGTAAGCAGAGAGGAAATTCTAAGAAAGAATCAAAAAGAAATGCTAGAGATCAAAAACACTGTAACAGAAATGAAGAATGCCTTAATGGGATTTCTAAGAAATTGGACATGACTGATAAAAGAATCCTTGAGCTTAAAGATATCTTAATAGTAAGTTCTGAAACTGAAAAGCAAAGAGATTTAAAAAAAGAACAGAGTATCCAAGACTTGTGGGACACATTAAAAAGACGTAAAATACATATTATGGGACTACCAGAAGGAGAATAAAGAGAGAAAGGAACAGAAGAAATATTTGAAACAATAGTGACAGAGAATTTTCCAGGATTAATGTCAAACACCAAACTACAGACCCACCATGCAGAAAAACTCAGCAAACACTGTGCAGGATAAATGCAAAAACAAACAAAAATATACCTAGACATACCATATTCAAACTACAGAAAATAAAAGATAAAGAAAAAATCCTAAAAGAAATCAGAGGGAAAAACCATCTTACCTATAAAGGAACAAAGATAAGAATTATATCCAACTTTTATTTTAGAAGCTATGCCAACAAAAATAAAATAAAGTGAGAGAATTATTGAAGAATTGAGAGAAAAAGACCCAGCAACCTAGAATTCTTTACCTTGTGAACATATCCTTTAAGAATGAAGAAGTATTAAAACTTTCTCAGACAAAAACTTCAAAAAATGTGTTGCCAGTAGACCTGCCTTGTAAGAATGTTTAAAAGAAAGGTTCTTTAGAAAGAAGGAAAATGACCTGGATCAGAGACCAGAGACCTGGACCTACACAAAGAAATAAAGAGTATCTGAGAAGGAATGAATAAATAATAAACCATTGTTTCTATAGACAATAAGTGGGTAACAAAAATTTGCTATAAATCTAGATATATCATTAATAAATCAAAGGATAAAAATGAAACCTTATGGTAATCACTGCTATTTAAAAATATTACTATCTTTATTTTCTATAGGCTGATCAGTCAAACCTGGAAAACATATACTGGTATTTTTTTATGTGACCTTTTTTTGTTTGCCATAAAATTTAGGCTTATTTTGGCTATTCAATTTTTTATGTTGTATACTTTACAAAATGAGTAATAATCAAAGAGAACAAGCACAGAATATTTTAACTGTTTTCAAAAATCAATAAAGGAATAAGGAAAACAAAGAACACCTCTGAAAACATGTTTCTACAGATTCAACTTCATGACCTATGCCACTTCTAAGAACTCAAACGAAATTAAAAATATACCAAGTCTATAAAATAAGAGATCCCAAGACAGATAGGGATTGAAGAAAGGCATGAGGAGGCCTCAGAGGAGGAAATAAAAAAAAGATTTGGCAGAACTTGAGAGAAGATACAGCTAATAAAACTGTCACAGAAAGTCTGCATGGGAAGCAGCAAAATGGTGAAGAAGAGGGATGTCAAAGAAATGCTTAACAGAAGTGAAAAAAATGATCAAAGAATTTCTAAAGAAAATGACATGTATATTATACAGTTTAAGGTGATTCAACTTAGGCATAATTGGTGTCTCCAAAAGGTGAGAAGAATAAATAAAAGACATTTTTATTGTTTTTAACTCAAAAAAACTTCAGAAACTTAAGATGATCAAATCCATCATTTTAAGACACATTTGATATTTGAGGAAAAAACTACCAAATAATTAACAATCAGACCCAATAATAAAAGTATTCAACTACTGGATTTCAAATATAAAAAAAAAAAAATCTTGAAAAACAAAGCAGGAAGGACTTCCTGTCGTGACTCAGCAGGAAAAGAATCTAACTAGGAACCATAAGGTTGAGGATTCACCTCACTCAGTGGGTTAAGGATCCATCATTGCCATGAGCTGTGGTGTAGGTTGCAGATTCACCTCGGATCCTGCATTGCTGTGGCTCTGGCGTAGGCCAGTGACAACTGCTCCAATTAGACCCCTAGCCTGGGAACCTCCACATGCCACGGGTACAGCCCTAAAACAACAAAAGACAAAAAAAACAAAAAACAAAAAAAGCAGGGAAACCAAGGCACTTTAATGGGGAAAATAATCAGACAGTTCTCAGAATGTCTTACAGCAGGTAGTGCTATATGCATGAAGCCACAAGGAAAGATAACATGATCCTAAGTTAATATACACAGCCAACATATCAACAAACCATGTGAGTATAAGATGGACATTTTCAGCATATATTAATCCAGAGTCATAGTCTTCATAAGCTTTTCTTAAAGAATCAACTAGATTTGTCTTTCCTGATGAGCTAAAATATTTACCATTTGGCCCTTTGCAGAATAGGTTTTATGTCTCCCCCAATTTAGATGGAGGGAAGGTAGCACTACCTAGAAAACTTTGGTCCTATAACATCATCACATGAAAAAGTCTATGACACTGTAATAACAAATAGAAAGAAAGAGGAGTTCCCGTCATGGCTCAACAGAAACAAATCTGACTAACATCCATAAGGATGCAGGTTCGATCCCTAGCCTTGCTCAGTGGGTTAAGGATCTGGTGTTGCTCCAGCTGAGGTGTAGGTTGCAGATGTGGCTTGGATCCTGCATTGCTGTGTCTATGGTGTAGGCCTGCAGCTATAGCTGCGATTCGGCCCCTAGCCTGGAACCTCCATGTGCCTCGGGTGTGGCCCTAAAAAAGACCAAAAAAAAAAAAAAATCAAATAAAGAAAAAAACCCAGTAGGAAGAAAGAATGGCAGGAAATAGCAGTTGTATCTGCATGGTTGCAGTTCGGCTGCTCTTACTTTCCTGTATGTTTTAAGTTGGGTGGAAATGTGGTTGCCATACATTTATTTTACTTTTATTTTTATCTCATGGCATTAATGTTCTGCATTATTAGAATACAGCAACCACAAGATCATGGAAAGATGATCTGAAAACTAAAATAATATGAATTAAAATTCAATTTCAAGATATGGACAAATCTACCTAAAGCATGACAAACCTGCCTGCATGAAACTGGTCATTTAAATTCCACAAAGGAAAAGAAAATTACATAATCTGTGAGACTGTTTATGATCACTAACCAACAAAAATGCTACCTTACATTCACATAAAGTGTTCTAGTTTACAGACATTATCTCATTTAATTATACACTAAGAAGGTAAAATCTTATATCCTTTTCAAAATGGAGAAAGGAAGATGAGAGATGAAAAGCACCAGGGTCAAAGAGATTCCAAGTTCATGAAAATAGGAACAGAAAACAGCATTTTCATTAAGGTCATTATCGCATCCACTTCAGAAACATATAAAAGCTTTTTGGCTTCTCTTGAGGTAACCAGAACTCTAAACACATGATATTTTTAAAGTTAAAAAATACTTTTTCTCACTGTTTTGTTGAAATGATGCCAAATAAAAGGATTTTGTGTTCACCTTTGTTATCACTCTCTTCAGTTAAGTAAGTACAAATTCAGTTTAACATGTGACATTTTTTACTGATTTCCTTTGAAATAGTCATTTTAAGATAAAAAACTACAACATAGTGATTCAGTTATACATATGTGCACCTCCATTCTTTTTCAGATTATTTTCCCATATAGATTATTACAGAGTATTGGGTAGAGTTCTCCGTGCCATACATAAGGTCCCCATTGGCCAGTCATTCCACAGTGTGTATATGCCAGTCCCAGACTCCCAGTGCATCCCTCCCTGCCACCTGTCCCCTTTGTTTTCAAAGTCTGTGAGTCTGTTTTTATTCTGCAAGTAAGTTTAGTTGTATTCCCCCTTTCTCCATAAATAACTGATATCATATGAATGTCTTTCATTGTCTAATTTCACTCAGTATGATAATCTCTAGGTCCATCTATGTTGCTGCAAATGGCACTGTTTCATTCTTTTTATGGCTAAGTAATATTTCATTGTACATATGTACCACATCTTCTTTATCCATCCCTCTGTTGATGGACATTTAGGTTGCTTCCATGTCTTGGGTATTGTAAACAGCACTGCAACAAATACTGAGCTATAAGTATCTTTTTGAATTATAGTTTTCTCTGGATAGATCCCAGGAGTGGGATTCCTAGGTCATATAATATTCTATATTTAGTTTTTTAAGGAATTGCCATACTGTTTCCCACAGCTGTTGTACCAATTTACATTCCCACCATGATGTACTTTTTCAAAGATAATATACCAACCCAGACACCTACGCCCAATTGATCTTTGACAAAGGTGGCAAGAACTTCAAATGGGAAAAAGAAAGTCTTTTCAGTAAGCTTTGCTGGGAAACTTGGACACCTGCATGTAAATCAATGAAACTGGAGCACACTCTCACACCATGCACAAAAATAAACTCTAAATGGCTTAAAGACTTAAATATAAGACAAGACACTATTAAACTCCTGGAAGAAAACATTGGCAAGACACTCTCGGACATCAACCTTACTAATGTTCTCTCAGGTCAGTCTCCCAAAGCAACAGAAATCAGAGCAAAGAT
>PVHT021183524.1:18246491-18269452 GCA_004024745.2 Catagonus wagneri
GGTGGGAGGGAATGGGGATAACTAGTGCTTTAATGATGGAATAGCAAGGAGCTCCAACTGTATTGCACGGGGAACTATATCTAATTACATGTGACAAATCCATATATGTACATGTAATTGGGTCACCACATGGTGCAGTTGGAAAATCTGACAGAAATCTGTAAACCAGCTATAATGCAAAAATAAAAAATAAAAAAAAAATAAAAATAAAGATAATATACCACCCTGCTCTTTTACTTATATTTATCCTCCCTACTGAAATTCTGATATTAAACATCTCAAATAAATAATAAACTTTTATAATTTTCATTTTATAATAAAAGTATTTCATTTGTTAAAGAATAAGCCAATTTCCTCTTCATGTGTAATATTTTAAAAAGTGACACAGACGTTTTGAGCAGATTTTCTACAGGTTTTAATATGAAAGTCTTTTAAAGGACTCTTAGGGAACTTCTCTATATCAGCGTGATTTTCATTGTGTAATAAAGGGACCTTGTGGAGAGGGAAATTGGTTTGCTTTTCATTAGGGCAAGATATAACAATTATTGGCACCTAGAAACAATATACATTAAATGTTCAGTCAAAAAAGCTGTTAATTTTTTTTTTTTTTTTTGCTGCCCCACAGCACATGGAGTTCCCAGGCCAGAGCCATAGCTGCAACCTAAGCCACATCCTGCAGCAATGCCAGATCCTTAACCCACCGTGCAGGGTCAGGGATCGAACCTCCATCTCAGCAATCCCAAGATGCCACAGATCCCATTGTGCGGCAACGGGAACTCCAAGGCTGATAATTTCAATTAATCAAATATTCACTAGTTTATACAGCACAATTTTTTCAGAGTTAATTGTCATAAATTAGATCAACATAATACCACTAGAGCAGATTTTCTTGCCTGGAGTGATACTGTGTTTCCCAGGAGTCATCAGGAAGTACGTGGAAAGGCCTGGGTTTCTAGTTGTCAGATTGCCTGGAGACGGCTTATTATTGCATGTCGTGGATTAAACATCCTACAGGAACGAGACATTCTGCCAGAGAAGTCTCCTCCCACCCTCATGCCAGCAGGACTTCCCCTGAGAACCAATGAACCAGAGAGAAAGCACATCTGGTTCTCCTGAATCAGCATTCAAAGATGCCACAATTCAAGCTACCGAATTATGTAGCCAGTTCATACTGAGGAATTTCTCACAAATCTTTGGTTATAGATCTTTGCTCCTGAATTTATTACAGGGACAGCCTGTCTTAGGAGCCGTCTTTGGTATATAGGCACAAGGGAGGATAAATGATGAGAGTCATGCTTTCTTCTCTGTCCATTGCACCCATATAGCTTGACAGCTCCACAAAGAACCCAGGTGTTAAGAATGCTAGGTACTTTTTTGTGCCTGGTCATTTATTTAGTGATTTCCCTGCAATTAGTACCAGTGCTAGAATTAGGTGACCAAATGCCTTAATTCTTGAAATTAACTAAAAACTGACAAACAACAACAAAAGCAAAACAAGACCTAGACTCACAGAAATAGAGAACAAATTGGTGGTTGCCAAAGGGAGAGAAGTCGTGGTGGGGGTGTAATGCATGAAGGGGGCCAAGAAGTACAAACGTCAGTTATGAAATAAGTCATGGGGATATAAGGTACAGCACAGAGAATATGGTCAACAATATTGCATTAACTTCGTACAGTGACAGATGATCACTGGACTTATCATGGTGATCATTTCTCAAGGTATTCAAATGTCAACTCACTATGTTGTACACCTGAAACTCATGTAATATTGTATGTCAATCATGCCTCAATAAAATTTTAAATAAATAAAAAATATATGGCCACACATCCTCAAAGGCCAAACTTATATCTGAGCCTTGGAATCTGGCATCACTCAATCAGACAGAATGCAAAAGTCTGTTCTGGATTTCTTGCGCTTTGTCCACAGTCTTACTTAAGTGATCTTTCATTTAAACTCATTATCATATCCTCCAAGTTACCCCTTCCATTTCTATTACCAACTCAAGAGCTGTATAGAAAATGCATGTTCCTAATTAAAAGTTGTAAATCATTAAAATAAACGTTAATTTCAAGGAATGTCAAACTTATACTGTGTACAAAAGAGAGAACCAGCAAGAATTTACTCTAGAGCACAGGGAACTATATTCAGTATCTTGTAATAACCTATAACGGAAAAGAATCTGAAAATATTCATGTGTATGTGTGTTATGGGACCACTTTGTTGTATACCTGAAACTAACACAATATTATAAATCAAATCTAGTCAATAGAAAATAAAAATGACAAACTTGGATATAAGTAATATTTCGGGGATTTTTTTTTTTTGCATATTTGCTCTTCTCTGAAACAAAAACTGACTTTCCTATCTGTAGGTAATAGCTATATGAAAAAGGAAACGCATCTAAAGAATTTCTGGCCGTCGAGATATCTCATATCAGCAGTGCTGTGATTGCCTATTCATGTGCAAAACTTTTCACTGACCTATTTTTATGTGAAATGTGCTTAGAGAATAGAGTTTCTATAAATCCATTAGATTCCCTACCGCCACTGTGCCTTCCTCTTCATTCAACTTATGCCTCTATTAGAAAAGAGAGAAAAGGTTCTTGTTCATGTTTCAAAAATGTATATGCTTGCCACATTTTTAAAAATACACTATTTTTTAAAGCAGTTTTAGGTTCTTCACAGCAAAACTGAGTGGAAGATCTATTTCCCAGAACTACATGTACACAACCTTCCTATCAACATTTTCTACCGGAAGAGTACATTTGTTATAACTGATCAACCTGCATCATCACCCCAAATCCACAGTTTACTTTAGGGTTCCCTCTTCGTGTTGTACATTCTGTGGAGTTTGGGAGATGTATAATGACACATAAACACCATTATAGTATCATACAAATTAGCTTCACTGCCCTCAAATCCTCTGTGCTTGTCACTTTTGATGCTGAATTTTGATTAAAAACCCTATTGAAGATATTATAAGGTAACGATTTTTAGTAAGATATGTTACTCCAATATAGGTTTTGAGAATGCTGTTGAGTGGGATATTGTTTTATTTATCAAACGTTATTACATATTTGCTAATAAACTCCTTTTGCAAATGGCCTTTAATTCAAATCATATATTGAGATAGAAAACCAATAGAGGTATAACGTACTGATTGTGTGTATAAGTTATTGCTAAGAAATATTTGCCCATTTGGGGATGGCAGTGTCTCCGGAGAGAACATTCTGGCTGCCAAAAATAAAGCCATTTTCATTATTTCCACTCTAGCAACACAGGTCCAGATGTCATAAACTCTCCCAGAGTGTTTCACAGGACGCAAGTCCCAAGGTAGGTTCCCTTTAAACAGGATTCTGTGGTCAAGTACATTTGAGAAATGATGCATAGTAGGGTTTTCTTTGGGCAATTTACAAAGTATATCAGCCATTTAAAAATTTTGTGAAGTCCCACACCAAATAACTTGTTCGATTTCATTTAACCCAGCATTTTGCAAACTTACTTAATCATGGAACATTTAGGGCTTTTAAAAAAAAAATCACATACACTAGCTGCATCAAATTTCTCTGGGGAGTTTTTTCAGAATGCAGGTCCTAATAGAACAAAACAGAGTAAGATAATTCATGCCGTTAAAAAATTTTTAAATGCATGTGTAATTTGTTTCCCCCGTATTATATTTTAGTACTACATTTCATGTTTCAAAATAATGAATTTGAAGCACCATGTTCAGTGCTTAAATGGAGTTCTCCAGAAGTCTCACCAAATTTTTATTAATAGTTGCAATAAATTTGTGGTAGTATACATTTCAAAATTATGCACAAAAACTCAAAAGCAATAACCTCAAATTCTACTTACACTAGAATATACTTATCCATATACAGAAAGTTTCTGAATCACCTAAAATGTATATTGTGCAAGAAAAAAATCTATTCTGCCAATAAATGCATAAAACAATCATAAGACTTAGAGGATTACAGATTCTAATTATATATTTTTAAAAATAAGTTGATGACAAAAGATAATTCATTTACAAGCAAACCACCTATTTTCATCATCACTGTAATGGGGATAAAGCTACATACCTTGAATAGTTGATAAGATAATTAAATTACATGATATGTAAAGAAGCTAGTCCCATATCCCACATTTAATAATATATCAAAAGTAATAAATTTTATTATAATTTTGTGTCAAAAAATCACAACAAAATTTGGTTTTATGTACACTGTTAATCATGTGTATATAAATATATTAATAATATATAAGGAATAGGCTATGCTCACAGTGAAATAAAAACGATCAATATATTCTCAACATTTAAATTATTCCTTCTATTCCAAAATACAACTATTCTCATAGAGGCTTTGATTAAAGCTTTTAACACAGAGAAGAGATTTTTCTGTGAGTTATAATAATTAGGTTTTATATCTTAATTTTCTGGTATGGCAGAAAAGCCTACTAATTCTAAGAAACAAGTTCAGATACAAATTTATAATTGTCTGTAATATTCATAACCAAAGCAATTAGATGTGCAAAGATTTTAAAAGAATGTAAAAGTACAAAATGGGTTTCTTCCCTGATGCACCCTCTCCTTCCCAATTAATGGATATATTTCAACTGCCAATAACAAATTGAGATCATCCACCCTCCCTCCTAGGATAGTGGCTGCCTACACATATCCTATTTCTTGCATACCTGAGAGAAACAACTAATACAGCTATCAAAGGTTATAGTGACCTCTTCAACAACCCCAGATATTTTTTAAATCTTTGCCTACTTGAAAAACAAACACCTCATTCTTGTCTTAAGTTGCTTGGACTAGTAGTAATGCTGAGCATATTTTGATATGATTGTTAACCTTTTTTCATTTTGTGAATTGTTATATCATGAGCTTTGCCCATTTATACTGGAATTTTGTCTTTTACCTTTTATGTTTTTATTTATGAGACTTTTTATAATCAAAATATTAACTTTTTGCATGAAACATGTTCTGAAAATACTTTCTACTCTACATTCTGACATTTTCCACAAGTTTATTATCATAGCACTTATTTATCAGCATTTGAGATTTAAAAGATACTTAATTTTTAAAAGCCATGTCATATGAGTATTAATAGTGGGTTTTATCCAACAAAACTTAATTCTAGTATTTTTGTTCTTCTTCATCTGTAACATATAAATTCGAAAGAAACTTTAAAATAGCTTGATATGTGAGTCATGAAATAAAACAATTTGAATAAAAAGAAAAATTATAAACTTTGGAAAAGAATAGAAAAACAGAAATGTTTTAAACAGGATAATATGCTTGTTAATTAAGCATAATTTTGGTTCAAAGTTTTTTGGCAATAGAGGCAAATTAAAGAAAATACAGTGCTACAATTATTTTAATATTTTATTTTTAAATGAAAATCATGTCTAGGATGACACTTTTTCCTAGAATTTAATTCTAAATGAACATATGGATTTTGATGCATGGGATTATGGAATTCATTAATTCACTCATGCATTCAATTCATAATGCTTGAATGTTTAGTATGAGCAATGCTGAGGCTTTGGCCATAGTTAAAAGACTATTATTCTATGGGTCCTGAGTACAAGTCTTTCCTTGATTATTGAACACTGCTTTGATCTATTTCTCCAATTGCTTTACCCAAAGTAGAAAACTTAGAACAACTGATTTGGTTTGTATAATACTTGTGTTTCTTCTGGCTGTAAAAAACAGGAAACAATTTAAAGTAGATTTAAAAAAAAATTTATTGGTAAGATATTGGAGTATATTACGCAATCCAAGAAACTGTCGAGTAAGCAAGCTTCAGAAATAGCAGAAATCAAGGCAATCCGAGAAGTCTTAATGCCAGAAATTTGGGAGTTTGAGTGTCTTTTTTTTTTTAAGAGCAGTGGAATGGACAACCAGATAAGAGTGCTTTAAAGTACCATATCCAGTTCCCATCCCAAAGCAATCAAATTCATTTTGGGGGCCAAGGCCTACTCAGCAGAATGTTTTAAGTATCCCAAGTGACTTTAAAGTGCAATCAATATGGAACTGCTCTAAAGGGCTGCATTTAGCATAATGATGCTGCAAACAACTCGTAGTTTGGGGTGTTTCTCTCAGTTCCGCATTCAGAATCCAAAAGACAAAGAAGGTGATTGGTCCAATTTGACAAGAAAACGTAGACCATGAGCTGTGTCATTCATGGCCACAGGGGAGGCTCATAAACCAGAACAGGACTGCAGAGTAGAGTGACCAGTTGTCCCAGTCGGCTGAGGAATTTCCTGGGACTTAAGATTTTGAGCACTAAAACTAGGATGGTCCCAGGTAAACCAGAGCAATTGGTCACCTTTCCTTACTCTTGCAGAGTAAAGTATGGAGGGGTTCTTGGGTGTGGAATGTGGCAGTTGAACAGCTCAGTATAACAGTTTTATCACATTATATGATCTTTACATTTACAGAACCCATACCATCTGAAGCACCTTGTCAAAGACCAGAATTTTCTAGGGGGAGGAGGGAATGGTAGGGTATGTGGGTGTGGTGGTTTACCTGCGGTACTATACAAAGTTAAAAAAATTTGCATAATCTCACCTTATTATTACAGTATATTTCAAAGAACAAATAAAAGTGAGGAAAGTTTGGTGATTTAGATTACAGAAACTTTCATGAGTTTAGTACACCAAGCAAAAATCTTCAATGTATATAGTAAAGGAAATAACTTTCACTTTGATAAATCCTATATTAATGTTCTAAGATACTTTAAGTCAACATCATAACGAAAAACTTAAAATCTCAAATGTAGAAATGCAAGAGTGTCAGAAATGTTATCTGTGACAGCCAAATGTCATCCTTTGCCACATTTCAAAATGAAAACATTACAAAAAGTAGGACAGTTTAACTTCAAAATGATATGCTATTTCCAGTCTCTGCTCTCTGCTAGTCAGACTTGGCTGGATAAATTTTTAAGCTAGTTTCTAACTCAATAGGCCAAGGGGCTATCCGGTCCTAAGGCAATGGGAAGAGGAAAGGTACAAACACTAATATGGGAGATTTTTCCAGCTATAATAGCATATCTAGAAAAAGAAGATCACAACAACCTCCTAAGTTATAAACTCTATGATGAGCGTAAATCATCATTCACTACACTGGACATTCTGGAAATCTACGGCACAGCTTCTAGGAGAAGCAATAAAAGATCTAGAGGTACCTGGGACCCCCAAACCAAAATAAACAATGCCAACAGTACAAGGCATTTGGGAACAAAAAAATGTAATTTGTTATATACAAGAATGCTGGGTAAGTTGAAAAAAATCCCTTTAGCCATACAAAGGAGAGGGCTGCAGTAGATTTAATGCTGAAAGCTTAACACCAACTCAAGATATATTCTGCAAAGGAAAACCAGTGTCCTTGGAGTACGGAAGGAAGAACTTATCAATATAATGCTGAACCAAACTAACAATGAATGCCTTCTCACTGACAGGAACCACAGCTACAAAACTCCCAGCTGAAACAAGTACAAATTACTGTCAGTGATATACGTTTCAAGAAACGCATTCTAAGAAATAATCTTGCTGTGTGTGTCTAAAAATAAGACAGGTCTCATGATTTGGGTGCCCAAGAAGAGATTATAATCATGTGGACAATAAATGTTAAAATTTCAGACAAAAACTAACTATAAATCAAGAAACACAAAGAGGAAGTGGGCAATGTTCCCCCCAAGGATAGAAAGGAGATTTTCTAAGTTGGAGTTTTCTGGTTTGATGACATTCTCAATCTTTAATTCTCTACTTAGGCAGGGGGAAATGGCTTATAGTCCTCAAACTATTCAAATGATCAAGTGACCAGGGAGGGTCAAAAGACAAAGAGAAAAACTACGACAAAATGGATTATTTTCCAGACTAATTGAGTTAATACTGAAATGAGAAAATAGTTCAGTTTCAGTGTAAATTGTAAGGGCCTAAAAATAACTTGCCTGCTTGGATTTTCCCTAAAATGGAACGTTTATGATCTCAGCATTTACACTAACTGTAAATCTCCCAAAACAGCACAAGCCCCTTTTAAAAAGACTTCTCACAGAAAACCAGAGATCCAAGTTATTAGGGAAATTATGAGGCGTTTTTCCACCTATTTCTTTCTCTCAACTGATGTGCTGCAGATCTCTGAGTCCCTTCAACATATTGCTACTACTTCATTTCTCTGGAAATGAGCTTCTTGGTACAGTCATTTGAATTCTTATGTTGGGGAATTCCTCTCCTTTCTCCTCCGTTTCTCTTACATTTATACACTAAACCTGGTTCCAAAGAAAGCTTGCTGCCTGAAATCCCGGTTGTACCACACCTAAAACCACCATAGCTGGGTGACATCCAGGTTGCCTCATCTCGAATACATCTGTCCTCTCACTCACTAGCACACGTCTGTCACCACCTGAGCCCCACGTCCAACGAAAGGAAGGACCTCACCATCCTAACAGAGGTTCTGCGGAAACCATGTGGCTGAAGGCGAGTTCAGTTTCCCTGATTCTTTTGTACCCAGACGCACAATGCCAAGTGCTGGGCTCAAGCAACAGTCATCAGGGTGACCACAACCAAAAGCCCAGTCCCTCCACATCTATGTCCCCAGGCTCTGGGAGCTCAGGCTCATCTCCTCCTTTGGTCCCAAGGCTGTCACCTAGATGGACTCTGTACACACACATCCATTAGTAAAATGTCTAGAACTGAGAAAATAAACAAAAGGGTTTTTTCTCTTTCACATGTGTCATTAGGTTGAAGAGAAAGGAATTGTTTGAAATCTTGGCATTCTTGCTCAGAAAAGTCCCTTAGCTCACTCCTGGGGACAAACCTACAGGCCTAATGCTTTTGCACTTAGGCGATCCTGCAGCAAATCCCAGGGGCTAAGGTCTGAAAACTCATAAGGAAGAGGCTGACATAGTCATAGGAGCTCATTCTCCATTTCTTTACAAACTTGGTTCATTGCTGCATTTTCCAGCTGGTCAGTGTTTCGTGAATGAGTAACACAGTGTGGAATCCCATAGTGATTTTCTAACCCCAAAAAGTAAACTCTGGAGGTGTCAGCCACCAGGGAGCCCCAAGGTGCCTCCCTCAGAATGCATGTTTGTATAAGCTGTCTCAGTGGTCCTGGGCCAGGGGCAGGGTGGGGGGTGGGGGGAGGGCTAGGCCTGGCCTTGGCACCATGTGATCCTGCTGATGGGGCAGTGTGGGAAGCAGGACTGCTGACTCCTAGGGGATCCTTGGCAGGAACTTAAATCAAAGACTCCAACCTAGGGATCTCAAGACAAAAGCCCTTCAAGCTCTTATATGCATGCCCAAACAGAATCCGAAGACACGCAGAAAGAAAAGTTAAGGCAGCTTTGAGAAATGAAGAAAGCAAAAAGCTACCTGAGTCTGTGAATTTGCTTTCACTCACCAGGAACAAATTAAGCGGTTGACACAGGGTCTGGGGAAGGGAGGACACAGTTTAATCACAGGCACTGTCTTCAGGAATCAACCAAATTAATTTTTTTTTTAATCTACTCACATCTTAGAGAAGGAAACTGAAGCTGAATAACTGAATCTGTGTTGTCATTAAGACACATCGCACTGGGATTAACTGACTACATTTTCATGGTCTACCTAAATATCTAGAACTGTTATAAACTCACAGCCTTCAAACACCAGCATTTTCACAAGCTTACACGAAAAACACTCAGGGGCTGAAATCTTGCTGGCAAAATAATTAAACCACCCCGAAATACCTGAAAACATTTTCAGAGAGTTCTATGCAATACCGAAAACAGAAGAATATGGCTTGTAAAAGCTAGGCTTATCCCAATAAGGGGTTCAGGAAAGCAGCTGTTTTCAGAATAATGAAAGGAACTGAGCAAATTAGAAAAGAGGACAATATATACAAGGAAAAGATTAGAAGGGAAATAATCATTTTTTAAAAGTCCAACATCTGCATCTCAGGATCATAGGTCAGCGTGACCTGAAGTGTCTACTCTGCTGACCCTGTCCTTTTTCCCAACACACAGAGAACAGACCTTTAGGTCAGGCAGGACCTCAGGAACTGCCCGAGGCTGGGTGGCCAAGTGGTGACTCACTTAGTGAGCGTAGGAAGGGCTTAGTTGCCATGGTTCCCTGACCTAAGCAAGGCAGTTCTGCAAGGAATTGGGCAGGAGGACCAGTCCCATCCGCGCTCACCTTAGTCCATGGAAATGAGCTGCCCTTTGGGTGTAGAAGCGGCAAAACCTAAACCCCCCGAAACTGATGCAGTGACCATACGTAATGTTGGATAAGGCCTACCAAATACTAACACTCTTCATAACCTTCATGGTGAAATCCAAAACCACTAAAACAGGGTCATTTTTAATAAAGTGCTCCAATACAGATTGCCACTGGAGTACTAATGCACTTCAATTCCACTTTCATTTATTATGTATTTATTTATGTTTTGCAGAGGAGCAATGGCCTTTAGATACCAGTCTGCCGTTCGACTCAGCTGTCTAGTAAACGTTTTTTTTTTTTTAAAGAATCTGAAATTGTGAAGGAATGTAAATAGGAGTGAATCCACTCCAAACACTGTCTAGACTTTGTGTGGTAATAGGAACTGCTGTAAGTGAGATGGAAAGCTCTTTCTTTCCAGCCTCAGCTTGAAAAACACCACCACCTTCCTATTGCCCTCATAGTTGTGTGTGTTTGTTTTATTGTTTTCAGAGAAGTTCTCACTTTATGCATTTAATTTTCAATGCCAGGGGATGCCAGTGTCATCCGGGATAAAAGTCAGTCTCAGATTTCAGAATCTGGAATGACAGATCCCACAAGCCTGTAACACCACTCGTATATAACTGATGAAAACTCACTAGTGTTTCAGCAGACCAAAGCTGTGATTTCCTGTATAAAACATATTGAAACAGAGCCCCCTGTCATCACCTGCTATCGCTGGGACAGATCTTCACCCGGTGTACCTCCACGGGGATTCTCATTGTGCTCAACTCTATCAGAACATTCAAAAAATTCACCACCTCATTTCCAAGGTGTGAATATATCCTATCATTATCCATTAGTTATTGAGCACTAGCAGTGCACCTGGCACCTATTACCTCAGAGAGCATTTTCATAGCCATTCTGCACATACCTAGAGCCAGTGCTGCCCCTCTACACACACACACCAAGGGAAAGAAAAGACTACAGGTGTCAACACGTGTTGAAAAAGTTTTTAGAATTCTGTCTTCAACCCATCACTTACCTACAGATAGGAAATGACCTCTCTAGTGCTTCAGATGAGCTTTGTAAAAAAAAGAAATTTTGACTCTCACACACCCAAAAGACCACATTTAAGTATCTTCTTTCTCCAAATCTGTACCCAAGTAAGACTAACAGAACTAGATCTACTAGAAGGAAATAAGCCAAATGTGACTGATATTACCCAATATAATGAAGGTACTAAATATG
This sequence comes from Catagonus wagneri, assembly GCA_004024745.2. Classification (NCBI taxonomy): domain Eukaryota; kingdom Metazoa; phylum Chordata; class Mammalia; order Artiodactyla; family Tayassuidae; genus Catagonus; species Catagonus wagneri. The sequence continues at coordinate 18,257,928 of PVHT021183524.1, forward strand.
ATATTATTCATCATCTTTTTGAGATCATCCAACAAAATAATGACTGGTAACAGTCATATTTAAGATTTAGGGAGGATCTAGTGAGGAAAAATGACCATTCTGACACCAACACGCACTGAACACAACTCACTGCTCTCTTATCTACCTCATTCCACCATATTTCCTGATCTCAACTGATGACTAGATGCTTAGGAGAATTTTACAAATCTGGAAGCATTCTTACCATTTGAAAAACGTTTAATCCAATGAAATGTATGGATAGACACAGGAATAGATCATTTTATTGCACTTTGCAGATATTGCGTATTTTGTGGCAGGCCTGTCTGAACAAGGACATCAGCATCATTCTTCCAACAGCATTTGTTCACCTTGTCAAATTTTGTAATTCTCACGATAATTCAGGTTTTTCATTATTATATTTATGGTGATCTGTGAGCAGTGATCTTTGATATTAGCATTATGATTCTCAGTGAAGGCTCAGATGATGGTTAGCATTTTTTAGCAATAAGATCATTTAAAATTATGGCACATAATTGTTTTTAGAGCCATAGTGCTGTTGCACACTTATCAGACTACAATATAGTGTCAACATAACTTTATATGCACTGGGAAACCAAAAATACGTGTGACTCTATTTTGATATTCATAGGTCTAGAACAAAACCTGCAATATCGCAGAAGTTTGCCTGCACATAGATTGATAGATATTCAAAATGTAATCAGTACTAACACATCAGTATCAAAAATTAAAACAAAATAGTCTATATTCAGCATATATAATTAGTAAAATAGAATTGCATTGCATTCTTTTATTTATACTTCCATGTAAGTATTGCATACTTACATGGAAGTATAAATAAATCTTATTTGTCAAGGACACTATAAGATTAATAGAAATAAAAAATGGCAGATTCATGTGTGTCTTTGTATCTACTTGTCCCATCTTTGAGGACACTCGCTTTAAATTGCTTTTCTAATTTAAAAAATTATCCCATTTAGATTACTTGCTGCCATTTCCTCCATGGCTCACCTATAAGCTAACTGAAGGTAAAAGAATGAGATATGAAAAAAATACACAAAATAAAAACAGAGAGGGGAATTCATAAATATGGATGAAATTCAAAGAAGTGTATGAAACTTACTGAAACCTTCATAAACAAAAAATTCAAAATCATGAATGAAATATATAATTTTCAGAAATGTAAAATGTACTCTAAAAGAGATAAAATAACCAAACAGTTCAAATGCAAATAAAAGCAACAGAGGAAGGGCTCAAAGATCAAGTCCCCCCTCCCCCCTTATCAAAAGCACAAGGTCCACATGGTTTCAGAGGTTACAAATTTTTTTAAAAAGTTGATCCTAATGCAACTTAATCTGCCCTGTATCATAGAAAGGGAAGATATATACATATATATTATATACATACATATGAAGGTATATATATATATTTATAAAACATGGTTATAAAAACGCAGTAAAGATTACACACAAGGAAAGAATTTTCAGGCATAAGTCCTGAATGAAGACAGTTACTTCAGAGAGGCAAAGAGGATTTTAAGGAAATTTAATCTAGTTGGAAGACAAGCCCCAAAAGAATGCCCGGAAGCTACAACAAAAATGTACCCCCAAAATAACAGTATCCCCGGAGTTCCCGTCGTGGCGCAGCAGAAACAAATCCGACTAGGAACCATGAGGTTGTGGGTTCGATCCCTGGCCTCACTGAGCAGATTAAGGACCTGGCATTGCTGTGAGCTGTGGGTGTAGGTCACACATGCAGCCCGGATCTGACATTGCTATGGCTGCAGTATAGGCCGGCAGCTATCGCTCCAATTGGACCCCTAGCCTGGGAACCTCCATATGCCATGGGTGCGGTCCTTAAAAAGAAAAGAAAAGAAAAGAAAAACAGTATCCCAGGCCCATTAATTACTAACAGATGGAATCTTCTGTGCTGGGACAAAGCGGCAAACATTCCAAGAACCGTTTTGCAAGATGTAGACTACAGATCACCAGCACAACAAACACCTGAAACGGAAGTTGCAAATACAGATTTAGGAACCTACCCCAGACTTGCTGAATGAGAGTCCTGTAGTGTGGAGGCCCATGAATCAAGATTTTTAAAAACTTTCTCAGCTGATTCTTCTGACCACTAAAATTTAACCCCTGTTTTGCCTGAATAGTGGCTCTACTTACGGTTCCCACCGTACGGAATAACAACCTTACTTGTGATTAACTTTATCAAGTGAAGCATTAGAATTACCAATTAGGCAAGAAACATTTTTTCCATTTGACTGAGATTTGTTGGTCCATTTATTTGACCAAGATTTGTTGGTCATTATGACTCTATCCTGGTTATTTTGCAACGATTATATTTTAATAAGTTTATAAGTATTAACCCAAATTACTATTTTAATATGCTTATTTCTTTCAGAAACCGCCTTTATTAACCTTTTTTCCAACTGACAAATATTCATTATAATATGGTACAAATGGATCATTTGTTCACCTAATAACAAGTATTTATAAAGTGCTTATTATCTAATTTACCATATAATAAGTGGTGTCTAAATAATACCTTTTTTCTCTACCACATTCTCGTATTCTACCTTATATAATTATAATTTATAATTATATAATTATGAATTTTAAAAATAATCACACAATCTCAAATTCTGACAAAATAATCCTTTACTTACTTGTAATATTTGTCTTACATAAGTTGTAGCTAGATAAGCTAAACATGCAGGCAAGACTCTCAAAGTTGTTTTGCTTACACAAAAATTTCCTGGATTTGCCTTTAGGCAGATTATACTCAGTCAAGTTGTAAGAGTATAAAAACAGCATTTTATTAGTTTTTATAGGCAAAAGTTTGCACTTACTATAGAAGTAATCTTTTATTTTTTACTCACGCCAATATCCTCCCACTTTTCCTAAGGAAGTATGTCCTTCTTAAGGTAGAAGCTTTCATTCATTTAATCAGGCATTCAACATTACAATATGGTAGTAACTGTTGAGTAGTTAGGACAGAGAACAAAATAAAGTTCCTACCCTCATGTAACTTTTTTTTGTTTGTTTGTTTTTTGCCTTATCTAGGGCCACACCCACGGCATATGGAGGTTCCCAGCCTAGGGGTCTAAAAGGAGCTATAGCCACCGGCCTTCACCACAGCCACAGCAACGTGGGATCCGAGCTGCATCTGCAACCTACACCACTGCTCACGGCAACGCCGGATCCTTAACCCACTGAGCAAGGCCAGGGATCAAACCCACAACCTCATGGTTTCTAGTCAGATTCGTTAACCACTGAGCCATGACAGGAACTCCTCATGTAACTTATAATCCTTTTCATTATTTTTATTTTATTAATATATTAGTAATTTCAGTTACTGATACCATGAGTAATATTAGTAAATGCATTAGTATTGTTTTAAATATAATATTCACTATCAAGGTGGATGGCAATAACTATCTAATCTTCTTTATCACAATAAGAGTAAATTGAAAACAGTAAGAGAAGGCTTTGTTTCTTTCCTCTCTCTTTGGGAAAGAAACAGAAATTCTGCAGTTGATCTCACCGTGGGTAATGAATATTCTTTAGAGGGTGTCTTTTATTATTTCCTCACTCACCAGCTTCTGAAATTCCCACCCTACCATTTCATGTAGGACTAATGTATCACAGCTGTCACTGACTCCATCTGTTGGCTTATTTAGAACACTATGCGATTTTAATGACATCTTTAAGAGAGCATTTCTTTTTTTTTTAGGGCTGCACATGCGGCATATGGAGGTTCCCAGGCTAGGGGTCCAATTGGAGCTATAGCCGCTGGCCTACACCACAGCCACAGCAACGCCAGATCTGAGCTGCATCTGCAACCTACACCACAGCTCACAGCAATGCTGGATCCTTAACCCACTGAGCGAGGCCAGGGATTGGACCCACAACCCCATGGTTCCTAGTCAGATTCATTTCCGCTGTGCCATGATGGGAACTCCGAGAGCATTTTAAAAACCAAAGCCTGCTCCCAATTTCCCCAAAGCTCTTGAATGCATTACCATTTTCAAATTCAGAACTCAGTTAAACCTAATAAGAAATTATTGTAATTACTGAAGTTAGGGGGGAAAAATAACACAGATATAAACTAGACTGTCTTATGATTATGCTATACTCACTCTTACCATGAAGTTATTGATTAGGACCTTGCTAATCCTAACTCTACACAATATTCAAGCTTCTAATGAAGCTTGTTTCCATATGAAATTTTCCCCACTTAACTCCAGTCAACACTCCCATACACACTTTTTTACCCTTTGGTTCTGTTGAACACTTCATTTAAGTAATGTTTTATATTAAACATAAAATCTAGTGTTTTTCACTGGTAAGAGTTATCAAAAGCATATTATAGAAAGTACTATTTATAATATTATGTCTCTATTATAAAGCATTATAAAGTACTATAGTTTCTATTATATATGTATACATATACATAAAATCCTTCAATTTAGAAATACACATCAGTGATTAGAATGATAATCATCAAAATGTCAGCAGTGGTACACCTTCACTGTGTGATCCAAGGGGCGTGTGTGTATGTGTGTGTTTTCTGCAGTTTCTACATTTTCTAAATGCCCTTTTTAAATTGATAGTGGCATGAAGTATTACACATTGAAGACTGAATAATATGCTATATCCTGTTTGAGGGCAAGGTGCATATTATATTTTCCTATAGCTCTTCAGCCACTTGCATTTATAGAAACACAGAGAATCTAGGTACTCAGTTAGATCTTTGAATTGTATGGATTAGAACAGAAACAGAAACTAGTCCTTTTATTATTATCTATGTCAATACAGCCCAAATAGTAACCCGATCATCACCTCACTAGGAAATCTGCCATCTGTGGTTTTCATGTGGGAGGAGTGCTCTCAGCTCCACCATGGAGACTTTTGAAGTATTTTAGGTTGTGCTTTTATTGTCCAATGATGGGGCTAAGGCACCAATGCCAGCTAAGTGGGTGCTGGATACTAAATATGCCACAACATTTAGCACATACCCACACAAAGAACCGTCTCAGTCAAAATGTCAATTAAAGGCTCTTAAGAAAGTTGGTTGGACTGATTTTCTTTCTCCTACTGAGCACGTGAAAAAACCAAGTCACTATAATTTTATATTAGACCACATGCCCCAAGAAGTGTGTGGCAGATTAAAGATGGACAGAATTCTTGTGTTCTTTTGGACAGCTTTGGCCAGTGGAGGAAGATGGGAGTAAGGTTAAAAGAGTTCCTGGGTCTGACCTTTGAGAAAATGGTACTTCTGTTCTGTCTTCTTAGAATCCAACCACCATAAAAAAAGTAAAACTACCTGAGACCACCTTGCCAGGAGGAGTTCAAACCACATGGAAAGACTTTGTTAAATGAGACACCACGTGGAGAAAGATAAATCAAAGAACACGGAGGTTCAAGAAGAAGCATCGTTAGAGTAGATCCTCTAACCCCAGATGATCTCATGTGGAGAAAGATGACCTGCCCAGAAGAGTCCTTACATCCCTGGCCTGATACAAAACTATAAGCAAACTGAAATGGTTGTTTTAAGCCATTAAATTACTTTCTTTTATCTTGAGGGCATCTCCTGTGCTTCCTGGAAATTCAAAATGGAGGATGTGTTTCTAGAGAACACATAAAACATTTTCTTTGCAATAAACAAGCAGACCACAAATCTCTGAAGAGAATGCTGGAAACTATTTCAGGCATTGTTTTGACTCCTTAAAATGCTCGTATTTTTGATGCAGTAAGCAATTATAATTATCAACCAAACTCTAGCTAACTAAAATGGACATGAACCAGTCACTGTGCTGATTGTGACTCCATTATGACACTAGTTAATTTAATTTAATTCTACGGCATAAGTTAGTTATATACATGTCTCCACTACTGAATTGAAAACTCCTTCAGGGCAGGAACTATGTCTGTTGCATTTTTTGTGTGTGTGTGTTCCACCCTAATGCACAATGCCATGCATATGGGATGTGTTCAACAAACATTTACGGATGATTATGATAGAGTCTACAGCTAGAAATTAATTATTTGGCTAAATTCAGCATCATCTCCTTCCAGTCTTCTATTTGAAAGCCCTAATGCTCTTGACGTGATTTCTGGTTAACTACAGAATCTTCAGCCTTGAATGATTTTAGAATATGTCATCTAGTCAAATGCTATTATTTTACAGATGAGGAACTACACCAAGAGGTGAGTGACTTTCTCAAGTTCATACAGACATTTAGTGTATAATAAAGTCATTACAAACTAAAAATGATTCTCTTAACAGATTGCTGGCAGGTAGACCAGGACAACCAGAGGTTATTGGAACTCCTGAGAAATGGAAGGCTAAAGTGCAGGAAGCTGGCACAAATGGTAGAATCCAGTTACATCTTAATCCATTTGGAACACAAGCCAATGTCGGCCAATATCACTCATAAAATTTGAAGAAAGACTCCTAAAAGACATAAATGTGGAGGGCTGGATAGCTAGAAGAGGCAATAAAAATTTCTTTTTTAAAAAATTAGTTCTATAGCGTAAATCATAAAACCAATATCTTCACTTTAAGATGCTTCATTAACAGCTGTTTATTATACTGCAAATTATTGCAAGACAATGTATGCAACATGCTAGCTTGATATTTGTGCTTCCACTTCTCAAATGAACCTGACTGTCAAAAACAGGGAGCAAACCAAGAATGGAAAGGCTGGCAGCAGATGCAGGAGAACAAAAGCTCTATCTTACATTTCCATTGTTTGTTTTCTAGTAAAAACTGACTAGGGTGGTTTGATGTGGTTCCATCACATGGTACTAACTAGTACCATGTGATGGAACGTAATGGAGGCTAATGCGAAAAAAAAAAATGTATATATATCAATGAATAACTGAGTCAGTTTGCTGTATAGCAGAAATTTACAGAACATTGTAAATCAACTATAATCCAAAAAAAAGAAAAGAAAAACCAGTGAAAGTACAGGGACAGACGATGTTTAAGTTTTCTTGAAAACTCCAAGAAAACCCAAACTAGGTTTTATCTTTATGATTTTATAATCTCAGGATGAGAACATACTTGAAGTTTAACTTCTCTCTATGCAAAATCCAAAAAGGAATTGAAAAGCTGTCTATAAAAGCATTAAATGATACAGAGTAAATACAACAAAGGATAAAGTAATTTTACTAATCTTCATCACCACACTAAAGAGCAAAAGGAGATCGTTTGACTCTATGTGGAGCCTTGGATAAGGGAAACTCATAACCTCCTTAATTAAGTTTTAAGACCCAGCCCTCATATATACCACCAGATAGACCCAATGAATCTGCTCATCAAGTCAGGGTAGAAATCATGATTTATTGAGCATTTAGCATGTGCGGATCAACACAAAATACACACATTCTCCTTAATCCTTACCACAAGCTCCCAGTAGGGGGAAGTGGTTATTGCTGATTAACATATACATGTTACTTTATATAAAATAGATAACCAACCGGAACCTACTGTGTAGCCCAGGGAACTATACTCAATATTCTGTAATAACTTATAAGGGAAATGAATCTGAAAAAAAAATAGATACATATGTATGTATAACTGAATCACTTGGCTGTAATCCTACAACTAACACAACGTTGTAAATCAGCTATACTTCAACTAAAAAAAATAAAAAATAAAACAAAAAAATAAAAAAGATAACCAACAAGGACCTATTGCATAGCACAGGGAATTACACTCAATATTTTATAATAACATATAAGGGAAAATAATCTAAAAATATATCTATAACTGAATCACGGTGCTGTACACCTGAAACTAATACAATATTGCAAATCAACCATATTTCAACTAAATAAGTACAAAGATAAATAAATCAAGGATGGGCACAAAAGGAAGACAGTTTCACACAAAAATTGTTGAAAAGCGATAGGGTGGTATAAGCACATTATTTATATTTATGTATGTAATGATCAAAAAAAACCAAATAATTGAAAATATATAATTCTGAGAAATGAGTATGGGGATGAAAAACTATGATACTGGACATAATTTACTTTTATCATGTGTCATTTTGTACTTTGATTTTTTTTTTTACCATTTTCAAATATTAATTTTATAAGATATTCTTTATTAAAGTTGAAAAATGTATGTAAAACACCTAGTCAACACCTTGTATAGGTGATCATAAACTGGCGGTGAGCCATTTGTACCAAGCTTCTTTGACTAACTGTAGCTCCACCACCTACTTTTTGTGAGAACTTAATTGAATTAACTTTCCTCTGCCTCAGTTGTACCTTCTGTAAAGTTAGACGAAAGCAGTGATTGTTGTACTTACATGGTTTAGAATGGACTCACCATTCAATAATATAAACAACTATGAAAAAAAGAAACACAGAAAACCCCTCATGATAAAACTCAAGTGTCTCCCTCAAGGTCACATAGCTTGTTAATTGTGAAAACAAAATCCAATGAGTTGTATTAAGAATGATGCATATGCCAATATATCCTCTTTTCAGTTCTATGAAGCAGATATTATCCTCATTTTAGCGATGAGGTAACCAAGACTCAGAAAGTAAATTACAGAGCTCAAATAAACAGAGGTAATAAGAGGCAGCCCTGGAATCTTATCCAGGGCTTACTTCAACCTATTTATTTCCCCCTTACCCCCCTGCCCCCAACATGGCACCTTGTCTTCCAGATATATCTCATTCTCACTATTTGAGACCCTTTGAGTGAATGAGACTAGCATACTGAGTTAGGAGCCTACTATCCAAAAAATCTAGGATCCTCAGCTCAAGACTGCTGTTTGTACAGCTACCAAATAAATGAGTCATGGGGTTAAAAAGTACAGAATGGAGAATACAGTCAATAACATTTTAACATCTTTATACAGTGGCAACTGGTAACTAAAATTTACTGTGGTGATTCTTTTGTAATATATAGAAATATTGAATCACTATGGTGTGTACCTGGAACTAATGCAGTGCTGTAAGTTAATGATACTTCAAAAAAAAGAGAAAAACTATTTTAAAAATGTTTGCATACTGTAAGATCTCATAATACAGCACTCTTGAAATGACAAAAAAAATAGAGATGCATAAGAGATCAGTGATTACCAATGGCTAGAAAGGAGTAAGGGAGAGAGGAAAATGACTGTGGCTATGGAAGGATAGCATGAGGGATCCTTGGGATGGAACAATTCTGCATCTTGACTGAGGCTGTGGCCACGCAAGTCTGCACATATAATAAAATAGCATAGAACCAAACATATTCACACATGAATCACTGTGTGTAACACTAGCCGAACCCGATTGTTTTAAAAAATATTAAAAAGAAAAACGATTCTTATTTACAACCCATGTTATCACCAGTGATAAAACACAGATGTTTACAGAAGGAGATAAACACTTCTACTGCCTCCTTTCAGTATCAGCTAGAATTGGCTGGGCTTATGCTGTGTAAGGAACAACCCAGTAATCTTCGTTGTTTAACAAAATAGAGACAAAGTCTGGCATTGGGGCCAGGCCATTCTCTATGGCAGGTGCCCTCCACACAGCAGCCCAGGGATCCAAATGGCTTTGATCTTAAGCCAAGAGGCTTTGATCTGGAGCCTCAACATGAGCCCTCCACATTATCCATGGCAGGGATAAAACTGACCAAAAAATCCTGCAAGAGCTTTTCACAGCCTCAGTCCAGAATTGACACAGTTTGCCTCCTTTCACATTTCATTAGCCAGAATCCATCCTCTCCTGCCACATAACTCAGAGGGGCTGGGAAGTGTGATTTGCCAAGTGCCCAAGGAAGAAAAAATCAAATGAGATTTGGTAAACACATAGCATTATTTCTGCCATCTTATCCTTAAGAAGTAGACCCAGACTACACAAGAAAATTGCAAAAATTTAGGAACTAGCAGGCGAGGCTACAGATTTAGATTTGGAATGATTTTCTTGGAGAAAGAGGCATAAAGCCTCGCTATGAATTTATTAATTCAATAAAGAAAAGAGTTAGAAAGAGGAACTAGAGATGCCAGGAAAAAAATTCTTTAAAAAAAATCCAGTAATTAAAGAAAGGAAAACTTACATATAAACGTGCAAAGTGATCTTTACTATTTTGCTTAAATGTCAAAAGTGAAAGAAACATCCAGGATTCTCTTGCTGTAGAGCAAGACCTTATGCATCATTTCAGTTATTCACTTATGATCCAATTTCTCAAATTCTATTTAAAATCTCCTTTCTTCAAAGCAGTGAACAAAGTTCCGCGGCAAGGCTGAAGAAATCCAGAGGTATTCCAGACCCTTAAAAGATGACACTCTAATAGATGAGAAAAACAGACACGGCTGAAATAAAAGGACAAGGTCATATAGAATGGAATCTCAAAGTAAGTCATGAAAACACCAGGACTAGAAAGAACCATGGGGGTCTCCCCCAAAGGCATATACTATTTTCCCAGTGGCTTGTGTAGTGTCCAGCACATGATACATTTCTCCTGGCTGTTCCCTTTAATTTCTGCTGGGTGTGAAATTAGTCGGTGTGGTCATTCAGTCTTTCATACCGGCTTGGAAGCCTGCATGAAATTCTCCAGAGCAGAATAATCCAGAATGAAGAAAGCAGATAACATGGAAGCTTGTCAGCCCCATTCATCATACATGTCAGCTACGGGAACAAACAAAACCTTTCAGATGAGCTGCTTTCAGCCTGCATCAGCCCACCTTGTAAGTAAGTGGCACCTGCCAAGACCACCAGCACCCCGTGTCTGGGAAACAATCTCTTTCTCACTTGGTCCTAAGGAACATGCTTGCCTGGGAAACATAAAGACTGTATAAGACAGAAACGTTCTGATTAATTTCAATAAGCTTTTGGGAAGTCACAGTCCATGCTGAGCAAAGTGATTTTCAGCTGACTTCATCTTATTAGTGAAGACTCTGGGGAAATTTTGTGGGGCAAATCCTTTTCTGCTTTACCATGCAGAGGAAACAGTTTCCATCTGCAAGCATCTACTTCCCTCTCCGCCCCCCAAAGCCTAAACCTGGCCTGGGAGAAAGTTCTACTTGGAAAGATCTCATTAATTTCTCAGGTCTGATTTGTCCACAGACAATTTTGTGGTTCATTTATTTCTGCCAATTTCTTCCCTTATATAAAAAGAAAATAGGGAAATAATCTTATATCCACTTTTCCCCAAAAAAGTCCACATTTTTCAGGGAAAAAATGGAATCTATGCTCTAGTAATTAATTATGGATCAAAGCATTATGTACTATTTTCTTTTTCAGAAAACAGGAAGATAGGAAAGCATAAGATGCTATTGCCAAAACTCTGCCTCTGTGAACCAGTGCAAAATACGAACGCAGAGACAGAGTTCTGGGTAAAGGAGAAAAAGATAGCTTTATTGCTTTGCCAGGCAAAGGGGGCCATAGCAGGAGAATACCTTAAAGACTGTGCCCCCCCATTGGGAAGAATTTCAGGGAATTTTATAATAAAAAGGAAAAAAATGGGTTTTCAGATAGAAATCAGGA
>PVHT021183524.1:18270452-18284940 GCA_004024745.2 Catagonus wagneri
GCTATTGTGAATAGTGCTGCAGTGAACATGCGTGTGCAAGTGTCTTTCTCCAGGAAATTTTTGTCTGGATATATGCCCAAGAGTGGGATTGCTGGGTCATATGGTAATTCTATGTAGAGTTTTCTAAGGTACCTCCACACTGTCTTCCATAGTGGCTGCACCAGCCTACATTCCCACCAACAGTGCAGGAGGGTTCCCTCGAAAAGGGCATTATGATCAGAGATTAGAACAAACTAGGAAAGCTCCTGAAAAACATCAATGTGCTAACAATCTTTAAGCCACGGGCAATTGTGCCTAATCTTTAGTTTATGGGTGATAGTGTTTAGGGTGCAATTCAGTCAGGGAGAAAGACAAGGGAAGACTCTAAGCTGTACAATTTTAAAGTATTCATTTCTAAAAGAAGCATAAGGAATATAACGTTTCTCTCAGGTGTACAAGATACCTATATGACTATGTGCATCCCCTGAGAGGGAACCAGGATCCAGCCCCAAAACTGTGCTATTGTTTCCTGATTGTTCCTCTCTTGTCTCTGCATCCCCCTTCCTTCCCTGATCCCCAACTGTCTGAACCTGTTCCTTGGACTCCAGGAAAGCTATGGTGGCTGAATGAGGCCATTTCCTAAGAACAAGAAATGTGGGATACAGAAAGGCTTTTGTGCCCAGGAGAGCCGCAGGGCCCTGCTGGGTTGCAAAACTTTCTCCTTAAAGATGTTAATGAGTCACAGGTTTTGGTAAATTAATTGCATTATTTGGGGGTGGGAGGGTGATGCTTGCTAACTATTTCTACATCATTTGCAAGTGGGACTTTTGGAAAACTTCACCCTTTGGTGGTACAGGGTGAGAGGAAAGTAGGGGAGAAAGAAATAAAATAGATATTTTCAAGCGCCCGATTTTTGTAATTTTTCCTCCTTCATGGTAATAATTCAAATTCATCTAACTTCCAGGCCCTCATAGATGAAGAAAGAATATAACTAGAAAGTCTGAATACAGCATCCTCAGGTACCTTTTTCAATTCCTTATTAAATTCAAAGAAGCAACGTCCTCCAACAGCCTGTAATCTTCCCTCTACCATCTCTCTTTTGTCAATATACTGCAATCATCAATGTCTGCTAGAGAGATTGTTAACGGCATCTAATTATATGATGGATGCATTAAACAACATAATGCTTATATCCAAGTAATAACTTAGCCAATATATTCTCTCCTGATGTCACTGCCACCAGGCCTTGCTTCAGATTTTCTAAATTAGTTCAGTGATGTGATTGTTTATCCCGCATAGTTTTGCCTCTGTGTGATTTTCTACCTACCGAGACTTGAAAAAGGAGAGAAATCAAGTAGTAGACTGCTTGACTTTGTTGTCATTTGACAGGAACATGGAAAGCACTGCAGCCATTGATTACAATGATCATTCTGGAGTTTTCTTAGCTTAAGCATATAAAGAAATATGTCAAGGTTCTTATACCCTTCTCTAGAGTCATTTGAACATTCTTGCGGTGACTCTCCGGAGAAAAAATTTACACCTCAGTGTTTCAGTGTTGTCCCCAAATGGCTGGGCCTGGCAAGACTCAGTTTCTTTTTGTCTAGTAACTGAGAAGCGCAATCTCCTTGCTTTGTGTGCAGTGCAATTACAGAGCCGGGGTGGGGGGGTGTTTCTACACTGAACTGTCCTTCTCCTTCTCTCCTGCCAGCTCCCCCCACCCTCCAGGAGCCCTGTGCCTTTCAGCACACAAAACAATCCCTGATACAGACTAATTGCAGTCCCCTCCTGTCACTGAACCAAACTTGGGTCTGCTCCCCCAGTGTGCAGCAAAGCCAGTCTACTGACAGCAGGCTGTGGAGAAGTACAGCATTTCACATGGCAGCCGATGTGTGGCCAGCAAGGAGAAGGCCCAGCTCCTGCTCAAAAGACGCAGACTCCCTGACAGCTTTCAGGGGAGGGGTTTGTTTCTGGTTTTGTTTTTAAATTTTACTTATTTTTAATCAAATGAAATATTCTTTAAATTCTACAGTACTTTACAATTTTCAAAAGTTTCACACACAATTTCATATAATCTTATAATAATCCCCTTCAATTCCTAGCTTGCCCCTCCCCCCACCCTCACCCCATTGGTAACCACTAGTTTGTTCCCTAAATCTGTGGGTCTGCGGCTTTATTTTAATTTAGTGCTGTATTTTTTAGTTTCCACATATAAGGGATATCACACAGTATTTGCCTTTCTTTGTCTGACTTATTTCACTTTAGTATAATGTCCCCTGAATCCATCCATGTTGCTGCAAATGGCAAAATTTCATTATTTGTTATGGCTGAGTAGTATTCCATTATGTATGTCACATCTTTTTTTTTTTTAAATCCATTCATCTATTGATGGACACTTTAAACACAAGGTGAGGGTGGAGGGCCATAGAGGGCATAATCAACTCATGGATGTCCTTCTGATCTTTTTTTTTTTTTTGCTCTTTTTTTTTTAGGGTCACACCTATGGACGTTCTCAGGCAAGGGGTTGAATCAGAGCTGTAGCCTCCAGCCTACACCACAACCACAGCAATACCAGATCCAAGGCCACCTCTGTGACTTACACCACAGCTCAGAGCAATGCCAGATCCTTAACCCACTGATTGAGGCCAGGGATCGAACCTGCATCCTCAGGGATGCCAGTCAGATTTGTTTCTGCTGAGCTACCACAGGAACTCCTAGTTATGTATTTTATATACAGTAGTGTTTATATGTTATTCCCATCCTTCTAATTTATCCCTCCCCATCATGTTTTCCCTTCGTTAACCATTAGTTTGATTTTAAAATCTGTGAGCTTGTTTCTGTTTTAGAAATAATTCTAAAAAGGCCCCCTTAGGTCTGCATGGATGCTAAAAGTGTTCTGAGGCTTCTCAGTTACACTGAGGGTCACATTTAGTTCAGCTGGATGATCATTTCTTGTTTGCTATGTTCCAAGTGCCAAACTAAGATACCAGGAAATATAGATAAATATATTCTTCCCTCTGTGCTGTTTATAATCTGGAAAGGGCTAAGTGAACTTGGCAAACAATCTTGGCACTGATGGAGTGCTGTGAAAGACAGGAAAACCTGGAGCAATGAGAACAAACTCCTAATGAACAGGCAGGTACCTGGGGAGGCTTTCTGCAGATTATCAGGGGGTCAAATCCACAAAAATCATTGGAAAGGGTCCTGCAGGCAGAGGAAACGACACTGCCTGGATAGACACATTAAGCATGAGAGATGTTGGTACATTTTACGTAATACAATCAGTCTTTAGGGTAGACAAAGTCAGAAAGAGTTTTACATGACCTGCCAAATATTTCATATTCCCTAACTATGGAAGAGTTTTTGACAGAGGAATGAAATGAGTCAACTGAGTTTGGAATTCCCATTGTGGCTCAATGGTAATGAACCCAACTAGTATCCCTGAGGACATGGGTTTGATCCCTGGCCCTGCTCAGTGGGTTAAAGATCCAGGGTTGCCTCAAGCTGCAGGGTAGGTCACATACTCGACTTGGATCTCACGTTGCTATGGATGTGGCGTAGGCCGGCAGCTGCAACTCCAATTCAGTCCCTAGCCTGAGAGCTTCCATATGCCGTGGGTATGGCCCTAAAAAAAAGAAGTGACTGAGTTTGGTGATTGAGAGGTTAATTCAACAACCAATTTTTAAAAACCTCAGTGTGCCAGGTACTCTACAGAGAGTCTGAAATCTAATTATAAGGTAGGTCTGATCCTGACTTTGCCTTGCTTCCAGATCAGCTGCTATGTGGCACAAGGAATGGGAGGTGGAAGGAAAGGAGCTGAAAATGAACACATGGTGCCTGACTTGGGCAACTGGTGAGTAGTGGCGCTCTTTACAGAAAGAGGGCACAGAGGGAAGAAGGTAATAATGCATTCAGTTTGGAATATCCTTCCTTTAAAGTGCCCGCCAAGTAACTAAGAGGAAATGTACAACAGATAGGTGGAGCTCAGACCGGAGATATACAATTGAGAGTCATCAGTATCTGGGTATTTTTCTAACCAAAAGTTGGCAAACTACAGCCAGGAGATCAAATCCTGACCAACGCTTATTTTTGTATGGTCCTGGGGCACTAGTCCTGCGTGAGTGAGGGTTCTACCCCAGTTCCCCCTTCCACTAGCAACGCTTACCCTCTGCTTGGTGCCCATTTATACTGCTCCCTCCCCATCCTCTGAGCCTCACACACTCCTTCCAACCCATTTGGCTCCTTCTCTGGAACTGGAAAATGTCTTCAGCAAACAATAGCTGTGAACAGTGTGCCCAAATGCAAAGAACCCAAATGCAAACAACCAGGACTTGCAGTGGGGCAAGAGGTTTTCTCTCTTGTCATATAATTACGTAAATAGTATTTTCAATATTGCTCTTGGTCTACAATGCCCAAAGTATTTACTATTTGGCCATTAGGGTTAAAAAAAAGCATGCCAACCCCATGTTTCAACTAAATTGTTAATGAAAAGAACTAGTCTTTGCATGCTTAACGTTTTAAGCTGGAAATAATGAAAACTGAATACACGTATTACACACCACAGAGCGCTTTAGTCCACCCTCCCCTCTCTTTCAATCTGGAGAAAAAAAAATTAGAGTTAATTAATTGGGATAACCAAATTCCACCTTGAAGATACTATAACTTGTTCTATTTTTCATAGTTGTAGTTGTACTTTCAGAGATTCATCAGTGTACATGGTTTAGTGTATTCATCTATTTATGAAAGAAAGAAATTGAAGGATCATGTCTATGACAACCAAACAACAACTTAAAAAGTTAAAAACCAACTTATCATCTCTGCTGATTTAGTTTCTACAATTCCAGATACCCAACATAGCCAAGTTATTCACCTGAAAAGACTGGTGGCTCTGGTCTTGGGGAAACATAGCCAATGGCAGCAGTTTGACCAGCTCATACACTTGATCAGGAAAAAACAAACATATTTTGGACATCATAATAGTCAAGTTGTGCAGACTAAGAAGTGGAAGAGTCTGAGAAGCGTGTGGGATGTAATTAAGTGCTATTAGAAGCAAACGGAACCTAATTTGACCGAATAGCCAAGTGTGGTGTGCTCTTTTGAAAACATTTCCAAATACAGGAACCAAATTTGATCCTTTAAGTCCTCCTGCTCTTTAGGATGCATGTTTATTCAAAGAACAGATGGGGAGGAAAATCAGAAAAAGACTTTGGTCAACCCACATAAAACAGCATATTTGAGCGTGGGCATGAAGAGAGAAGAGTTTTGGGAGGATTTTCATTTGTTTGATGTGTGGAGATAGACTTGGGAAGTGGGAAAGCAGTGAGTTTATTTAATCTCTCCAAGGGAGGAGCTTCAGAAGACTCAAAAGAAAAAGAAAAGAGAGAAAGGAAGGAAGGAAGGAAGGAAGGAAGGAAGGAAGGAAGGAAGGAAGGAAGGAAGAAGGAAAGAGAAAGGGAAAGAAGAAAGCTCCCTTAGTAAGCACTTCTATATTCTCAGATCCTTGGTATTTTCCAGTATAATAAAATGAGGGATTTCTAGGACTGGGTTATTGGGTACTTCGGATAGGAAGAAAATTTAAGAATGGATGTAAACTAGCATCCACAAATGGAGCTTTTTTAGGGTGTGAAAATTTTCAATAAATTTTCTCTGGATGAAGTCAGGCCTGTATGTGTACTATACATACTCCTACTTGGTAAAGACCAACATGGAGATCAGCAGAGAGCACCGCACTGACAGCATTTATGACCCACTTACCTAATCCCATAGGTCTCCTTGGTCTTGCAAGAAAACTCTGTTTCTCTTGAGATGCCCTAGTTGTCATTGCATATCCAGAAAACCCGAGTATAAACAGGTAGTTAAATCTAAGTATATGCTTTGATGGTGACTTAAAGAAATTGAGCTTTGGAACCCAATGAGGTTTGTACCTTTGAAATACTGGCGTCACTCTGGAGTCCAAAACAAATAAGAAACAAAAGGGGGGAAGACTCTGGATGAAGAATCAAATGGAACGGAACTGCCCGCTTGTTGGTAACATTTCCATATGGATGCAAGCAAAACAACAAAAGATCAAAGAGCAACCCAAAGAAGAAGGGAGTGTTCAGTCTCATAATTGTGCATGTGTGTGAACACACAGCCCTCTGTAAGGATAAGAGCAGAAACGTGTTTTTGCAAGTGAGGTTCAAGGTTCGCCAACTGACGGGGGTGCCTGGCTGAACCTCAATAAGCAAAAATCTACTCTTTATTTGTAAAGGATGCTACTGTTTAATGGTGTCTCAAATTTGTAATAACAGCTAACAGATGCACAAGGGGAGAATGTCCTCCAAGGATAGACATTCTGCGTGTTTCCAAACCCCAAATGTACTGACTTTATTTGAGGTCCAGCACTATCAACCCATTTTCAGCCAAAGTCCAAGGGAAAAAAGAATTACCCACCTTACACTGAGTCAGGGGCTGAGGTGAGCAGAGCTACTCATTTTCCAAAACTTCAAGTGTCAGTGCTAAATACGAAATACGGTGCGTTTTCTATTTTTCACTAGGAAGGATTTCAATCTTTATAACAAGAGAATAGCTTTTTTGAGATATTGCTAATTCTTGAAATCACTCATGATCCAGTTTAAAGAGGTTGATAAGCCTTTCAGCATCAGCCAGCCTTGGAGTCCCCTGGTGGTTCAGCAGGTTGCAGATCTGTCATTGTCACTGCTGTGGCTCTGATTACAGCTGTAGTGCAGGTTCGATCCCTAGCCTGGGGACTTCCACATGCTGTGGGCATGGCCATAAAACAAACATACAAACAAACAAAAAACCCAGCCAGCCTCACTCTACACTTACCACATACTGTATCAATTGAAAAATTTTAAACAAATTTAAGATTTGTTAATGATGCATTGTTAGTAACTGTTAATACAGAGGGAAAAGGTATTATAATGAATAGAGGTAATGATACAATAAAATGCAGAAAAAGCATGGGATATCTTAAAATACTTAATTTTTCAACAGAGCATTAGTCCAAATCACCATTTTTTTTTCAAGTCATTCAATGACTTCCTTGAATGAGCTTTGAAGGAGTACTTTCCTGCATTCAAAAATAAAATGACCAAGGCACAACCTTCAACACCTAATTATGTTATTAGATTTAATGCTTGCAATTACCTGTAGTTTATAGTCTCAGTGTTTTGCAATCTTTAATTAGTCCACCTTCCTAAGTCCAGCTCCATTTTTTGATGAGAACATAAGAGGCATATAGGTTGTGATGTCCCCCCACCCTATGGCCAAATAAGTCCAAAGTCTAGAAAAACCAAGTAAATCTCCAAAACAGAACCAATACATGGCACTGGACTCAGGCTTCGCCTCTCATTCTGCAGCTGGGCTTATTGGCTTGGATTTTTTTTTTTTTTTTCAGTGTGAGAGTACACAAAATTTATCACCAGATGTAGGGTTTTTTTTTTTTGGTTAATCCACTTTTCATTGTATTTTCCCTTTTGCTATAACTGCCAGCCAAATATAAGTACAATAAATATGTTTTCCCCTTATTCTGGTCCTTACCAACCAGTTCCGCTCTCATTTGGGGACACAGTATTTTATAATACTATTTCCTTAGTGTTTGTAGAATTCATTTAATTAAGAGCATGTGTGAGTGTGTGTGGGGTGTGTGTGTGTGTGTGTGTGTGTGTGTGTGTGTGTTAGGGCAAGGGTGATTAAGAACAGTATCAAATTCAAAAACTCCAGTTTAAGCAATTTTATAAACCCTAAAAATGTCATTTAAATCACCAATTTAATAGGAAGTCTTAAGAAAGAGAGTGGGGGAGAGAGATTGCAGGTTTTTTCACATGCTTTTTTCTGGCTCCCCTTCCAGCTGCTGTGCAGGGGATCAAGGTGGGTGAGCAGCTTACCCCAGGCCCTAAGGCGCTGTATCCCGGCTGCCAGTACCCTCGCAGGGTCAGTGAGCAGGCATACAGTTCATTCCATTTGTAACCGTGAGAAATAGAGGCCCCCAGGGAAAATGTTCACTCTCCGTATGTTCATCTCTGAGCAATGGTCTAGGTGAATCACAGTCGGGGAGAGACTGGGAAAGGGATGTGTCCTGACACTTTATTTCCTCAGAGACGTCTGAACGTCATTTCCAGGGCTAGTAACAATGCCTTCAACGGACCACTAATCTGAGCCAGCCAGGGAGATGGGATGCTTTTAGGAGCTTTCCATTAAGTGCATCTGAATTCTATGGCTAAGGCTTCCACAAAACTATCAAAAAGAAATGCTTTGATGTGTATCCCCTCCGAGCAAGCACTGTACACAATTCAGAACCCCCCACCCCCACTTCCCCACGCCTGCCCTTCCCTTCTCCGACCCACCGCTCCCACCTCTGTGCAGCCCGGCCAAGCTGGGTGCCTTCCTGCTCATATGAACCGCAGTTCTGAAAAAGCGGAGCCAAAAGAGCGGGCCAATGAAAACAGAAACAGCTGTAACAATTCTGCACAGCATGGTCTTGATTTCCTTGAGTTTTGTATGTTTGCCTCTTCCCCCCCCACCCCCAGCCCTCTCTTTTTCTCTCCTTCTCTCTCCACCTCCCTTTTCCATGTACAACACCTTCAGTGTTGGGGCCCGAAATGGAGCAAGAAACGCTTTTCCCTTCTGTACACCCCTGTCGTTCAGAAATAAGGTTGGAGTTCATTTTGAATAACCAGCTCCAGAACAAGCAGAGCCAAGGGGGAGGCTAAAACCAGGGGAATGAGAATCGTGCCACCAAAGACAGGTGCAAGGATTTTTTTTTCCAACAAAAATAACAGCCCCGGCTCTCGAATTCGCTCCTTCTCGGGCTGCCGTTGTCAGCGGGTGTGCCTGTTGCTGGAGGAGCCCACAGAAGCCACTCTCTGCGTCTCCAGCTCTGTGTGTTTGCACTTGCCTCTCCAAGTGGAACCTGTCCTGGAGGCTTTACTGGACTGTTCCTTACAATTGCCTCAAAACCCAGGCATGTCAAGGGAGCTTGTAAACACAAAAAGCTACCAAGGAATGATCTGAGTGGTTTCGGAAAAGAAGAGAAAGAACAACTTGAAGCAACAAGCAAATATAGAAGGCGAGGCTAACAGCTGATTGCCATCAGCACCTTCTTTCCTGTCTCAGCAGGCTCGGGAACCTGGGAATGTTTACTTTCCAGGATGCAAAAAAGAATCAAAGATACGGCTCTAGGTCCTGTCTTAGGTGCCGTGTCCCAACCCACGTTCTAGCTGACATGCTTGCAACAGGTGGCACTGATCTCTAATGGTTATAAAAGTTTCCTTTCTTACTTGTATTTTTTTCACTGTATGGGGCGGTATGTGTTGTTTTTGTTTCCCTCCAGCTGCTTCCTTTCTTTTCCCACTTTCTGGGACCAGCCCCAGTCAGAAGCTGAGCTAGATCTGGGCTAAACATAATGGAGAACTGGTGGAAATAAAAGTCTTTTCATGGGGGCACAGCCCTGTTTTTCAGATGGTGTGAAGCAGATCTGTAGTTTATTATTAATAATAGCACATGCGTGACACCACATCTTCAAAGGCCTGCTCAAACATTAATTCTTTTGTGATGTGAAAAAGGCAGCGGCAGTGTCTTTTTAAAATGAATCTCCCGGTCTTCTGGAGAAGGGCAGAAAAAAACCCTAGTTTTCAGCTAGAGATGAATGGATCCCACCCCGGAGGTCTGGGATCTGGGTCCAATTGCGGAGCATTTTGAATAAACTTGAGAGTTTTATCTCAACTATAGCATGTTCTGAATTCTCCACTCTTTCAAACTCACATGGAAGTCTTTCGAAGAGAAGCTGTGGTATCTTTGTTCCAGGAATAAAACCGAATAAAAGAGAGGAAAAGAGAACAGAATTAATGTGTATTTCTACGCTGTTGAAATTTGATCTGAGGTCCCTAGGAGAGAGAAAATTATTCTCTTCAACTTCTTTTAATAAATTTTTTTTTGGTCAAAGTCATAATCTTCCATTAAAAAGTGATAATTAACATCCCATTTTGCAGAAACTCAAAAAGAGAATCAGAGGTCCCATGTTCTCTTGGACTTCCCAAACTGACCCTTCAGTTTTTCTTCTATTTGAAAGCTTTTTTTCCTCCTTAGTGTTTGGAGAAAACATAGCATTTGGTGCTTACAAAAGAAAGAAGGTAACATGTATGCAGATTATAAAGCATATTATAAAATAAAAGCTAATAAAACTCACCTAAGAACTACAACATTACCAATAGCTGACATCTGCCTCTGGTTTTTTTCTTTTCATTTTTTTTTTTTGGTCTTTTCAGGGCCACACCCGTAGCACATGGAAGTTTCCAGGCTAGGACTTGAATCAGAGCTATAGCTGCCGGCCTGAGCCACAGCCACAGCAGCGTGGGATCCGAGTCACATCTTCGACCCACACCAGAGCTCACGGCAATGCTGGATCCTTAACTCACTGAACGAGGCCAGGGATCCCACCCACGTCCTCATGGATGCTAGTCGTGTTTGTTATTCCTGAACCATGACGGGAACTCCACGCCCAACAAATTTTGAGGGCACTGTTTGCAGTATCATTCTGGCAATACTCAATTCCTTTCCACTTTAATAATACCATAAAAGCATATCATGCTGAAAAATATATTGTTCGGTCCTGGCTTTTTGCCTCTCTTTTTTTCAGTTTTATTTTTTTAATTTTATCACATTTTATTATACCCTTTGTGACTTTTTTTTTTCACTTACCATTATATCTCTTACTCTCATCTATGTAGTTTCATGTAGATATTAGTTTTCACTGTTATTTAATCTTTCTGTGAATACAAATTGTTTTCTCCATTCTCCTGTGGATGGACATTTGGATTGTTTTCAGTTTGAAGTTAGCATAAGAAACACACCCACTCATATATGTCTCCTAAAGCACATTTGCAATTTTCTCTAGAGTAAATATACTTAGGAATACAATAGCAGGACTGCAGAGAATGAGAATGTTCAAATTCTGAAGCTACTGCCAAATTATCTTCCAACTTGGTAGTGACTGTGTGTACACACATCAGTATATTATCTTCCAAGCCCCTTTCTCCATCTGCATCAAGCCAGCAGAAACAGGAGCATAAAGGAGCCCTTGGGGGAAGTTCCAATGGCTGAGTCCTAAAAATGGTACACTTCACCTCTGGTCATTGTCATTGGCTCAGACTAAGACACGTGGCTATCTCATTGCAAGACATCGGGAAACGTAGTCTAAGAATGAGTAGGTCACTGAGTCGGTCTCTGACATAGCTTCTAATCCTTCTAATATTAAAATATTACCTTCCTTTAGGTAAGAACTGAACATTCATGCAAAGTTTCTTAGTTCTCCAACTCTCTAGAGAACTAAGATCAATTATCATTACCCTCATTTTAGATGTGAGGAAACTAGGGCTCAGAGTGGTTAGTTAAAAGACTTGCCCAAGGTCACAAAGGTAGTAATTTACTAGAACCAGAGTATCATCTCAACTCTTTTTTTCCCCAAAGTCTTGTCCTATTTCTAGTATAATTAACCTTTCTTTTCCAAAATAGTCATTCATTCAACAACTGAAATTAATTTCTGTACAACTACTACATGGCTATTAAGCTTCCTCCCCAAAACACAAAAAGTGAACATCACAGGGTTCCTGCCGTTTGAATCCCACAATTTTGCAACCTCCCGTAATCTTGGTTTCCTCACTTTTTAGTCAGAGCTTCAACTACTTATGCACCAATAACTTCCAGTAAACAAATGCAGTGGGTATAAATATGAAGTCCTCATATTATTTGTATGTTGTTAAATCATTCTGAATTGTGATCCCTCTCTCTTTGTAATGCTGTCTTCCTTTTATCCATATGGTACCACATTCTCCTGACTTTCCTGTGTCTCTCTGTTTTGTTTACCAGTTTAAATGACTGCTCCCTTATCCTCCTCTGACCAGTGTTTGTATATTGAGAACAGCTTTGTTCCACCTGCCAAAACCTGATCTTTCTTTACAGACGAACTGAAATGTCATTTTCTTTTTGCTTTCTTTTCTATCTTTTTTTTTTTTAAAGGCTGCACTCACAACACATGGAAATTCCCAGTCTAGGGGTTGAATCACAGCTGCAGCTGCCAGCCACAGCCACAGCCACACAGGACCCAAGCCATGTCTGCAACCTACACCACGGCTCACAGCAATGCTACTTAACCCACTAAGCAAAGTCGGGGACTGAACCCACATCTTCATAGATACTAGTTGAGTTCACTACCACTGAGCCACAAAGGAACTCTGAAATGTCATTTTCTTGATGAGTCTCCACCAGGGAAATGGAAATATCTCCTATACGCTGTAAAAATTTATTCGTATCTTTCACGGTACTGAGCACATTCTATCTTCTGTTAGTTGTCTGGTTATTACAAGTCTTACCAATTAAACTAAATCCCTTTAAAGTTCAATCTTTTTTCTTCCATATATTCTCATTTTTGTTCTGTTTTGTTTTCATTTATAATGATTTTTATTTTTCCATTATTGCTGGTTTACAGTAGTTTGTCAATTTTCTACTGTACAGCAAAGTGACCCTGTTAAACATACATGTATACATTCTTTTTTCTCACATTATCATGCTCCATCATAAGTGACTAAACATACTTCCCAGTGCTATACAGCAGGATCTCATTGCTTATCCATTCCAAAGTCAATGGTTTGCATCTATTAATCCCAAATTCCCAAAATATCCCACTCCCTCCCCCTCGGCAACCACAAGTCTATTCCCCATGTCCATGATTTTCTTTTCTCTGGAACAGTTCATTTGTGTTCTATATTAGATTCCAGATAGAAGTGATAGCATACGGTATTTGCCTATTTCTGACTTAGTATGAGAGTCTCTAGTTCCATCCATGTTGCTGCAAATGGCATTATTTTATTCTTTTTTATGGCTGAGTAGTAGTCCATTGTGTATATATACCATGTCTTCTTAATACAATCATCTGTTGATGGACATTTAGGTTGTTTCCATGTCTTGGCTATTGTGAATAGTGATGCAATGAACATGTGGGTGCATGTGTCTTTTTCAAGGAAAGTTTTGTCTGGGTATATGTCCAAGAGTAGGATTGTTGAGTAATATGGTAGTTCTATGTATAGTTTTCTAAGGTACCTCCATACTGTTTTCCATAGTGGTTGTACCAGCTTACATTCCCACCAACAGTGCAGGAAGGTTCCCTTTTCTCCACACCCTCTCCAGCATTTGTTATTTGTTGACTTATTAATGATGGCCATTCTGACTGGTATGAGGTGGTACCTCATGGTAGTTTTGATTTACATTTCTCTAATAATCGCTGATGTTGAGCATTTTTTCATGTGTTTGTGGTCATCTATATATCTTCTTTGGAGAAATGTCTATTCAGGTCTTTTGCCAATTTCTCAGTTGGGTTGTTGGCTTTTTTGCTGTTGAGCTGTATAAGTTGTTTGTACATTTTAGAGATTAAGCCCTTGTCTGTT
This sequence comes from Catagonus wagneri, assembly GCA_004024745.2. NCBI lineage: Eukaryota > Metazoa > Chordata > Mammalia > Artiodactyla > Tayassuidae > Catagonus > Catagonus wagneri. The sequence continues at coordinate 18,283,871 of PVHT021183524.1, forward strand.
GCGTCTTTGAAACTATTTTCTCCCATTCTCTAAATTGCCTTTTGTTTTTTTATGGTTTCCTTTGCTGTGCAAAAGCTTGCCCATTTGATTAGGCCCCACTGGTTTATTTTTGCTTTTATTTCTGTTGCTTTGGGAGACTGACCTGAGAAAACATTTGTAAGGTTGATATCAGAGAATGTTTTGCCTATGTTCTCTTCTAGGAGTTTAATGGTGTCCTGTCTTACATTTAAGTCTCTAAGCCATTTTGAGTTTATTTTTGTGCATGATGTGAGGGTGTATTTCAGTTTCATTGATTTACATGCAGCTGTCCTGTTTTCCCAGCACCCCTTGCTGAAAAGACTGTCTTTTTCCCATTTTATATTCTTCCCTCCTTTGTTGAAGATTAATTGATTGTAGGTGTCTGGGTTTATTTCTGGGTTCTCTATTTTGTTCCACTGGTTTGTATGTCTGTTTTGGTTCCAGTAACACACCATCATGATTACTGTGGCTTTGTAATATTGCCTGAAGTTATGCCCCCTGCTTGGTTTTTGTTCTTCGGGATTGCTTTGGCAATTCTGGGTCTTTTGTGGTTCCATGTAAATTTCCACATTGTTTCTTTCAGTTCTGTGAAAAATATCATGGGTAATTTGATAGGGATTGCACTGAATCTTTAGATTATTTTTGGTAGTATGCCCATTTTGATGATATTAATTTTTCCAACCCAGGAACATCGAATATCTTTCCATTTATTTGAATCCTCTTTAATTTCATTTTTGGCTAGAGGTCTTTATAAGTGCTATTTCCTTTACCTGAAAGTCTCAGTCTATCTATTTTACCTGATTAATTCAGATCTCAAAGATCACTTCCATCCATGTTGCTATAAATGTTGGTTATTCGTTCCTTTTAATGGCTGAGTAACATTCCATTGTGTGTATGTACCATATCTTCCCTATCCACTCTTCTGTGGATGGGCATTTAGGTTGTTTCCATGACCTGGCTATTGCATAGAGTGCTGCAATGAACACTGGAGTACAGGTGTCTTTTCGGGTCATGGTGTCTGCTGGATAGATGCCCAGGAGTGGGATTGCTGG